>JANAVB010024597.1:7939773-7967273 GCA_029216955.1 Iris pallida | reverse complement strand
GAAAGGAGGAAGCTTCTGGAATTATCAGAGAAACAATAATGACTCTGTACCATTCAAGCACCTTATGCAATATCGGAACAAGATAAAGATAGAAATTTCCCGCATGTTCAAGGATGGGAATAAAACCAGCTTATGGTACGACCCTTGGCTATCTCACGCTAATCTAGTAGATCGCTGTGGCGAAAATGCGCTGGTCAGGGCTAATGGCCGGGACAGAGTTAGCAACATACTAAAACCAGAGGGTTGGCGGCCGGAGATCAACCATCAAACGCGGCAGTTCGCGGAAGAGATAAGGCGGATTGATGTGGACCCGGAGGCAACATGTGATGGCTGGGTGTGGGACAACACGAGGTCGGGAGAATTCGAAGCTAAAGCAGTATACGATTGCGTTAGGGAGAAGCATCCAATCATCGAAAACTTCGAAATAATTTGGGCGGAGAAGGTTTCTATCAAAATGCAAATGTGTCTGTATAAACTGTTGAATGGTCGCCTAATCACATTGGATAGGCTCAATAGATCTAGGATTCGATTGATAGACCAAAAATGCATTCTATACCGCCAGTATAATGAGACGAAGGAACATCTATCCTTTAGATGTAGTGATATCCAAGATCTGTGGGGAGAGCAAGGATCTAAACTCCGCCTATACCCGAGTGTAGGCCGAGGCATACAAGATATTATGGACAACATTCAGGTGAATAAAACACGTGGGAAGCAGTGGTTCGGAAGCAAGAATGTGGCGGAAACGCAATAGACGTATCTTTGAAGGTATCTCCCCCCCCCCCCCCATAGGCATCTCTCACAATATAGAATCAGATGTATGTTGGATGATGAATACGGACATCAAAAAGATGGCTTGATTGTACTTGTTCTTTCTCATTAATATAGTTACCTTCTTTCAAAATATATATATATATATATATATATATATATATATATATATATATGTATATACAAGTGGTTAGAGTGAGGCATATCCACTCCCAGAGGTTGCTGGTTCGAGTAACTGGGGAAGCACATTTAATTTCCTGTGGAGGAAATAATGTGAGGGCAACCAGAGTACAACCCGGGACCGGCTGCGGGTGCGGTGCGATGCGGATGCGATACAAGTACGATGCAGGCCTTCGGACCGAGTTTGTAGGCCTTCTGGCCAGGGGTCTGTAACACAATTCTCTCTCTCTCTCTCTCTCTCTCTCTCTCTCTCTCTATATATATATATATATATATATATATATATATATATATATATAATAATAATAATAATAATAATAATAATAATTGCTCGCACGTGCTGAAAAAAAAGAAATAATAATAATAATAATAATAATAATAATGATAATAATAATAATAATAATTTTCTT
This sequence comes from Iris pallida, assembly GCA_029216955.1. Classification (NCBI taxonomy): domain Eukaryota; kingdom Viridiplantae; phylum Streptophyta; class Magnoliopsida; order Asparagales; family Iridaceae; genus Iris; species Iris pallida. The sequence goes on along the minus strand of JANAVB010024597.1, from coordinate 7,965,912 downwards.
TTTTGTTTTTTGTTTTTTGTTTTTTGTTTTTTGTTTTTTGTTTTTTGTTTTTTAGAATTTCTTTTCATTTTTTTTGTTCCTTTTCATTTTTTAAGAATTTATTCCGTATTTGTTTTTCATTTTTCATGTTTTTTTTTTCTTTTTTCTCAGTTTTTTGTTCTTTTTCATTTTTAAAGAAAGTTTTTTTTTTTGGCTTTTTATTTTATTTTTATCTTTATCGTTATATTAATCCCTTTATATGTTTTTTCAGTTTTTTTATTCTTTTTCATTTTTTAAAGTAATTTATTTGTTTGGTTTTTTTTGTTTGTCAGATTTTTTTTTTCCTTCTGGTTGACCGAGCCATGAATGTTCTGCTCTGTTGATATTGCACACGGAGCTAATTATGATGAATAGGAAGAAAACGTACGTTTGCATAAGTTCATGTTGGGAGGAATTTTTTTTTTTTTTTTTTTGCATACAAGTATATTGAAGACATGAGTTGGTCCTATTGGTGGTAGAAGACATAAAGTGGTGGTGGTACCTTATATCATCCCATTTTCTACATTCTAGATTTAGAACGTAGGAGTTCATTTTGTAGAATATAACTTTTATTTATAGTTTCAATTTTTACAATTTTAGTTCCATCCCACCCATAGATGCTAAGGGTAGAGCCTCCCAATTTCTAGATTCTAGATTGTAGAAATTCATTTTGTAGAATAGTAAGTTCCAATTTGGAGCCCAATTTTTTACATTCTAGACTTTATATTATTTTTTTTCCACATCAATTTTTGACCACACAATCTTTGGAACCGGAGCTCACTTTATCATTTTCTACTATTCTCACACAAATCCACCCATTCCACATTTACCTTTTATTTGAAATTTTGGGCCCCAAATTACATTTGATAGTCCCAACTACTAATGATACTCTTACCTCTTAAGAATGCGTAAATCCTAAACGCTGTCGGGAGACTAGGGCTGACTTGGTCTCGACTCTACACCTCCATCAATCTCGAATCAATTCTCCATGGCGCCTAACAATACAATGATACAATTACATGTACGTATAGGGCTTAATCGTATCTTCCCATATCGAAAACTATAATGCAGCAACTAAACATTTGTGATCTTCTTGTTGTCGAGGAAGAGTGGCTGATCAAACCTGCTGATGCAGTTGCATTGGTCTAGGGATATATAGTTGAATGTTCAATGCTAGATGCATCTGTGTAGAGATCACTTACACCAACCATGCCTATAATTTATATTTTCTATATAAACTTATATAAACTTATAACACTGACCACTTCTATATTATATAATATTTATAAAGGATATGGATGGTCAATATAATTATTTTTAGAATAAAAGTATTTTCTGTAATACTCATAAAATATAGGAGATCACTGCATTTATTTAAATTTTAAATGATATGTCATTTCTATTCATATTCTATGGTCCCTATAATTTTGTTGGATAGTCCAAACAATAACTCAAGTCCACACATTTCATGTTAGGAAAAATTCATATGTGCATTTCAATATTTGGCTATTCATTTATTCAATTATATATATATATATATATATATATATATATATATATATATATATATATATATATATATATATATATATATATATATATATGGTGTGTTAGGCTAAGTGGTAAGTGTTATTCCCGGGACTTGATTTTGAGATGAAAAACAGATTTTGGCAACACTTCGAGGAAGGTGCACAACTGAGATCCTGAAGGATTCAGAGAGACGAAATCAAATGTAACACTTCGAAGAAGGCACACATGACAACACTTCGAGGTATGTGCACAACTGAGATCCTGAAGGATTCATAGAGACGAAATCAAATGTAACACTTCGAAGAAGGCACAAATAAATTTTGTCGCAGTAGCGATGAAAATCCATAAAAGGTTTCTGATTAGATCAGAAAAGATCTCATTCTTCCTCTTAAACGTGTTGCGATTGGGATAGAACGGTTATAAGTGGAGAAAAGCTGAACAAAAGAAAAAGGCCTACTAGGGTGACTGATCATCGGAGCTCAAAGCTAGATTTGTCCCACACGATCAACTTCCAGCAACCAGCAAGTTCGAAGATGAACTGCGGAACACTCTTTCGAAATGCTCTTCTGACTTCTCGGATGGACATAACTCTCTTTCTGTTTCTCTCTTCTCTGCTATCTGAATTTCGTAAGGAACTCTTCAAATGAGAGAGAAGAGAGAAACTTATAATGTCAGTCCAGTAACCGCCTAGTATGCAAAATGTTCGGGACGTGTTAATGCAGATCCGTGAAAGGAGGAACCGTTTTCGAACGTTTCGTAACTGTTCAGATTGTGAACAGACATGACAGCGCTTATAGGCGCATGCTATAGCAATTTGTGCTAACTGCACCCGTGCGCACTCGCGTACCCGCGTACAACACGCAAATCGCACGTTGCACGCACTACGCACAAACTGTCGTGCCATGGCCGCGCGAACAGACGCGCAATCGGCTCGCGCAACGAGCACAACTAAAGCGCAGTATGCGCCTAGCGACGATGCTGACGTGCTAAGTGTGCCAACAAAATGTCACATTATGCCTCATGAGCCCGAGCCCGAGTCCGAGTTCGAGTTGCTAAGCCCCTACGAGGCTTAGCTCCTAAGGAATTAATTCCAAGAGCATGACAAAAAGCATTAATTCTTTAATTATGGAGCCTTAGCCTTACCTCCTAGAAAAATCACCCACATGGTCCCCACCTTAGGGTCACCACCCCATGTACATACCTCAACACCACACCTTGTATTATACTGAGATACACAACTTGGGGCATTTTCGATGTGGGACTAAAGAACTAGGCAAGAAATGAGAGCAAGATCTCTACATGTCAAGGAAATGCTCCAACAGTAAGTAGAGAAGGAAGTTTGTAGATGGACATGATCGACTCTCACAATCCGGACTTGTTTTTATCACCATTTTCCTAAATCTCCTTAATGTATAGGCCCGAAGGGGCCTGTCGCGGGCTTGAGCATTGCGCTTTAGGGTGAAGGGTCTATCGCGGGCTTGGGGATTGGGCTTTAGGGCGTAAAATGATACTTTATTGACATACTTTGCACGTATGCGTTGAACGACTTGAACAGTTGGTCTTGCTGATACATATGTTGAGACTGTACAGATTCAAGGGTTCCAGGAGTTATGAACCTGGTTTGATTGTACCACCTTTACAAGTATGTTTAGATTCATAACAGTAATTGTTCAGATATGTGACTGACTAAGTATTAGTTCTCCTTTACAAGGAGAGCACGAGCAACATGTTGAATATCTGCCAAAAAATCAGAACCCCTTCCAAAATCCTGTATTAATCCTAAGTGGTAAGTAGAGAAGGAAGTTTGATTTAGGTTATAAAAATTTATTATCTTTTTTTAAGTGCGTTGCTATTCTGACCGCCGTGGGGCTGGCCCGTGCCGGCGGCCAAGCGAAGCATCGACAATGATCCCCCGACGCGGGGTCGGCTCGCGTTAGCAGGGGGCCAATGGCTGGCCGCCACGCGGGCATTGGCCAGCACGGACTAGTCCCCCGGGCGGTCAAAATCGACATTTCCTTTTTTTTTAATAATTATACATGTTTTTTTTAATTTTTTTCTCAGTTTTTTGTTCTTTTCATTTTTTAAGAAATTTTTTCTTTTTTTGGGGTATTTTTTCCATTTTTTATTTTTTTTGCTATATTAATCCTTTTTCATGTTTTTGTTCCCTTTTTTTTAATTTTTTATTCTTTTCATTTTTAGAGTAATTTATTTGGTTTTTTTGTTTTACATTTTTTTAATATTTTTTTGTTTCTTAAATCCTTGTTCACATTCTTTTCAGAATTTTTTTGTTCTTTTTAAAAAATAAATTATTTTTTCTGTTTTAAAAAAAATGGTTCTTTTTTTTTTCATTTAGGCTTTTTATTATTTTAATCCATTTTCATGTTTTTTCAGCTTTTTTTGGTTCTTTTTTTAGTTTTTCATTTTTTTGGCTTTTTCAATTTTCTTTTTGATTTTTTTAATATAGTATTCCGTATACCAAACATCCCCTTAGGGATTTCACATTGCCATATGTTAGTGGTCTTGCTAGCAAACGGTTCGATTCAAGCGAACTATAGAGCTGTTCATGACGCCAATGAATCGACATAGAAAAGGATTAAAAGGGGACCTGAGCAAGTGTAGAGGTAATATTAATTAAGTACAAAAATGTCACAGTTACACTGTACATTGGCCTGCTAACATCATGATGAAGAGTTACAACCGTGCTACCTTACTAGCACTTTTGCTAGCGATCTACACGTGCGCGATGGACCGGTGGCGGTGGGTCGGTCGGACGCAGAGTAGGAGGGGGAGGGAGAAGGGGTGGGGCCGTCGAGCGGACGGACGCGACGATGGACAATTAGATGCGAGGCTGGATGGAGGAGAGACGCGGGTGCACAGATGCGTGCAAAAGTGCGAGCCTGTAGAAGCATGAAAATTTTTCAGCAAATGAAGCCCCATGCGCCCAAGTTAGTATAGCTCCATGCGCCCAAGTCAGTGAAGCCACATGCGCCCAGTCAGTAGAGCTCCATGCGCCCAGCCAACGAAGCTTCATGAGCCCAGTCAGTACAACTTCATGCGCCCAGTCAGTAAAGATTCATGCGCCCAAGACTAGCTCCCCCGAAAGGAGGGCGCATAGCCTGAGACATGACTATGCGCCCAAGCCTGACTCAGTCAAAGCCATGATCAAAACATGCACCGAAGCGCACGACCACGTCATTCTCCACGAACAGTCGTACACCGAAGCATGCGGCCACATCAACACCACGACCAACCCACGATCTCGCAGCCTATATGCGCCTACGTCCTATGCGTCCAAAGCAGGACTATGCGCCCACATAAAAACTAGCGTGTTTCCTCATGTGGGCGCATAACACCATTCTAGCTCAAGAACGACTATAAAAGGGGGGCATCATCCCTCTTCAAACACACAGAACGGAGAGCATTTTCAAGAGCCAAATTGCTGCACTTCTTGCCAGTGAGCCGAGAGTTAGCAATTTTCTTAGGTTTTCTCCCACTTTTGTAATCGGAGTGTCAACGGAGTAAAGGAGCAACTGCCGCTCGATCTCCATCGTCCCATTCCCTAAAATTCTTTTTTTGTACTCGGGGATCCTCAGCGCAGGATCTCTCAGGCGTACTCGATTTGTGGTGCCTTGCGCCAATAAAAGAATAGACAGCATTTTCTTCTTCATTTTTTGTGTGTGTCCACAAAAATGGTGACTTTGCTGGGGACTACTTTTTTCTCTGCCGAAAAGGTGGTGACGTAATTCGATACCGACAAAGTGGGGAGTACTCAGAAGATGCTGATCGTAAAGTTCGATCAGCAGGCGTTCGAAGAGATGCTCTCGAGGGACGGCTCTACTCCCTCAAAATCAGCGAAGCCAAACAAGTCTCGCAAGACTTGGCTTCCGAAGGCTCGCTGTGCATATCCTGCTAGTGTCATAGCGGATATGCAGCTAGAGGACTCTATCACCGGGGCGTAGGACTCTGCCACAGAAGTCCCCCAAATGGAGAAGGCTCACACCGTTCCGGGCTCTACTAGTCCAGTGACTTCTTCCCTCTACAACCAACAACAGAGTGTTCAACACTCGAGACTTGGCAGAGAAAAATACTACGATGCCAAGAATCGGGGTGTGCGACACTCTGACCAGACCCGGCGAGGCTCACGAACGAAGGAGGTGGAATTGGGAAAAAATAGCGCTGCTCCACCAAGCATGCGCCCAAAGCCATGTGCCCAAGGGAGTGCTTGGGCGCATAGCCCCAACCAGAATACTTCTGTCTTCAACAGGCTGGGCATTCAGAGTCATGCGCCCAAGGCTATGTGCCCAGGCTCTCTGGATCCATACTATGCGCCCACATCAAGGCGACTCAAATATGCTGTCAAAAAGCATGCGCCCAAGCCCAGTCTCCAAGGCCTATGCGCCCACAGCAAAAAGACAGGCCCCAACGCGTATAACACGGGGCTGTCTTCAAGGACATCACAGAACTTAGGTGTGGGGGTTGCCCCTGCACATGAACTAAGTCTGGATGCGCCAACTCTCCTTACGAACCCACATGCAAAGCTCGGCGATGCATGCAACATGGGTTGTAAGAAAAACCTCCCATCCGCTGACTTGTGCGACATGATAAATCATAAGTGTAAAGCGAGGAAGAATATAACAATTCATAGTGCACTTCCGTGCACCAATATTGTTATCAACTGTTGTTGCTCCAAAGTGATAACAGTGCCTCAGAGAAGGTTCGTGTTTCGACGGCTGCACTTTTCTGACGACGAGAAGCCACTATATGTTTCATCCAACATGGCTTCATGGGGTCCCCCTTACGAAAGTGTCACTCCCCGTTCCCAGAATGCATATTTTAATACGTATATTGCTTGAATGTATTTATTTAATATTTATCATGTATTATCCTATATTTAAATTCCTATAACTTCATGTTAATTAATTATCTGCTCTTTAATCTTCATGTTAATTAATTATCTGCTCTTTAATTTTTATGTTAATTAATTATCTGCTCTTTAAATTTTTATGTTAATTAATTATCTGCTCTTTAATTTTCATGTTAATTAATTTCCTGCAATTAATTTTCTGTTTTTTTTGCCTCTTTGCCTTGCTTTCGGGTTGGCCTTGGATGAGCCCCCTTAGACCCGGCCCAATAACTCCCACCTACCACCCCCTTGCTATTTAAGTCACCATCTCCTTCTCTCTCCTCATAACTCTCATTCTCACCATTACTTCTTCTTCTTCCTCTCACCACTTCTCCACCCACCAGCAGTAGCAGTAGGCAAGTGCAATCTTGCTTCTCCTTCATCCACTTTTATGGATCATTACTCTTCCTCTCATGATCCTGAGAGAGTTTAGTGCTTGGCATTTTCGATTTTTGTGGCTTGTTTTCTCTAGATCTAAGTTGTTACATTTTCGGTTGTGCATGGGTTCTTGATCTCCCAACTTAGCATGTATTTCTGGCACTGGAGCGAAGGCTCTATAGGACTTGGAGTTCGGGAGATGTTGCACGCACACGTTCTTACGTGCTCGCGTAAAACATCAGCCCAGTCACGCACACGTTCTTACGTGCGTGCGTGTATTTTTTGTCACGCACACGTTCCTACGTGTCAGCGTGGATTTTTAGTCACGTACACGTCTATACGTGTCTGCATATATTTTTAGTCACGCACACGTTCTTACGTGTCAGCGTGTATTTTTAGTCATGCACACGTCTATACGTGTCTGCGTGGATTTTGAGTCACGCTCACGTCTTTGCGTGCGTGCGTGGATTTTTAGTTATGATCACGCTGTGCTTGCGTACGTGACTTTCCACGCTCACGCTGTGCGTGCGTGGATTTCCTCTCACGTTCACTCTATGCGTGCGTGAATTTCCTATCATGCCACACTAGGCGGTGCGTGAATTTCTTATTACCCTTCACACTATGCGTGCGTAGATTTTTTATCACGCTTTTTCACGCTCATACGCTCACGCTTGTCAGCTTGAATCACGCTTCACGCTCACGCTGTGCGTGCTAGCGTGAACCACTTTTCACGCTCACTCCTACTAGACTTGGCGTGACTTTTGGCCTTAGTCTAGACTTGTTGGCGTGACTTTTGGCCTTAGTCTAGACTTGTTGGCGTGACTTGTTGGCCTTAGTATAACCTACTAGACTTGGCGTGACTTTCTAACCTAGGTGTTATTATTTGTTCTATAACTTATTCATTTAATGATGGCATGATAATTCTTCTATTATATCCTTACGCCTTTTTGCATGAACTTGATAAATCATGATAGGTTAATATTGATAATACAGATTGTTATGTGGAATGTGTCATGTGTCTTGATTGATCCATGGATACCCAGTAAGGCTGGAACTTAACTATGAGGAGTTATAGACTCGACCCCATTTAATACTAATTGACTTTCATGCCTTGTCACCATTGATAATGATTGTGACATTGACTAATAATTGATCATGCGTTCCTAGTTGGAACTAAGAGACTGGCTAGTCGTCTTATTGAATTGAATGAATGAGACACGTTCATGTAATGAACTATTGCAATCGATTAGCCGATCCCGAATATTGGCATACATGCACATGCATGTTTTAAATTATTTATTTATTTAGTTATTTATTTATCTTACAAAATAGCATGTGTACTTTATGGTCAAGGCATGATTACTCCGTGGTTAGATTTGATTGTTGCATTACGCTATGTAAGACCTACAACATAGCCGTACGGGTATCGTTGTAGAGTTGCGCATATCGTACCCCGTACGAAAGTACTCATTTGAATGACCATGATCCACGGCATGGGATTTCACTCAACGTAGGGACTATTAAGTTAAATAAAATAAATAATGGCATGGAGAAAATAGATTCCCGAGTTCTTACATGGCAGCCCCCTTGGGACGAGTAGTACCCGACGGGCCGGCTGGTTCCCACAGATACGGCAAATCTGCCACACGGGCAGGGAGCGATATCTGCTTATATTATTATTGTATATTATATATTAATGACGGGCGTCCCGCTGGGACTCGTCTAATTCATGCATGGCATAATTGATTGACTGGATAGACTAGCCTTGCTCGCACATGGTAAGAACTGAGGAATTCCTATTGCATAATTCCAGGATAACTTGGAACTCACATTACCAAGCCGTAGTAGTTGATTGGCCGTTCAAGATGATTTGTTTGTGTACTGCACTACTCTGTTACCTAACTGGGGTGATCAGAATGTCAGGACATAACGGGCCAACTTCTGTCCTTGTTTGGTTGGAAGGTTGGTTCGAAGTGTCGTGATGTGATGTGAATCCTAGTGGAAAGCAGAGATCTATTATCATTATATTCTTTTACTTACTGGTTTAGTCCTTCATATCGTCCTTCCTTGTGGTACTTGCTATTAGAGGTCTAACCTCTCTGGTTTTGCATGGCCAGATTTAGAGCCGGTTCCCGAGGACTCGGCTTACTTCCACCTCCAAGATGGTCAATACTAGAGGAATGATCGCAGGAGGACTCGAGTGGGTTTCTTACTTCACCGTTCGTTTTGCTATTTACTTTATACTTAGCCGTTTGGCACCGACATGTTAGTCGGATTGTCTTGTACTTACTTTTACATAATTATAATTAAGTCAGACTGCAGCTGATAACAATTGTGTACACTTTGCTATATCATCTGGCTATGTTTTGTAAAGCCAGATCTCAAGAACATTTTGACTGAGCGTTTGGGACGCCTTACTGCTTTATCTTATATGTTCTCTATTTTTGTTTCCTTGTTCGAATGATTGAGACAATAGATGTGAAGTGACCATAGAAAGACTTTTATGTAGTATGCACCCCCTCGTCTGGTTAGACAGCATTGATCGTATTATACGGTATTCATCTACCCATAATACGTAGCTGGCTGAGTCATTCCCCCGTTCTCTAGTATTCTGGTTCTGGGGCGTGACAAGGTTTTAGCGGTGGCCCATGCAGGTCTGATTTCAGACTTGTGGGGTGTTTTGATTTATAGGATGTCTCAATCACATGTGTTCCTCCTTGATCTCATGATTCGTTGTTCTCAACCCTTGCTTGACATTCCGGTATCCTTTGACTTCATTGATCCTTCATGTCCGGTTGTTTGATTGTTCTCTTGTCCCTTTTCTTAGGGGCACTTCGTCCGCATTGGTCAGAGCTGGACAGCAACAACAAGAGAAACATGGGCAACATGACCAAGTTGGTCAGCAACAAGGGCCAGTCTCACCTCAGGAGGCTACCCAGGAAGAAGTGATAGTAGAACCAGCAGCTGGATCACAGTATCCGGATGTTCTACCACTACCAACAGTTCCACCTACTCCTGTAGAAGTGAACACCCCAGCCCTTCTGGAGATCATGAGAGGAATGATGGCTACTCAGCAACATCAGATGTTGGCCCAACAATGCATGCACACTCAGCTACAAGAGCAGAATGTGTTGCTCAACCAAGGACTGCAGACGGCTTTGGAAAGAGGAGTGAGGACTGATTCAGGAGCATCAGCCAGGTTTTGCAAATGCAACCCCCGCCGTTTCGAGGGCACGGAGGATGCCATCTCAGCAGATGCATGGCTTAAGGATATAGAGGCTATTCTGACAGCAGCTAAGGTACCGACAGAAGAACGTGTGGATCTAGTGAAGTTATTACTTCAGGATCTCGTACGTGATTGGTGGGAATCAGAGGAAGTGGGCATCAGACGTCCTGTGGCTTGGGACGATTTCACCGTAAAATTCAAGACCAAGTACTATAGAGTTGTGGCACGATTCGAGCTACAACAGAAGTTCATCAGCCTCAGGCAGGCCGACAAGACTGTAGATGCTTATGCAGCGGAGTTCTACAGATTGAGTAGGTTCGCCCCAGAGATGGTAGCAACAGAGAGCCAGAGGGCTATGAGGTTTCAGCAAGGGTTTCATCTCGAACTCTTGTAATTGATAGAGGGGCACAATTACCAAACTTTTGATGAAGTATTGACGGCGACTCGAAGGCATGAGATCACTATTCAGAGGCTTGCGACCAGGACTGGGGGTCAGAAGAGATCCCACAGTCAGATTGAAGGAGGAGGGGGAGCAGCGCCCCGAACAACAGCACCATCCGCTGGCATTCGTATCCACGATGTGGCGATACGAGGACCAGCACCACCCAGGCAGCAGCAACAGCAACAGAGGAAGAACCAGCAACCCCCGACGGGCTGCACTTATTGTGGAAAGATAGGACACACTAGAGATGTGTGTCGGACATTGAATGGACTGTGTCTGATATGTGGAAATCCAGACCATCGGGTTACCACATGTCCCATGAATTCGAGGTCAGGAGGACCAGGGCAACAGTTTCTTGCTCTGCCAGCACCAGGGGCAGGCCAGTATCGAGGGCCAGTGATGGCAGTAAGGCCATTGGCACAGCGTCCATTAGTACCGCAGGCTCAGATGTTTCGGCAGCAGGGACCGCCGATGCAGCAACACCAGCATAGACTACCCCAGCATCATCAAGGAAGGGGCCAGCAACAACATCAGGCTAGGCCGCAGCATGGGAACCAGCAAGGAGGTCGAGGGCAAGCATTCACTTTGTCCTTGGAAGAGGCATTGGCATCGGGAGATGTTGTGGCAGGTAACATTCTCGTCGCCTCATATCCCGCAGTAGCATTGTTTGATTCGGGAGCATCCCATTCATTTATATCTGCACAATTTACGACACGACTAGGAGTGGAGTTCGAGGCATTGCCAGGGAGGTTGAATATACTCACTGGTAATGGGCTCGTAGGAGTTAGTAGAGTTATTTTAGCGTGTAGTGTTGTAGTTTGTGGGCATTCTTTACCTGCCCGGTTGATAGAATTTCCTGTTGGAAATTTTGACGTTATCTTAGGCATGGACTGGCTGAAAGACAGTCATACGACAATAGATTGTCATAGAGGGAGTGTATCGTTTGATATTCCAGGCATGAAGAGGTTCACCTTAGTCAGATCAGGGGCAACTCAGCATGAGCAGGGAGTAATAACGGCAATGGAAGAAGTTCAGATTCCGAAGGTAGTTGAAGAATTTCTAGATGTATTTCCCGAAGAACTTCCAGGTCTACCACCAGTCAGAGATATTGAATTCAGTATAGAATTGGCACCAGGAACTAAACCGATATCAGATCGGGTTTACAGAATGGCGGATTCAGAGCAGGCCAAGGTATATCAGCACATAGAGGAACTGAAGGAGAAGAAGTTCATCCAAGCTAGCGTGTCACCATGGGCAGCACCAGTGGTACTTGTGGGAAAGAAGGATGGGTCATCCAGATTGTACATTGACTACAGGAAGCTTAACGCGGCAACAGTGAAGAACAAGTACCCATTACCCAGGATCGACGACTTATTTGATCAGTTGAGCAAAACTAGAGTTTTCTCCAAGATAGATCTTCGTTCAGGGTACCATCAGGTGAGGGTTCGGAAGGAAGATATTCCCAAGACAGCATTCAGGTCGAAGTATGGGCATTATGAGTTCTTAGTAATGCCGTTTGGTTTGACCAATGCTCCAGCGATATTCATGAATTTGATGAATCGTATCTTTATGCCATACTTAGACCAGTTTGTCGTTGTGTTTCTCGACGACATTCTCGTATACTCTGCTAGTGAAGAGGAGCATGAAGACCACCTCAGGAAAGTGTTACAGGTTCTGAGAGAGAACCAGTTGTATGCCAAGCTCAGCAAGTGTGAGTTTTGGTCGGATCATATTTCATTTTTGGGTCACATCATATCAGGAGCTGGAGTAGCAGTAGATCCCAAGAAGATAGAAGCAGTAGAGAGTTGGCCAGTACCCAAGACCGTAGCAGATGTGCGGAGCTTCTTGGGATTGGCAGGATATTACAGAAGGTTTGTGTCAGACTTTGTAAGGCTTTCAGCACCCATGACCCGCTTGACCCGGAAGGATGTACCATTCGTTTGGTCGGCAGAATGTCAGGCATCATTTGAGACTTTAAAGCAGAAGTTGATATCAGCACCTATTCTTATATTGCCAGTTGGACCCAAAGGTTTTACAGTATATTGTGATGCGTCAGGTAAAGGACTTGGATGTGTCCTTATACAGCATGGGAAGGTGATAGCGTATGCATCTAGGCAGCTTCGGGACCACGAGAAGAATTACCCAACTCATGACTTGGAGTTGGCGGCAGTAGTATTTGCTTTGAAGCTATGGAGGCATTACTTATATGGTGACCGAGTGGACATGTACACAGACCACAAAAGTCTGAAGTACATCTTTACCCAGAAGGAACTGAACATGAGACAGAGAAGATGGTTGGAGTTGATCAAGGATTATGACGTGGAGCTTCAGTATCATCCAGGCAAGGCGAATGTAGTAGCAGACGCTCTTAGCAGGAGAGGCGGCGCATTTATATTGACAACACAGAGGCATATCTTAGAAGACCTTCAGGAGATGGGCATCGAAGTTATACTTCCCAGTGATGTAGGAGTTCTAACAAGTCTGCAAGTTCAATCCGACTTGGTAGGCAGGATCAAGGCAGCTCAGGCACAGGACCCAAGGATTCAGAAGCTTAGGGCAGAATGTGAGTCAGGACTCAGGAAGGAGATAAGAATTCATGAAGATGGTACACTTAGGTTTGGATCACGTCTATGTGTGCCTAGTGGAGATATCAGACAGGAGGTTATAGAAGAAGCTCACAGTTCTCAGTATTCTATTCACCCTGGAGGGACCAAGATGTACCAAGATATCAAGCAGCATTTCTAGTGGAACGGGATGAAGAGGGAGATAGCTAGATTTGTTTCCCGTTGCTTGGTATGTCAGCAAGTGAAGGCAGAACAGTAGAGGCCAGCTGGGTTATTGCAACCGCTTCCCATTCCGGAATAGAAATGGGAGCATATTACAATGGACTTTGTGACCGGTTTATCGTGATCACCAAGTGGTAAGGATGCTATTTGGGTGATAGTGGACCGACTTACGAAGGTAGCACACTTTCTTCCTTTCAGAGTAGGGCAATCTACAGAAAGTTGGCGGAGTTATATATGCATCAGATAGTCAGGCAGCATGGAGTTCCTGTCAGTATTGTGTCGGATCGAGATACCCGCTTTACATCATATTTCTGGAAGAGCTTACATCATAGTCTGGGTACCAAGTTAAGATTTAGCACGGCTTACCATCCGCAGACGGATGGGCAATCAGAAAGAACGATTCAGACTTTAGAAGACATGTTGCGAGCTTGCACTCTAGATTTTGGAGGGTCTTGGGAGAGTCACCTGCACTTGGTCGAGTTCTCATACAACAATAGTTATCAAGCCAGTATCCAGATGGCGCCATTCGAAGCATTATATGGTAAGAAGTGCAGGTCGTCGCTTGCATGGGACGATATCGGGGAGAGGAAGATGTTAGGCCCGGAAATGATTGTCCAGACGGTTGAAGTGGTTAAAGGAATTAGAGAGCGACTTCGTGTTGCGCAGGATCGGCATCGTCATTGGACGGACCAGCATCGTAGGCCGCTAGAGTTTTCTGTTGGGGACCACGTATTCTTGCGGATCTCACCTACTCGTGGGATCATTAGATTTGGCGTTCGTGGGAAATTGAGTCCGCGGTACGTGGGCCCATTTGTTATCCTTGATCGGATAGGCGATGTTGCTTATCGTTTATCCCTTCCACCTTCGTTACGAGAGGTGCATGACATGTTTCATGTATCTCAATTACGTAGGTATGTATCGGACCCAAGCCATGTCCTCGATCACTCTGAGCTGGTTGTTGGTACCAACCTGTCTTACGAGGAACAACCAGTATCCATTTTGGACCGAAGAGAGAAGATACTCAAGAACCGAACAATTAGTCTTGTCCGTGTTGCTTGGGGTCATCACTCCTTGGGAGAGTCAACGTGGGAACGTGAGGATGATATCCGATCACGGTATCCACACTTATTTGACTCACAAGGTATATCTTTTTCTGTATACCTTGATTGTCCTGATTTCTCATGCTTATCACCTTATGGGTAGAATTGCTTGATATCGTAGATTGATGGATTTACATATATGTTACTTGCTATGGACATTGTAAAATGATTGCTTGACTGAATTGCTTGTACTTAGATTGGTTTAGCCCCGATGCTCTATCTTGCTTGAATTTGAAATTCCGAGGACGAAATTTTTTCAAGGTGGGTAGAGATGTCACTCCCCGTTCCCAGAATGCATATTTTAATACGTATATTGCTTGAATATATTTATTTAATATTTATCATGTATTATCCTGTATTTAAATTCCTATAACTTTATGTTAATTAATTATCTGCTCTTTAATCTTCATGTTAATTAATTATCTGCTCTTTAATTTTCATGTTAATTAATTATCTGCTTTTTAAATTTTTATGTTAATTAATTATCTGCTCTTTAATTTTTATGTTAATTAATTTCCTGTAATTTTATTTCCTGCATTTAATTTCCTGCAATTAATTTTCTATTTTTTTTTTGCCTCTTTGCCTTGCTTTCGGGTTGGCCTTGGATGAGCCCCCTTAGACCCGGCCCAATAACTCCCACCTACCACCCCCTTGCTATTTAAGTCACCATCTCCTTCTCTCTCCTCATAACTCTCATTCTCACCATTACTTCTTCTTCCTCCTCTCACCACTTCTCCAACCACCAGCAGTAGCAGTAGGCAAGTGCAATCTTGTTTCTCCTTTATCCACTTTTATGGATCATTACTCTTCCTCTCATGATCCTGAGAGAGTTTAGTGCTTGGCATTTTTGATTTCTGTGGCTTGTTTTCTCTAGATCTAAGTTGTTACATTTTCGGTTGTGCATGGATTCTTGATCTCCCAACTTGGCGTGTATTTCTGGCACTGGAGCGAAGGCTCCATAGGACTTGGAGTTTGGGAGATGTTGCACGCACACGTTCTTACGTGCTCGCGTAAAACATCAGCCCAGTCATGCACACGTTCTTACGTGCGTGCGTGTATTTTTAGTCACGCACACGTTCTTACGTGTCAGCATGGATTTTTAGTCACGCACATATCTATACGTGTCTGCGTGTATTTTTAGTCACGCACACGTTCTTACGTGTCAGCGTTTATTTTTAGTCACGCACACGTCTATACGTGTCTGCGTAGATTTTGAGTCACGCTCACGTCTTTGCGTGCGTGCGTGGATTTTTAGTTACGATCACGCTGTGCTTGCGTGCGTGACTTTTCACGCTCACGCTGTGCGTGCGTGGATTTCCTATCACGTTCACTCTATGCGTGCGTGAATTTCCTATCATGCCACACTAGGCGGTGCGTGAATTTCTTATTACCCTTCACACTATGCGTGCGTAGATTTTTTATCACGTTTTTTTACGCTCATACGCTCACGCTTGTCAGCTTGAATCACGCTTCACGCTCACGCTGTGCGTGCCAGCGTGAACCACTTTTCACGCTCACTCCTACTAGACTTGGCGTGACTTTTGGCCTTAGTCTAGACTTGCTGGCGTGACTTTTGGCCTTAGTCTAGACTTGTTGGCGTGACTTGTTGGCCTTAGTATAACCTACTAGACTTGGCGTGACTTTCTAACCTAGGTATTATTATTTGTTCTATAACTTATTCATTTAATGATGGCATGATAATTCTTCTATTATATCCTTACGCCTTTTTTTATGAACTTGATAAATCATGATAGGTTAATATTGATAATACAGATTGTTATGTGGAATATGTCATGTGTCTTGATTGATCCATGGATACCCAGTAAGGCTGGAACTTAACTCTGAGGAGTTATAGACTCGACCCCATTTAATGCTAATTGACTTTTATGCCTTGTCACCATTGATAATGATTGTGACATTGACTAATAATTGATCATGCGTTCCTAGTTGGAACTAAGAGACTGGCTAGTCGTCTTATTGAATTGAATGAATGAGACACGTTCATGTAATGAACTATTGCAATCGATTAGCCGATCCCGAATATTGGCATACAGGCACATGCAGGTTTCAAATTATTTATTTATTTAGTTATTTATTTATCTTACAAAATAGCATGTGTACTTTATGGTCAAGACATGATTACTCCGTGGTTAGATTTGATTGTTGCATTACGCTATGTAAGACCTACAACATAGCCGCACGGGTATCGTTGTAGAGTTGCGCATATCGTACCCCGTACGAAAGTACTCATTTGAATGACCATGATCCACGGCATGGGATTTTACTCAACGTAGGGACTATTAAGTTAAATAAAATAAATGATGGCATGGAAAAAATGGATTTCCGAGTTCTTACATGGCAGCCCCCTTGGGACGAGTAGTACCCGACGGGCCGGCTGGTTCCCACAGATACGGCAAATCTGCCACACGGGCAGGGAGCGGTATCTGCTTATATTATTATTGTATATTGTATATTAATGACGGGCGTCCCGCTGGGACTCGTCTAATTCATGCATGGCACAATTGATTGACTGGATAGACTAGCCTTGCTCGCACATGGTAAGAACTGAGGAATTCCTATTGCATAATTCCAGGATAACTTGGAACTCACATTAGCAAGCCGTAGTAGTTGATTGGCCGTTCAAGATGATTTGTTTGTGTACTGCACTACTCTGTTACCTAACTGGGGTGATCAGAATGTCAGGACATGACGGGCCAACTTCTGTCCTTGTTTGGTTGGGAGGTTGGTTCGAAGTGTCGTGATGTGATGTGAATCATAGTGGAAAGCAGAGATCTATTATCATTATATTCTTTTACTTACTGGTTTAGTCCTTCATATCGTCCTTCCTTGTAGTACTTGCTATTAGAGGTCTAACCTCTCTGGTTTTGCATGGCCAGATTTAGAGCCGGTTCCCGAGGACTCGGCTTACTTCCACCTCCAAGATGGTCAATACTAGAGGAATGATCGCAGGAGGACTCGAGTGGGTTCCTTACTTCACCGCTCGTTTTGCTATTTACTTTATACTTAGCCGTTTGGCACCGACATGTTAGTCGGATTGTCTTGTACTTACTTTTACATAATTGTAATTAAGTCAGACTGCAGCTGATAACAATTGTGTACACCTTGCTATATCATCTGGCTATGTTTTGTAAAGCCAGATCTCAAGAACATTTTGACTGAGCGTTTGGGACGCCTTACTGTTTTATCTTACATGTTCTCTATTTTTGTTTCCTTGTTCGAATGATTGAGACAATAGATGTGAAGTGACCATAGAAAGACTTTTATGTAGTATGCACCCCCTCGTCTGGTTAGACAGCATTGATCGTATTATACGATATTCATCTACCCGTAATACGTAGCTGGCTGAGTCATTCCCCCGCTCTCCAGTATTCTGGTTCTGGGGCGTGACAGGAAGCCCCAATCAAAGACGGTGGACCACCGACCCAACCTTCTCTCTCAGTTTTACGAAAAGGAGATGACGGAGTCTACCAACAGATGGCCAACAGGCTGTCACATATGAAGGAGTCTATATGGGCACTCGATCAAAGACAAGATTCCGTATGGACGATGAAGATTCCAAAGCCGGGGGTAGCATTCCTTCAGAATCTGAAGCAGATGACCCCCACACTGGGGGTAGCCTTCTAGAGGACGATGATCCCTCCGAATTCGATGGCGACTATCTACCTCCTCTACCTGAAGATGAAGGACTTAGCCACTCGGAGACAGACAGTATCAGCACCAGTTGCACTGCTTCCTTTGTTCATCCTCGCATGCTATCTACATACATGACGGACAGAGAAAGATCTGAAGAAGCCAGTGATCAGACTAGCAAATAGCTAGAGGGTCTTGAAACAGCATTCGCCAAGATCACTGATATGCTTACCAGTATCATGGCAGTTCAAGCTACTGGGGCTGTTCCTCTACCTCAACAGAACGTCTCGGCCCACGCTAGTCCGGCTCACAACAACAACCCTCCTTCACCACAAAAAAAGTATCATTCTGTTGTGCCTCCTCCAAATCTTGTAAATGTCGGGAGTGGTCCTTCGCCAACAATGCCTGACAACCGTTCAGCAACCGTTTCCCAACACCTGCTCAATCAACAGGATGCAATTGATTCCCTGGTCGCTCGCCTCGACACCATCTTACACAAAGATGAGCTGCAGAAGATGGGGATATCTTAACCGTATTCCCCTGAGTGGGAGAACGCTACTTGCCCTCCTAACTACAAACCGCTGACGCTGAACTCATTCGACGGTTTGACTTTCCCTCGTCAGCACATGACGTACTTCAACATGCAGACTCTGCACTTACCCCGAGATGATCCGTTCCTGTCGAAGCTATTTATTAGCACCTTGCAGGGGGTAGCCTTCGAATGGTTCTGCAGTCTACCTAACGGGTGTATCAATTCATTCAAAGACTTGGAGAGGTTGTTCATCAATATGTTTTACGAGAGTGGCATGCATGTTAGTATGTCCACTCTCATTGAGACCAAGCAAAGGAGGACTGAGTCTACGTGCTTCGGTACGAGATATGGCGTCGAGTACTAAGTCGTTTGTATAGCGTTGTATAAGTCAGATTTGAGTCGTTTCGAGTTAAGTCAAGAAGGGCCGTAGGGCAAGCTAGTTAAATTACGTTGAGTTATGAGGTACGGCCTCGATATTATAGTACACATCGAGTTTATGGCACGATCATGTCATAGCGTCTCAAAGTATGGGCCTAAAGGTAAACACGAGTCGATAGGATGATATTGTTAGCATGACTGCGTCGTTGAGACACGAAGTTCGGGCAAATCACTAAGTGGTGAGGCATTACCGCAATTAAGTTACACGAAGGAATTTACGGCACGACTATGTCATTGACATACAAATAGGCCAGACGTCTACATTCTAAAATTGATCCTAATGCAAGAATAGAAAGACAATCATAAAGGGGATTCTATTGCACAAAGTAAATAAACGTGTTAGTTTTGTATGGGTGGACGAGGAGCTCACTCCACCAGTACAATTGAGTACTGACACCCACCAGTGTTTATGTGTAGGCATAGGTAGAAGCTCGTTGGCGCAGAGCTCGCTTGGATGCATCGAGGCATGGAGTTCCTTGGCGTTTTGAGGGGTGCGATCGCATTGAAGACTAGACTTATATGGGATATAATGTATGGACATCGCCTATCTGAAGCATCTGCTGGCTCGTCAAATTGTATTCAGAGATGAGAGAGAGAGAGAGCAGAGTGCCTTATATTGTGAGAAGAGTGAGATTGAGTGATTGTAATCAAGGCCTTGTGCCATATTGTAATCTTTGTTTCAATATCAATAAAGAGAATCTTTTGATTGACTTGTGTTTTGTTCTAACTTTTTGCTGGCATATTCAATGTTCATGGCTCGGAACTTCTGTGCGACGATCCCGTCGCAGTCGCTGCAATCGGCCGTTATGGAACCCGCCTTGCACGAGTACAATCTAGGCTCATGCGGCATCACGCATTAGCGAGGATGATCGGTCCTACAGGACCGTGGCATGACAAGTACAGTTCCTTCTTCTTTGGCCTGCGGCCCGCTGGCCTATTAGTGAGCCCATACACACACGCATATATTCTCTCTTTGGAAGAGAGAAAAAGTATATTCTCTTATACTCCAGATGAAGAAGAATTAAATAAAGGAAGAAAGAGTTGATATGAAGCTCACCTCGGTGACTCAGGATGGCGACGGAGGAGCTGTACTCGGCCAGGCAGTGCTTGGGGTCTAAGCAGATACGGTAGAGCCGATCTGGGTTCAAGCATGGCAGCTACGGTGTGCATCCGGGCAGATCTGACTAGGCTACGGTGACTAGAACGGAGAGGTTCGACGGAGGTCGCGGAGGAGCTCGAGCTGGTGTCTCGAACGGGGTCGACCATGGTAGTACGGTCGATGGAAACTTCAAAAAAGTGGAGGCGATGATCCGATCGGTGGTTCTTGGGGTCGATGCTCGGAGGCGAGACTGGAGAAGAAGTACAAGGCTACAACGGATCTGGAGACTCGAGGTGTTCGTCAGTGAGGCAGATCTGTGTCCTGGCTGGATACAGCTGTACAGAAGATGACGAGCGGTAGACGAGCGTCTCCGGCTAGGTGAAGCAGCAAGTCGAGACGGTACGATGGACGGATCTGGTGGTTGATGGGCTCCACGAAGTGGTGCTGATGGCGGTGGTCTCTCAGATCTGATCGGTGACCGATGGATCTGGCAGATCTACACATAGAGGCAGAACAGTGAGGGAGGTGCTCTCTGTAGGACGATGACGACGACCGGAGTAGCCATGGCAGCCGACGACAGAGACAATTAGGGTTAGGGTTTATGTGTCAGGAGTTTGAGGATGTGTTCGGTGTTTGGGATACGGCAGGACACATGGAATATGGGCTGCTATTTACGAGGGATGTTTCCTGTGTTGAGGACACAGCAGGATACGGGAACTAGGATTTTGGGGAATTTATAAAAATGTGGTGGTTTTGTTTGTGTCGGAGGACACGAATATGGTTGGGGAATCTCGAAATGTGTCGTGTCGGACACTCTTATGTAATTGTAATAGCTTGTGTATAATGAAATGGAATGGACACCGACACAAGTAGGACACGGTCAATAGGACCTTATGGGGATTTGGAGTGATTAGCACTAATGATGATTAGCCCTATTTATAGAAGCTATTAGAGGAATCTAGATGATAATTAGCACATGGCTCCAAGGAATATTTCTAAAATATAATAGAGAATATTCCTAGAAATATTTTGTAGAATACTCTAGATATAGAATATTACTAAGAATATCCTATGGGATTAATTAACAATAATTAGCATTAATTATTAACTAAGCATGATTAAAGCAAATCTAGAAAGTTCTCACTCTAATCACTAAGGCTAATTGCCAAAACCTTTATCCTACAATGGTATTTACAAGAATGTCACTCCACTCCCAAATATAAATAAACCACTCCACTTCTAAATAATTACAAACTTGCCACACTCTCTTCACGATTTTCCAAATAACCAACTTCTATGTTAGAAATTATTAAAATATCATTCCTAATGATTAATAATAAAAATAGCTAATAAAAGATTTAGGAAAAATAGGATTTCTATTGGAAAGTAGGGAAGTGGGGTTACACTTCCTTGATACGGACCATGGAATAGATGATGGTTTTGGCCAAGGAGAAGGGTTGCTTGGTGAATAGGTAATACATGGCTATCAACTCCTCAGTAGTGAGGTCGTCCATGTTGCCTTGTTTGGGGGTAATGGAGTGAAACAAGATACAATGGAGATCATGGTAGAAAGGGGACAAGACCTTGTCGTCTAGTTTGAGGGAGGTAGGACGGTCACAAATATAGAAACTAAACTCTTTGAAGGAGTACTTGGGTGAGATCAGTTGGGTGAGATCTTTATGGTATCAATCGTGGCAGGGAGCGGACGAAGGTTAGGACGCTCAAAAATGCCGAAAATGTTAGCCAAGGAAGCTGCGGTAATAGTAAACTTGACCCCACCGACTTTAGTCTCAAACTCATGGCCCTCTCCACTAGCAACTAAGTTGCAGTAGAACATCTGGACATCCACGGGGTATACGTTAACTTGTCGCTCTAGTAGGTCGTCTAGGCCGGCATCGAAGAATTTTTTTGATGATTTGGGAAATAGAGGAAAGAGATGGGTTTGCTACAAACGGGGAGTTTGTGGAAAATGGAGAACCAATCTCTAGATTGTTGAGCAGAACGGAAGATAGTGGGGTTGTAACCATGAGATGTAGCGGAGGGGATGAAGAGATTTGCGAATGGAGGGCCGGAGGCGGAAGAGGAGGCGGCATAGAGAGGGCGTTTGGAAGACATAAAGACGGTGGAGAGGAGGAGAACTGAAGGAAGATGGTGTTGGAAAACATTTTAGGGCAGTGACAACGGTAGAGGATGGTGGCCGGTGAGAGGAGTGGATGAAGTGGATGGGAGGAGGAGAGGATAAAGAGGGAAGATAGAAAGATTGTATGGTTTTTAAATAATGGGAGAGGGAGTAAATATGTTTAGGTGGGTAATAAATGAGGTGGGATATGAAGGGATTATGGGGAGTGGGAGAGTTCTTTTAGGGAAGAGGAATGGTCATACGTGTCAGACCTGTGCCAGAATTTGTTAGTCCGATGATCCGACGATTATCCACGGGCATCCCACTGTTCATCCGAAAGAAAATGAAAAACAAAATAATAGATATTGTCAAAACATGCCCAAAATAAATTGCCCACGAACCAGATACCAAAAAATTCGCAAAAATTTGTCAGATCGTCCGTTTGAAGGTAAAAATATGATATGAGATTTTTCTTTAAATTGATTTTTCAAGAATGCCAATATCACAAAAAATAAAGGAAAACCGCTCCTCGACAAGGGGTTTAGTAAAAATATCAATAAGTTGATGAGTACTATCAATAAATTCAAGACAAATATCTCCTTTTAGTTGATGGTCATGTAGAAAGTGTTGTCTAATTTCAATACGTTTGGTACGAGAGTGGAAAATAGTTGATAAAGCTACTTTATCATATTTTATAGAGATAACATGAGAGGATATAACATAATTTACAAGTATTTGTGTCATCCAAAGAATATGTGCACAACAACAACCAGTCGCAATGTATTCAGCCTCAGTTGTTGAAAGAGAACCGAGTTTTCTTTCTTACTAAACCAAGAGACCAAGGATTTTCTAAGGAAATGGCAAGTGTCTCTAGTTCTTTTTCGGTTAATCTTGCATCCGGCCAAATCTGCATTTGAGTAGCCAATAAGCTCAAAGGATGAAGATTTGGGATACCAAAGACCCATATTTATGGTACCTCTGAGATAAAGAAAATATGCTTAACGACACATAGGTGTGATTGTTTAGGATTTGCTTGAAATCGTGCACGTAAGCATACACTAAACATGATATTGGGACGACTAGTAGTTA
Source organism: Iris pallida (assembly GCA_029216955.1). Taxonomy (NCBI): domain Eukaryota; kingdom Viridiplantae; phylum Streptophyta; class Magnoliopsida; order Asparagales; family Iridaceae; genus Iris; species Iris pallida. The sequence goes on along the minus strand of JANAVB010024597.1, from coordinate 7,942,601 downwards.
AGTAAAATAAGCTGTCGATCATACCTCGATACTTACGAATGTCGACCGATACACCATCTTCATCGTGATCAAGCTTCGTTGTGGCCATAGGAGTTCTCATTGATTTGGATGTGTCTAGTTCAAAGCATTTAAGAATATCCTTGGTATATTTGGCTTGATTGATGAATGTGCCATGAGGGCCTTGCTTGATTTATAGTCCCTAAAAAAGGATAATTCTTCTATCATACTCATTTCAAACTCATCTTGCATAAGTTTTGCAAAGTCTTTACAAAGTATTTTATTAGTGGAACCAAAAATGATATCATCTACATATATTTGGACTAATAAAAGCGTTCCATCGTAGGATTTGATGAATAGGGTGGTGTCAACTTTGCCCTTGGAGAAGTTGTGAGAAATTAGAAAAGATCAAAGATGCTCATACCAAGTACGATGAGCTTGTTTGAGGCCATAAAGGGCTTTGTGAAGTTTGAAAACATGATCTGGAATGCAAAAATTCGCAAAACTAGGAGGTTGCTTGACATACACCTCTTCTTTAATATACTATTTAAAAAAGTACTTTTGATATCTATTTGAGATAGTTTAAAATAATTAAAGCAAGCAAAAGCACAAAGCATTCGTATGGACTCGAGAGCAACTTGTGCATAGGTTTCTTCATAATCAATGCCTTCCTCTTGGTTATAGCCTTGAGAAACCAATCGGGCTTTGTTATGAGTTACAACCCCATCCTCATTAAGCCTATTTCGAAACACCCATTTAGTCCCAATAATAGGATAGTTATCGGGCCTAGGAACGAGTTTTCAAACGTTGTTTCTTTCAAATTGATTGCGCTCTTTTTGTAACGCTCCAGTCCTAAAATACGTAGGACAAAAAATACGTATACATGCCAGCTACATATCGAATGGACTCCAGCTCGGCTCGAATATGTATAAGCTGTCTTGGTGTTCTAATTCTATCTATCAATCAACTATAAATATATCTATCTCAATCCACCGGACAAGTAACATCAAGAATGAACAGTATATGTCATGGTCTGCAGCCCAAGAACATATATGTTTGATTAGACCCAAAGAAGAATATGGATCTATAAAATAAGACTAAATAATATAATATAAATAATGAATAACTGTAAAAGCACGATAAAATACCTGAGCCAGATACAACAATACATTTATGATCAGCAGACTATCTCTGCATGACCAACTACCTTGAAAGATCACCAGGTCCTCATGGGACATAGCAAGGTACAAAAAATGCCAATATAACAGTAAAGATAATATCTATATAATGAAGGGTAACTACCATAACCATCTAACTGCAAAATGCAGTTGAGGACAATCCTAATACCAGGCCCAGCCGTACAGGCAATCACCCATGGCACCATGATGTGATACCGATGGGCAAATGAGTAAACCATACCATAGCTTTGCTTCAGAGACCATGGCAATACGCAAGTTAACAAGCTCCACACAAGGAAGCATGATCACAAGTCTAGATGGTCGGATATTTTATTCGACCCCATGCTATAAAACTAATAATTCGAGTCATGTCAAGTCAAGTAAATCTCATGAACAAGTAACAAGTCATATATGTTATCATAGAGTCCATGACCATGAATATCTCATGACAGACTCCATATCATAAATTGTGTTAGTATCATGTGGTCTATCATATCAATAGATAATAATAAGACCACTCGGACCTCTAGACTGAAACACTGAGAATGCGAATAGGAGGAATCTATGCTCTAAGTTTAGAATCGGAGTGATGCGAGCTTGAGTAGAAAAATCCCATACTATCAACTTTGGTTTGAACTTAGGATTGGGGTCAGTGTTGATATTATTGTTTGGGAAAGGTGATTCCAATACTGACATTGACTTTAGCCTGGGAAGATAGCCGAACGGTTAGGCAGACGTCCCTATTTTGAGAGTTAACATCGGTATAATTGATCTTGAGGATAGATAGGATTGGATATTGGTATCGGTGGATGGAATGATTCAATTATGTGGAAACACCACTCACGAGACTTGGCTAAAATACATATATTTCAGGGATGCCTGAATATGTGCACGATCCGACTCGAATGGAAATGGTGGATTCTCTATCACGAGGCTTGCTTAAAATGCATGTGTTTCGGGGATACCTAAAATATGTGCATGATCTAACTAAGTGATACGTTGAATTCAAGTAAGACTAAAAGAACATAACGATATCGAGAATTTTGAGATCGTGAGTTTCAAAATAAAATATTGATGGTAGTGTAATAGTTGGATTTGAAATGAACTGAATATTGATTAAGGCATTACTGTAAGTCAGGTTTCGAGATTGGTTAAGGATGGTAACACTGGGTTTTGACTAGAAGGAGTGTATGCAAAAATCATTGAATGTTGAATCAAATGGCAAGTCGATGAGTGTGTACTTAGTAAGTTTCAAGGATAAAACTTTTTCTGAGTGGTGTATAATGTAATGCCCCATCCCGCTCAGTTCAACCGGAGGAATCAAAATACCAACGGCGTTTGGACTTAGCCATGCAACAACCTACTCGAAGTCCTGCTCGGTCGAGGCAACTCCTCGCTCAGGTGGGTGGCTTCGGTGAACTTGCCTCAGCTTGGCCTTCACACTAATAATACAAATGTTTTCAATGCACTGAATAGGCTTGATAATAAAAGGAACGAATCCACATAGCTAAGGGAATAATTCTAACTTGGGTCAGATTGAGTTAGAATATGGAAAGGCCCCACGGTCAGCTTAGAATTATGTACGACGTGCTTTCAAAATGACACTTGGTCCTTTGTCCCGTGGCTTGGGAGAAGGAAAGTTGGTCTATGTTG
>JANAVB010024597.1:7904773-7934773 GCA_029216955.1 Iris pallida | reverse complement strand
CAAAGTATTGAGGGAGCTTATATTGGTTCAACATGACTTTAGTCATATCGTCGAGAGTTCTATTCTTTCTCTCGACCACACTATTTTGTTGTGGAGTTCTATGACAAGCAAAATCATGACAAAATTCATTTTTAACACATTTTTTTTAAACCGACCTTGTCAAATTCACCTCCGTGATCACTTCTAATTGTGCTGATCATAATGCCTTTCTTATTTTGAACACGTTTACAAAAAATGATAAATTCATGAAAAGTATCACTTTTATTTGCAAGAAAAATGACCCAAGTAAATCTTAAAAAATCATCCACTAAAATAAAAGCATAAAGTTTACCACCAAGACTAGACACTCTACTAGGACCAAATAAATCCATATGAATGAGTTAAAGGGGTCTCGTAGTGCTCACCAAGTTAATAGATTTGAAAGAGGATTTAGTTAACTTACTTTTCTCGTATTTCTCATATACCATGTCTCTCTTGAATGAAATACTTGGGAGTCCTCTAACTAGTTTCTTGGTAGCAAGTCGGGAGATGGTATCTATGTTAGCGTGTCCAAGTCTCACGTGCCAAAGCCAACTTTATCATTGTTTACAACTAGATACCTGCCATTGTTAGTACCTTCAACGAGATAAATACATAAATATTATCTTCTCTAATGCCCTCGTACACTACGGAGCCACTTGTGCTATCGTAAATGAAGCATTTGTGTTTAACAAAGTTAACACCATAACCATTATTCGTGAGATGACTGATGCTAAGAAGATTATGTTTCAAATTAGTGACAAGACAAACGTTCTTAATGCAAGGATAAGAAGAGGATCCGATATTACCATGTCCAATGATGTATCCCCTCAAGTTATTGCCGAAGGATACCTGTCATTCCTTCTTCATCGATAGCGTTACAAATAGTAAAGTATCTCCGGTCATATGCAGTAAGCAACCGCTATCGAGAATCTACTTGCTTCTAGCATGCGATGGAGGATTCACCTACAACATAAGTTGAAGATGAAGACTTTGGTACCTAGAAATGGTTGGGTCCTTGAATGTTAGTTTTAGGAACCCATTTAGCATTTTTATATCAACATGCTTTCTTATTTGACAATAATAAAATGTGTGTCTATGTAGTTCACAATAGCGGCACATAGTGGGTTTTGTAGTTCTAGCGGGAGATGAGTAAGTGGTTGAAGCATGAGATCTCCAAGTTTAATTTCTTGTAGCTTTAGTCTAAGTGACTCAATCTCATCCGTGTGAGAGGCTGGAGTTTTTCCTTTTATATTATTAATTATGCTAGTGAGTCTTTCTATTTTTTGTTTATAAGCAATAATCTCTTTTTGAGATTTTTTATATTTATTCCTTCAAGACTTTGTGTTCACCATATATTCAAGAATAACATTTTCTAATTCAGTATATTAAAGAGCATTCATGAATAAGTCATCAAGTACCTCATTTGACTCTCGTACTATAAGACAGACAGTTTGCTATGTGTCTGGATTCTTTGTCGTTATCTAGGTCACTTACATCGCTCTCGCACCAGATGCTAGTATTTGCGTATTTCCGTGAGATGAGCTTTCTTTGCTGGGCTTTTCATACTTACCAGATTCCTTTCTTGCCATTGGACGGTCACTCTTGATGTGTCTGGTCTTCTTGTAGTTGTAGCAAGCAGGTTCTTCATCAGTGTCCCTTCTTGAATGATTTGCTTTATTAAACTTAAGGAACTTTCTGAAGTGTCTGGTGGTGAGGGCGATTTCTTTATCATCCGAATCGTCATCTGAGTCATCCTTCGAAGAAAGCTTGATGGCCTTCAAGGCAAGAGATTTTTCTTTTTTTTGTCCTTTTCTTTCTTCTTCTCTTGCATGGAAGCTTTCTTCTTGGTCCTTCATCTCCAGCTCATGAGTCATCAACTTTCATATGAGAGTCTCAAGATTCATGATTGTAAGATCATTTCCTTCAATGATGGTGGTAGCCTTAGGATTTCATCATTTAGTGAGTCCTCTAAGGATCTTTCGAATCTTTTCATGAGTAGGATATTTCTTACCAAGAGAAGCAAGATGGTTAATTATATCAAAGAATCTAGTAAACATATAAGTAATTGACTCATTTTGTTTATTTTGAAAGTCTCATACTCTTGAGTGAGTCTACTAATCTTAGACTATTTTACTGTGATGTGCCTTCGCGTGTGACCTCCAAAAGTTCCATATTTTTTAGAAGTTTTGCAAGTGTAGATTTTATTGAATTCATTGCTATCAAGTGCACAATAAAGAGCGTTCATGGCCTTAGCATCACGGCTAAGAACCTTCTTATCATTTTTGGAATACCTTTCAGTAAGTATATCCGAAACACATTTCTCAATCACAATATAAGATTTAGTTAGACCATTTATAAAACAATCCTATAGATCATCTATGGATTTCAAGTAGATACTCATCCTAATCTTCAAATAGTTTTAATTGGTTCCATCAAATAGAGGAGGTCTATTTATGGAGTGTCCCTCATTGTGAAATGAGTTAAGACTAGGGTTGGTGGCCATTGATCACTCTAAGAAAGTAAATCCAAATTAAGAGACCAAGCTCTGATACTAATTATAGAACCCAGAGAGGGTGAATCGGGTAATAAATTACTGATGTAAAATTTCAAGTAAATAGCAATTTAAAAAGAAGAGAAAAGAGGTCAAACAATCGATGTATCCTGGTATCCTCCATTAGGGCACTCCAGTCCCAAAACTCTCTCCTGTTTTAATCCACTATTAAAATGATAGTACAACATGAGCTTTGATCTGAAGACTTGTCAACTTCTTGAACACGAGTTTTTATTCGAAGGCTCGTCAACTTCAACCACACGAGTTTTTATTCGAAGACTCATCAACTTCTTACAAGAGAAACTTTCAATCTTCATGAACACTTGGAAGATCTAAGTTTACAACTCTTTGAATACTCTAACACTTTGGTAGATGACAAATAATAAGCTTTGTAGAGGTGAGGAGGAGCTCTTTGGTAGATGAGAAAATTTAAGCCTCAAGTGGATAAGCATTTATGAAGAAGGGGAAGTCTATTTATAAAACTTTAAGAGCATAAAGCATTTCCTACAACCGGTCGGATGATCCGTCGGTTGTCCGCGGACGTACGATAGATTATCCATGCCCAACAATAGCAGATAGAAAAATAGCCACTGGATGCATTAAATGCTCTGACATTTGGCTGTTGGATTTGAATTCAAAATAGCCAGCTAAGCAATACGAATTATCTGAAGGTTATTCGCGAATGTCTGTCTGATCATTCAAATGAAACCATAAATACTTGTTGTTTCAATTCGAATTGTCTTGTAGTGATCCACGGATGTCCGTTGGATCATCCAAGTGATATCACAAAATACTTGTTGTATCAATTCGGATTGTCCGATAGTGATCCGCGGATGTCCGTCGGATCATCCGAATGAGACCACAAAATACTTGTTGTTTCAATTTGAATTGTCTGTCGGTGATCCGTGGATGTCCGATGGAGTGTTCTCTTCTTCATAGATGTTTATTTGATTTAAAAAATGCTTTGCTTTTTGGTTTGTCATCCATACACAAACACTTAGAGAACTAGTCAAGCGTTGATCTTGGATTCTTTTGCTTTGATCCTGGATTCTTCGAGTCTGATCCATGAGCTTTGTTTGTGCTGTAAGTATTGAAAGAATCTTTCTTTAGCAATATAGTGCTTCCTATCGTTCCTGTAGAGTAATAGAAGTAAAACAGTACGGAGGTTAATTATGGTCAATATATCAAATCATCGATGTGCCAACATGTTATTCACTCATTCACGTAATCTTCAATTGCCTATCTTGCTGAGTTATTCAAACTTTCTATTTCCAATATCAACTCCCAGCATTCTAGTGTCAAGTACAATCTCGGTTAGAAGTCTGCTACAGTTGTAAAAGCTTGGTTTTCAGGTTATTTTATTCCAGTATTTGAAGTCGGCAAGCTCTTCGGATCAAAGCTTATGGTTGTAAGAAGTCGACAAGCTCTTCAGATCAAAGCTTGTGTTGTGAGATATTTTTTCAAATAGTATATTAACATCATGCACAGTTCTTAGGACTGGATTAGTCCTCCAAGAGAAATACCAGAATACATCACAGTGTTAGCGTTTGTGACTTCTACTCTTCACCTGTTTCTATCATTTACTTGCTAGATTTTGTGTTGGTTATTGTTATTGGATTTGATTAGAGTATTATTGTTAAACTCTATTCACCCCCTCTAGAGTTGCTTTTAGGGCCTTCAATTGGTATCAGAGTGGGGCTTTTGAACATGACTCATATCCTTGAGCAGATCCAAGGCAACTACAAAATCCATCAACTCCAACAACGGTGAAGGTCAATCAACAAATAAACCACCCCTATTGATGGAACCAACTACACGTACTGGAAGACAAGAATGATTTTGGATCGACTATGAAACATCGGGTTCTTTCCAAGATGGATTACACTCTCACTATCGTAAAGCAAAATGTATATATTTCTCTTACATAAGTTCTACTTCCTATAGAAACTTCTTCATCCATTGCAAGCCTCTGTCATCGCAATGTACTCTGCCTCTGTTGTAGACAAGACAATACACTTCTACAACCGTAACTGCCACGAAACCGCTCCACCAGCAAACATCATCATATAGTCCAAAGTCGATCTCCCCGTGTCTAGATCTCTAGCATATCAACGTCAGGATATTCGACCAACTTTGGCTCGTCACCACCAAATAATATCCTTCAATCAACAATGCCCTGAAGGTACCACATAATCCACTTGACCACACTCTAATGTATCCTTCCAGGATTGAAAAGATACCTGCTAACCATATGAACTACTTGAGCAATATCTAGCCTAGTACACACCAGGCATGCATAAGACTTCCTATAGATGAAGTATATAGAACCCGCTCTATATCTTTTTTTTGTCCTCGGTAGATGGACACTGTAGTGAACTTAAAGTGAGCTGTAAGTGGGTTGCTTACTTATATCGACCCATCCATCCCGAAACACTAAAGTACCAGGTGAATGTACTTCTTTTGCGATAAATAAAGTTGCTTGGACTCTCTCGACTGATCTCTATCCAAAGAATATTCTTCGTTGTGCCCAAATCCTTCATAGAGAAGGTCGTACCCAGTTGGTGCTTCAACTCCGCTATCTTGGTACATTCCGACCCATAAATAGGATATCATCTACATAAAGCAGTAGTATAATGGAATCATCATCGACAAAGTGCTTCACAAACATACAGTAATTCGCAGTTGTTTGTGCATAACCATGCTCTCCATAAACGACTCGAACTTCCTATTCAACTGCCTTGGAGCCTATTTTAGACCATACAGACTTTTCTTCAACCGAAAAAACCAAGTGTGACTTGTCCTTCTCACAGAATCCCTCTGGGTGATCCGTGTACAACTCCTCCTCTAAATCACCGTAGAGGAATATCGTCTTCACGGCCATCTGCTCAACCTCCTAGTTTAGACTGACTGCTAAAGCTAGCACCACCGGAATAGATAACATGACGACTGGCAAAATAATCCTATCAAAATCCATACTCTTCCTCTAATTGTAGCCTTTAACTACCAGTCTCACTTTGTATCGAGAGTGAGTATCATCATCCTTTTACTTCACTCTGAATATCCATCGATTCTTCAAAGCCTTCTTGTCCTTTCTTAATCGCACTAGCTCATAAGTAGAGTTTGCCTGTAAGGTACTCATATGCTCCTGCATAGCATGCATCCACTCCAGCCTATGTTCGTCTTCCATAGCTTCTGTGAAACTTTCGGGCTCTCCCCCTGTTAGTCAGTAACACATAGTTATCTATCGAGTACTTCATAGATGGTCGACTCACTCTCATGCTCCTCCTCAATGGAGCCTTTGATGCTGGTTGTATACCAACCGCCTCATTCCCTTCAAGAACTGTCTCCTCGATATGCTCATCCTCCTGAGGGTCACCCTAACTACCATTGTAACCCTCTATTTACGAATTTCCTATTTTCTTTCCCAAATACTAGTTTTTAGATTTTATTTATTCAGAAATTATTATTTTGGTCATTTATGAATAGCAATTTTCCATAAAGGAAATGGCAAAGTTGTAATTATTGAAGGTGGAGCGGCAATATGTAATTATTTAGATGCCTATAGTTAATGAGAGTGGCACGATTAGTAAATTAGCTAGCCATGGTTAGGTGGAAACCTTCTAGAATCCCTTAATTAATTAGAAATTAGACTAATTAATCCTCAAGGAATATTTCTTAGAATCTTGGAATATGCTTTTAGCCTATGTGCTTTTGGGCCAAGCCCAAGCTTATAAATACCCTAATGTTCTCCTTCGGGTCGACGCATCTTCTCAAATTCGACACGTACCCGTCAAAAAATTTAGGCCTTAAATCCACCTACAAAGTCTCCCTTTATCCTCCCTGTCCAGTGAGAAAATTGCCTTAGGCTGCTTATACTTTCCATTGCCTTCCTCTAATAAATGCAACGCAGGACGTCTGCATATATCTACCAAGTCCAACCTAGTCTTGGAATTATCTTTTGTCTTTTCCTTTACGTCCATCACAGTATTAATTATGTTGTCAAACGCATTTTTCTCGATATGTATGACATCAAGGTTATGTCTGATTAGATTGGTGCTCCAATATGGCAGGTCCCAGAATATACTCCTTTTCGTCCAGTTATGAGTGCGACCAAATCTATCACACTTGTACCCCTTTGTAGGCTCTTCGATAGCACTTGAAAAATCTTTCACCTTCTCCCATATTGTGTCGTTGGTCCACCTTGGTGGTGGATTGGCCTTCTCCACAATGCCGACACGAAAGCATTCATGTTCCTCCGAAATGGATGATCCTTCAGCAGGAACTATCGATGACAATCGAAGAAGCACGGGTTTCTTTTGTGTTTCAAACGAAAAGCCTTCATGCGGTCCATGCAATACAGACATGAGAGACGACCATGAGATCTCCATCCCGATAGTATTCCACAGGCCGAAAAGTCGATGATAGTCTACATAAGTGCGGCCCTCATCTGAAAGTTTTGCTTTCTGGAACATCATACGTGTTGGCACCTACTTTCCACAGCTGATTCAACTCATCAATCAACTGCTGTAAGTACACATCGAAGTTCCTTTACGGATTTTTCAGACCCGGGATGATAACGGTTAGGAACAAGTAAGGAGTCTTCATACACATCAATGACTGTAGGTTGTATGGAGTGACAATTACTGGCCAACACGAATATTAGAAACTCGAAAGTTTGAATGGGGTAAAATTGTCAGAGGAGTGCCCCAATCTTACATTATGCAGATCAGAAGGAAAATTTGGATACTCTCGATCAAAGTACTTCCATGCTTCTCCATCGGATGGATGATCCAATACTTCATCGATATGTTTTCCGCCTATGCCAACTCATGTTCTCGGCAGTCTCCTTCACCATAACCAACCTCTGCAACCACCGCGTCAAAGACAAGTAATTCATCGAATCGGTCGACTTTCTTGTACCAGGAGTCTTACTTGAACTTGTTGCCTTGTAGCGATCAGTACTACAAAATCTGCACATGTCTTCATTCTTGTCGTCCTTGTAGTACAACATGCATCTGTTGTGACATACATCAATTTTATGATATCCCATCCAGAGCGATATCACGATTCTCTTAGATCGATAGAAGTCTGTAGGTAACTTGGCACCCTCCGGCAAGATCTCTATAATCAACTTGATGATTCGGTTGTAGTATTCTTGAGACATATTGAAATCAGACTTGATGCTCAGTAGTCTTGTAAGCACCTCCAACGGTGAATGATCCTCACAACTAGGATACAAAGGAGTCTTTGCATTCTCTAGCAACTCCATGAACTTTGCAGCATCAGCATTCGTTGCCTCCTCAGCCCCATCATGATTGTCCAGATCAAAACTAGGTCCCGCAGTATCAAAAACCATGTTCACCCACCCTTCATCTTAATCAGCGTAGTCGTGGACATCCATATACGGCTCCAAATTAGGCTCCGACTCCGATGCTAACGGCACAAGTTCTCCGTATGAGGTCTACTGGTTGTAATTCGGTATGAAACCCCTCGAGTACAAATGATATGAAATGTCCACTTATGGATGATATTTCAAGTTGCGATATCTCACACATGGATACTTAATTTTGGAATGGTCCATGTACTGAAGGAACGCCTTGGCGAACTACAGGAACTGCTCTACCCCCTGTATAAATTTATCCCGCACACCACATATGTCATCAGGATGGCGATTATACATCCACGAACGATGTCGCAGATAGTAATTCATATCTATTTGAAGATAATTCTGTAAAGATGGATACACATTATTCGAGTATATTGTCCAAATGGATGCATAGATCGATGGAAACACATGAGTATTAAATGAGTGTCGTTACGTGTTCAATGTCAGCCCTTCTCTTCAGTAAAAATTTACTTTTGCAAGCCTTTTGAGGCTTTTAGCGTTATACAAGATTTTTAAAAGATAGTCGAAAAGACAAATGATTATAATTTTTCCTTTCTAGGATTTTTTGTTCTTTGTTATTTTTCCAATTTTTTACTCCTTTCGTTCTTTATCTTTTCTTCTATTTTTTGAAAATCTGTATAACTCTAAAATCCTCAAAAAAGGCTTACAGATATAAATTTACTTTTTAGAGAAGGGTTGACATGGACACTTGACTTAGAACTGACATGGGCACTTACCTAAGTATCTAAGATACCTAGCTAGCACTTACCTACATATCACCTTAACTCTAGGTATTTGTGTATCATTTGGATATCATGTACCATGGTACACAATGTCACATTGATACTCTCTTGTATCTTGATACTAGGATACAGTTTCAATTACTCATGACGCTAACTATACACACGTTCATCAAAGTATCCTGAAATCAAGTGTCCTTGTGAGCCATTTTCTCAAAAGAAAATACTACACGAAAGGCTAGCACACATAAATTTTCTTTTGAGAGGATGGCTCACATGGACACTTGATTTCAGGCTACACACGTTCATAAAAGTACCCAAAAATCATGTGTTCCTTGTGAGCCCATAAGAAAAAATTGACCTCAGAGTGTCCAAGCTAGCACTTACCATGAAATATTTGGCGATACCTAGCTAGCACTTACCTACATACCTAGTATCTTGACACATGTCTTGACACTATACTAATCATACCTACACGTGACACCATACCATATCTTATAGGATATACTCTAGATACTTTCAATTAAACCCCAAACATACCTTGACAATTACCTAATTTCTAAAATATCTTATATACTACTAAGATACTCACTCTATACACTTTATGTACCTTAAGAAAATCTACCATCTAACCTTTGAAAAGGAACCGAAAGAATACAAATGCAAATGTGGAACTAAATTATCACTTCAAATTAAGACGGAGAATATAAATACAAATGATTCAAATTAATACTTGCATATATCGAATACAATTTTAATTATGGGTTGTGAATTACGATTCAAATTAAGATACTTCACATTTAGACAATCGATTCGATTCAAAGACCACCCAAAAAATTTCTTACGAGAGAGGACTCAATTCATCTAAGTTTGAATAATTGAGAGGCCAAATTGGGAAAGTAGGATAAAGGTGTGATAATCGTAAATTTGTTAGCAAACTATAAAGTATGTGTTTGTGTCATGTCCGGTCGTGTCAGTATGTGTGTCGTGTCAGTGTCATGTTAGTATGTGTGTGTGTGTGTGCGTGTGTGTGTGCATGTGTGTCGTATCTTATCGTATCAGTATGTGTCATGTCAGTGTCATATTAGTATGTATATGTGTCCTGTCGTGTCCGGTCGTGTCCGATCGTATCGTATCTATGCCAAAAGAGAGAGAGGAGGATTAGGGTTTAACGAGACCGAGGTGAATGATCGGGGAGGGGATCGCTGGAGGGGAGGAGAACCGGAGGCGGAGGGGGAGGCGAATGAGCGTCTGCGCTGGAGGGGGGGTCACGGCGGAGAGGGAGGTGGTCCGACGATGGAGAGTTTAGTGCCCCATCCCTATATTGTCCCCGTTATCGTCCACGGGGTGCGCGAGAATGGAATACTGTCGCTACCGATCGAATCGAACCGATAGATCGGGATCGATTGAATCGGTTGAACATGAACGATTGAATTAAGATCCTTTTTTCGTTATGGAAAGGCTTGTTCGGAATCAAGTCCCATATTCAGCGGATTGCGCTTCAAGGATAGACTCTACGGCTGAGTCAGGAGAGATCTCCCGTTGCTCTATTTTTTATGTCGCACTTGCCCTTTGGTTTTGGTTTTTCGTGACTGCATTTTCGTGAATGTTTTCGATGGTTTTCATGGCTTGCGTTTTTAAACTTCACATTCGTATCAAAACTCTTAATGATACAGTATTCTAATCAACTGCTTATGCGATTTCAGGTGATCGCGTAGGTGCTGTCTAGCGCAGCCAACTGGTCTTTTGTCTCAACAAACAATCAAAGTGAGTGGCTAGACCCTTCTTTCCCTTGACCTTCATCAATTTCAAGTCAATCGATAGAATGCTAGTTGTTTGCAAAGAACAAAAAGTCTTTATTACAAATATAGAAAAGAGTACAAGAGTATAATTAATTTCTGGGGAAGTACAACTATAGGAATCTGATCAGAAGACGATCACTTTATTCCTTGGACGATATGATATCGAAGACACAAGCCTATAGAGGATGCAACAGCACTTTAGTAGGAGATTATAATCTCTCTTTATCATTTGAGATTGATTTGAAACTATATTTATAGAGTTCTTGAAATAACTGTTTAGCAGTTATTCTAGGTTGCGAACATTTCAGGTTACGCGCCTCCTGTTCATTTGCGCGAACGGTTGCACTAACTGTTATGGACACGTGGCATCGTTTGATTTTGATGCGCGTGGTCGTGAGCAGTGTAGTGGACACGTTCTACGAAGTTAGTAGCTTGTGCACCATGTCACTCTGTTCTGAACACTATTTGATCACCTTGCGCGAGCTTCATCAGGTTGCGCATGGCACAATGTAGCAACTTACGCGAGCGGTTGTACCAACTGATGTAGACGTATGGTATCATTTAATTGAGATGTGCGTGGTCGTGGGTAGTGTAGTGGGAATGTACTACAAAATTGGTGGTTTGTGCGCCAGGTCACCCTGTTTTAAAATAAAAAATTGATCAAGTGGTGCCAACTAGCCAGGCTGTGCATGGGAGCAACCCAACAACTGGCACTTTTGACTAGGTCTTATGTGCTGTGCTGATTAATTCTCGCGCTACACAATGACTTGCGTAAACCAGCTGTCAGCATTAATTATATGCTGACAAAATCTTCTCGAGCGCCGCATTACGCGGGATTTGAACGAATTTTCCTTGATCTCCGTGCTGTCAGCTGTCATGAAAATGATGACACCGTTACAGCTTCTCGAGGAAGTGCGCCACGTGTCGCTCGCGCAACCTGACTCCTGCGCAACCTGACCTCCGCGAAACCAGATGTCGGCGCAACCTGACCTCTGCGCAACCAGATGTCGACGCAACCTGATGGTTTAGTGCAACATAATAGTTTGGTGCCATTTTGATAATCTAACACTTGTGCAGCTTGATTTTAAGCCTCTACAAGACCCCCTTCAAAGTTTTCGAAACTTGAAAATACTTTAAAGTTTTGAAATACTTTGAATTATGCTAGTTTTGTTTGGATTGCGCCAGTCAACTCGAGCCCGCTTCTTCAGCATAAGTTGCACGGATCAGCCTCATTTATAACGCTATAAATAACCGACTCTTTGGATTTTTTATTCTTCACCATCGTTCGAGAGAAACCCTATCTTCTTCTCTGATCTGTGAGAACTTCGATCGACAGCAATGGCACCCAAGCGCTCTGCTGCTGAGAAAGGTAAGACTGTGGCCGAATCATCCATATGAGTTCCGCCTTCGTCACGCTGAGAGACGGCCAACCCGGCTTTGGAGGGTAAGCATTCGACTATAGACCCGATTATTGACCATCCTACTGATCATCGGCCACTCTATTTAGGGTTTGGCTTGATTCTGACAACTTGCGCCTCCCTTATTAGGGTTTGGTTGCTGTCGACATGCATTGTGTAGCGTTTCGAAAAGTTGTGCTGTCTTTTGGACATAATTTTGACACGTTGTGTGGCAAAATACGGCGCAACCTGTTTGCTGCACAACCTGATGGCTGTGCATGCTGAGTGCGGCGCAATGTGAGGGTCACACAAAAATAGAGCATTAAATACTCGGTTCATTCCCAACGATGAACCTATTTATGGGGCGCACTTTTTCGAAACGCCTTTTTCTTTTCTCCCTCATTAAGTGATACGTGCGCATTTATTGGGAAGACGAAGAGTTGGCGAGGGCTGACCTTCGCTGTATATATATGGGCATGATGCCAAGCCTCCATCTTTGTTCACTCTTATGGCTTCCAAAGAGAACATGAAGCAGGGGACGACCAGCCATGACAACAGCAAAGCTTCTGAGAAGAAGTTACACTCTGCGCCAGCGGAGTATTTGCTAGAAGCTTACCCGTCCGTGAGGGAGGAGAACTTTCTCGACTGTTTTGGACTGACCCCAACAGTCCTCGCTCATTCTAGAGTTGGGCCATCATCTTCTTCGGAAGAACGTGGTGTATTAGAACATAAGGAAGGATTCCTCTGATTAATGTCTCGATCTGACGAACGTGCACAAAGTAATTGGAAATTTTACAAAGAGGCCGATACGGTAAATTTTGACGGATACGCATCAAATTCGTCACGCACACGCGACCAATTTGAATTTTGTCAAAGCCCACACGTCCGCGAAGTTGATACGCACCTTTCGATACTTTCGGTTCGCGACCATGTCGCCCGGTTTGGCGGGACGCACGTCGTATCGAAGGGATTTTCTAGATTTTTAATATTTTAAAACAGTTTTTCGCCAGTCTTTGGAATCCGATTTCTCGGCACGTAGTCGATGAAATCAACTTCTGTAAATTGGGTTGCTGAGCCCTATAGGTTGTCTAGGACTGCCTATAATTAGTTTCCTGAGTGTCTCGACGGATTGACCAAGTGTGGCCTTCCAAGTAGGCCTTCCAAGTAGGTTGCCTGGGTTAAAATTATGCTCTGTTCTAGAGCAGTTTTTCGACGATCTTTGGATCGATTCTTCTACCGATCCAAACCCAAATTTTGTAAACTAATTGAAAGGATTTATAAAGGTTAAAGTAGGGTACATACCAGAGAAATCAGATAAGAAAATGATCATGCAAAGGTAGAGAAATCTTTCTGCCAAGTCGAGCTCGCGACTGTGCTTGCTGCGCTGCCACTGCTCTGTTTCCGCCTTGGCCATCTTCCAGGCAGTGCGACGGCCGATGGTGGTGACCCTGGTGGCGGCACGCGGCGGAGTATGGTCGCACGAGGACAGGAAACCATCAGGGGTTTCGGGTTTCACTCAATCCTTTCCCCCTCTCTCTCGTTATATAAGTTGGCCGCTGCTCTTATGGGGGAATCGGGTCCCCTGCGGTTACTATTCAGGGAACAGTAACCGTAGGGTATATATATATTTTTTTTTCTTTTTTCATTTCTTTTCTTATATATATATATTAACCTATATAGATATATCTATATTTATATATATATACATGGATATGTATATTTATAACAAAAAATTATATTGATAAATATTTGTAATAAAAAGGATAAAATATACTCTCTTAAAATTTATCTAAAATATTTAATATATCTTTAACAATATAGAAATCCCATTACATATAAAAGAACTCTATATATTGTTTATATTAAAGCCAATATAATTACTTATTCCCTTATAAGACTCAAAGTAACAAAACTACTGTATATATATAATATCCTTGTATTTTGTGAAAGGAAAATGCGTTTATCTCATATGCCTATTTACTATATATAATTAGTACAATTACTATATGTGCATATTTACTAAACACACATATATATAATTATTCTAGTAATAGGATAAAATGACATCTAGAGGTTTATTATATATAACTTAATTTATACAATATATAAATAAAATAAACAATTATTAAAATTTAATACTAAGAAGTAAACATGAAATAAAATATTATTAAAACTTTTGGTAGGGGTTTACATCCTACACAACTTATAAAACTTTTGTCCTCAAAATTAAAATAAGCCTAATCAAGAAAGAAGAAGATTACATACGAAGGGTGAGCAAGTACGTCCAATTGTACCTTGGTTTCTAAAAGGATGGAGAGGGTTTGTTATAAAGGAATCCAAACTGACGCCACATACTCTACAAAATAGGGTATCTTCATTCAGGATTCTACTCATCTTATAAAAATTGGGTAACCGTAAAAATTGTCGTTACAAGACTTCTGAGAAGGGCAATTTCTAAGGAGAGGTACGAGAATATTGGGCACCTCTGACCGCAAGTCACGAATTCTAAGTGAGCCTAGATATGGTCATGGGGTTCTTCGTCAATAACTTCTATAGACGAATTATTATAAGTTAACATTGTCTCCATCGGCCATGCTTTTAGTAAGATGGTAGGAATCTCTTGTTCGAATATAACTGAAACGTGTTGGTTCAAGGAATTTCACTCTTCGCCTATCATGAAAAACTAAGAGAGGAGCTTGAAGAACTTAGGAAGAGATGAATTCATGGTCAAGTGATGAGATTCTATAATGAGTACATGAACCTTGCTATAGTATATGATTAGGTAAGTGTTTCAGGATCTTTAAGTCATAATGGCTAGTGTGTACGGGATCGATGTTAGGTATCGTATAGGTGGCATGTACTTGATTGGGTGAAATAAATACGTCATAGGTGTGATGCGTCTTGTATGGATATTTAGTTTGTTCGTAGAAATGAGTCGATATTGCAAGGTTTAAAATCAAACAGAACAAAATGGACATCTATGGTTTGTTCTAAGGGAATATGTTATACATGTGGTGTATTTAAAATAGAGGACCAGAAGGTGTGTTTGTGTGGGACATGTATGTCATGTGTGTGGCTTGACTGGTCTAGTTCATGAGGGTGAAATTTGTTAGAAGGAAAAAGACTAGTGTTGTGCTCCAATTATCAAAGTCACGATAGACGTTATCAAACGATACAGATAGAGGTGGACTCCGTGAATCATTGTTTTATTAGTTCACGTGGAACCAATCTACCCCAAACATTTGCTAAATCAAGAATCTTACGTTTTAGATAGGCTTGGAATCTAAGGCTTGGAACCTATACACCTCAAAAATCTCGTTCTTGATTTAAACTAAGACATGATTCTATGATAAAATAGATTTTGAAGAATTCAATGTTGCGATCCTTTACCTCGGTTATCTAAATGCACAAGAAAAAGATATAAAAATGTAATCCGAAAATGGTATCGCAACTTCCAAACAGTTGGAAGAACGATTACGAATGGAATCCAATTCTAAGGGGTAGAGTATACTAAGCTCAATGTTCTACGCAACTTACGAAAATTGGTTAAACGGGAAAAGCGTAGTAATAAGACTTCTAAGAAGGCCAAATTTTAAGGAGATATATGAGAATATGAGGTACTTTTGTTCGTAGTCACGGACTCTATTGGAAGCCTAGGCATTACTTATTTAACATTGTCCATATATTGGCTATGTCTTATCAAGGCAGTAGGAGAGGTCTTGGTCAAGCATAACCGGAAATAAGTTTGTACAGAAGGATTCCATTCCTCGCACATCATAGGCGACGAAAGGGTATGGTTAAGGAATTTATAGAAGGAGGATTATTGGACCAAGATATGGGGACTATACGATAGGTGTATGGACCTATCTTATAAAGTTTGGTTTTATAGTCCAAATATGGCGATACGTATGGATGAGTTTAACTGGTCTTAATGGATTCCCTAATTGGACATCAATCTTGATGGCATGACCCTTGGATTTTAATCTATATAGGGGATAAGATCCAATGAAACCAAGCTGAACCATACCTATTAGGTTAGGGTAACCTAAAAGTATTCTAACTCAAAACGGTTGGGCTAATTGCTAGCCGGGTTGGTTAACTAAGTTCCTAAAGCCCATTAATGCGCCTTCTGTGACTTTTGTGTTTAAGTAGCATAAAAGAACTCAATTGAGTGGCACGCTAGTGGTATGTGCATAGTGGGCTTCGAGTAGATCATAAACATATATTAGTTCAAAAGGTTTGAGTCGAGGTCGAGTCT
This sequence comes from Iris pallida, assembly GCA_029216955.1. Taxonomy (NCBI): domain Eukaryota; kingdom Viridiplantae; phylum Streptophyta; class Magnoliopsida; order Asparagales; family Iridaceae; genus Iris; species Iris pallida. Next base: position 7,918,618 of record JANAVB010024597.1, on the reverse strand, counting down.
CTAATTGAATTTGGAAAATATATCGGTATTACGGTAAGAATTACAGTTAACCTTTTTGACTGGGAAGTCGTATGTCTACATGAAGGTGGACTCGTCTAGGTCTTGTATGTGTAATTTGTTGGAAGGTAACAGCTGGTCTCGTGCTCCGAATATCAAAGCCACGGTCGGGGACCCTAAATGATCTTAACTAGAAAGTGGGTGTTCATGAGGCACTTAATTTGTCATCCTAGTGGGAACCAATCAACCAATAATTCTAGTAAGTTCTAAAAATTTAGAGGGCTCACAACCTATATACTTCAGAAATTTATTTCTCGAATTTAAACCAAGACAAAGTTTACGATGAATGGATGTTAGAGCAATTCAAGTCGTGATCATGGGGTAATAGATAACATGATATGATAGATATGGATCAAGTTTGAAGATCATTTTCCAATTTCAAATAGACAGAAAGTGATTCCGCAATAGCTTTCATGGCCATAGATGATATGGCGAGCTAAGGTTAACATTCTGGGTATAACTTTGCTCAAATACGGGCATTTGCCTTTCTTCATTAAGTAAAGGGAAAAATACTAAAGAGTTCCAAGGAGAGGGAATCGAATACGAATACAGGGTTCCAAAGGGGATCGCATAATTTGTGAGAGTTTTCAAGGCAGTTGCGGATGAGATCCTAGAGACAGCTACATCTCAATCCACGTAGGTTAATCAGAGGGAGAGCGAACCGAGTGCACTAAGGTTGATCAGACCGTAATACATCGATTCTGATTAGACAATATGTTAGTGGTGTCCCCAATAACCATATGTCTTGAATCAAGCTCGATAAAAGAGTAAGCTAAACTAGGCTGTAATAGCAGCATTGGTCAAGATAGTCAAAATACAAGTATACGAGATTTTTAAAAGGAGGCACAAGTAGTTCGAGTTTTGAGAGAATCAAAACCTTACCTGGTGTTCTTGCTTATACAGTCATCCTACTATCTTCTTATCCATAAGGCCTTGGTCGACTAATGGGTTATGGACCCCTAAATTCTATATTCTAGGTAAACCTATTAGTGTCAGTCAATTACCTCGTTAATAGATCACAAGGACCACAGAATGCTAGGTTGGGAGACATGCTACCCAACTTAAAAACTTTTACTAGAATTGGCTTTGGATCTTAGGGGATATACAAGGCATTTTTCTATCCTCTATAGTATCCTAAACTTGTAATGACGACTGAAGTCATTTTACCGAAAATTATGCTTTGCCCGTATACTCTGGCTATGGTAAACCCTTGGTTCCGTAATTCAAATGTGATATGCTATCAGATACTCTACCTTATATTGACACAAGGTCTAAGGAGGTCAACGAAGATATAGTTTTAGCAATGTTCCATAACCTACGATTCCTTAAAATAATTTCAACTCTATGGGTCGTGCCTCGCCAGTGCGCCGCTGGCTATAGTGAACCCACACTCTCCATTCTCAAGTAAATTGTGACAGTGTGCTGCTGTCTAGCTATCGCAGTCGTTAAAATTACTCCAACTATATTCCTAAAGAAGTTCAAGGAGCTGCTAGAGATTCAAACTAGTTGATTATGATAGAAGGCGTAAACATCTGCCTATAAGTCTCAATCCTTAAAGTAGAAGATTGATTGGAAAGGAAATAACTGAAGACAAGGGAAGTAAGAACATCCTAATCTTTATTTCATATGTATTTCAAATGGTCGAGGGAAAACTTTGAATCAATCTACCTCGAGATTCGTATATGAATAACAGAATCAGGAATTAATTCCTTACGACAAAATAGGATTTTAAATAGGCAATTCTAACTTATGATATAAGGTTTATATATAATAGAGCAAAAGAAAATTGAACAGTTTATCAAGATTAGAGCCTCAATTCTAGGAAAGCCTAACTTACCAAGTGAATAGTATATCCACATTGAATCATATCGTCATATCAAAAGTAATAGTGTATCTATAGAAATCTGGCAAGCTATCTAAATTTAATAGTTCCTTATCTAAATTGCGTGGCCTATCTGACAACCTTAACTACCTGTCACGACCCGCTACCCAAATTGTTGGGCCAGGCCGAGACATGCCCAGCCTACGTTGAGATAAAACGTAGTAAGCTGTTCTAAAGACAACAGGATAAGACTAAATGTGCTAACAGTTCTATAAGTGAAGAAGAATCATAAATGCTCCAAACACAAAAGTCGTCGTATATAGTAAACGTCCAAGTACAAGTAAACTGAAATGTAAAACTGGATACATGTCCAGTTACAAAATGATATAGTCTAATACATGTCTCAAAAGTCTAAGTAAACCAAAGACATCTAGGCGAGGTTCCCCGCAGGAACATCCTCGTAAAGCAGAGCCGGGTCCTCGGCAGTGACTCCATAGTATGAGTCGCAGAGTAACTCCTCCTCAGTAAGGACACCTACAACGTTATCCTGTCAGGACGGGAGCAAGTACTAAATCTAGCAAACTAGCATATGAAACATGGAAATGAACATGAGAGGAATAACGGGAAAGCATGACATCACTCAATCTATCATGGCAATGATACACGTGTCATAGAGACAGATGTATATGTAATGTTTAAAACTGTAGCAAGTACGTGATCGGTCAATAGATGTATAATGTACCGAGGTACAAAATAAAATGTACATACGTACAAGTAAAACAAGCGATAGATGTACATACGTACAAATACAGCTGATGTGCCTACGACAAGGTATACATAAAATGTCAACCTTGCTCGGTACGTACGTACGAGTAGGGGGGGCATGATCACGTACACTACTAACAGTTTCCCCATAACCCATATTCTAATCATGTGAGAGATACATCAAGATGGTTCTAAACATAGTAGTAATGGAAAGTACAACATGTAACGTTTTAACTTGCTACCCCAAGGATCAGCATTTAACATGGTGAGTTTTGCAGTTCATTTATGTAACAACATGTAAAGTTCGTAGAAAGTACTTGCCTCTAGCAAAGCAAAACAAAACAAGCTGCGATAACGATGCTATGGATGTCCAGTAACTCGTCACTGTAGAAATAAATGCAATAACTTAGCTTTTACACTAAGCTAAACTACTAGAACACTAAACTGGTGTGACACGACTTGTGACTGGGCACCTAGCCAAAATGATGACTTGGACTAGGAGACCAATGTGGGGGGTGACACACTATGTTAACTAACATTCCAGGGTCTTTACACTAGTGAGGGATGGGGTTTAATACGGCTAAAACTCAAATATAGCACAAAAGCTACAAGTCGTAATTAATTAATAAATAAATCAAAAGACTATTGCGTTCTAACAATTTTAGAGATAGGCAAAAAGTCTAGTTTTTCTTAAAGTAAAGTACTAAGGTGATCCTTGTTAATCATAGAAATTTATTATAATTTTTCTGGAATTTATTATCCAGTACAAATATTTTATAAAAATCAGTTTTTCTAAGTATACAGAAAGTGAGTTTTGGTTTCATATGCCAAACTAGTGGCAAAATAGTAAATTAATTACTACAAAAATTGTACTAAATTAGCCAACTTAACAAAGTATCTAAAAACTATTTTTCCATAATTTTAGCAATACTTTAAGCATTTTTAGAAAACCAAAAACAGCAATGTACATAATAATTAATTATCTGCGTATTTTGCCCATGTATATAATTTGAACCAAAGTTCAAATACAGGACCCAAGGCCATGAATCAAGTCCAATATGACTTGAACAGGTCTTGAATGTGTGAAAACACATTTGAGCCCAAATACCCATGCTAGGCTTGGACATCAAATGGTTGCAGTAATTTAAATACAATAAAATATAAGTTGGTAATAGTCAAAATAAATATTATTATTTTAATAAGGTAATGTTTTACATAGTGAAAAATCTAAATACATGTGTTAAAAGTATATATATATTTTTGTAAGGAAAATACTTAATTTATAAAGTATATATATATATATATAATAATATATATACATACACAAGAAAATATATATATACATATACATATGTGTACATATATATATATATAAACACTAACATATATACATATAATTTACTAACCATAAAATATATACATATATACATACATACTGTTTAAAACAGTATATATATACCTATATACTAATACATACATATATATATATATATATATATATATACACATATATATATATATAAAAACAGTAAAAGAAAAAGAAAAGAAAAAAGAAAAGAAAAAGAAACTGAAACAGGGGGGCTCGAACCCTGTCCAGAGAAGCGCGGGGGGGGGGGGGGGGGGGGGGGGGGGTTTAATTGTTCGGGCTGGCCAGTGGGTCAGCCCGCTAAGTCTGTTAGGGTTAGGTTTTAGTTAAAATTATTTAGTACAGAAATTAAATGGGTTTTTACCCGTTAAGCAAAGCCCAACCCGTTAATCTATTTCACAGTTCGTCTCGTGTCCATACAGTCCAGGACACGAGAAGTTGGAATCTGACACAGAGTCGACGTGTCCGTGCCCAGCACGACACGTACGACTCGGCTAACGCGTGTCCAGCATCACAGTTGAGTCCCCCGTGTCTAGGCGAGTCTCGTGTCTCAGTTTGAGACACATACGACACAGAGGGAAGAGAGTTACCCACGTGTCCGGCGGAGAAGAAGGGTTTCGAGAAGGCGAACGGGCGGAGGAGACGTCGGCGTCGTGGCGCTTGGGCGGCGCTGCGTCCAGCACGTCAGGGCGAACCGATGGGTGGTGGTGGTTCACGGCGAGGTCGTCGGGATGGGGAGAACGGGGTTCGTCGGAGCTAGGGTTCCGGCGAAGAAGATTGGGGAAGAAGGGGGGTGGTCGGTGGTCGTGGGGGAGTTTTAGTGTTAGGGTTTGGTTCAGGGGGATGAGGGGGTGTTTAAATAGGGGGTCGAGGCGGTCGGGGGCTGTCGCGCTGGCCGGAAATGGCGGGGGCAGCGTAGGTCGGTCGTCGGGGCAGCCGGGGCAGTCGTCGGGGGGGTGGGTAGGTAAAATTACAGGAAGACCCCTAGACTTTAGGAATTTACAGATAGGTCCCCGCTGTAACTAAATGCAAATTATAATTTGCATAAACAATTCATTAATTACAAAGCAATATAAAAACAATTCTAATAATTGCAAAACCATATTAAAACAATTCTAATATTTGCAAAATGATATTAAAACATTTGAATAAATTACAAATTGATATTTTTAATATATAAAACTCATTTAAAATTATTTAAAAATTCTAGAAAAATTCCTAAAAATTCCTAACAATTATTTAAGGCTATAATTGACATTAAAAAATTAATTAACACTAATTAAAATGGATTTGAAAAATCAGGGGCTTACAAGTCTTCCCTCCTTGAAAAATTTCGTCCTCGAAATTCACAAGGATTGAAGACCCGACAATATTCTAATCATAGCAAGCAATGCAACAAAAGACTAAGGCTGCAATCGAAACTAACCTCTAAGGTATCAAGCGGGAACGGGTGGTTCCCTCGCAGCGGTTGGATCGAACAAGTAAGGGAATCTCTCCCTCATGTCCGACTCCCTCTCCCAAGTAGATTCACCTGGGGAGTGACGGCTCCAAGCTACACGTACTAGGGGTATAACCTTGTTCCTCAGCCTCTTCTCTCTCCGGTCTAATATTTCCACTGGCTGCTCAGAAACTGTAAGGCTCGGTCCGACCTCCAACTCTGAATGATCTAGCACATGACTGGGGTCTGGAACATATCTCCTCAGCTGAGATACGTGAAAGACATCGTGAACTCCTGCTAGGTTGGGTGGAAGTGCAACCCTGTAAGCTACCTCTCCGATCCTGCCAAGTACCTCGAATGGCCCGATGTATCTGGGGCTCAGCTTCCCTCCTCGCCCGAACCGGATCGTCCCTCGAGTAGGTGATATCTTCACTAGCACCATATCACCGTCCGCGAACTCCATCGGCCTGCGACTAGCATCAGCCCAGTGTTTCTGCCTATCCTGAGCTACTCTGAGCCTGTCTCTGATCATCCTGACTTTCTCTGCTGCATCCGTGATCATCTCTGGCCCAAGCATGACTCTGTCTCCGACATCATCCCAAAAGAGCGGTGTCCGGCATCGTCGTCCATATAGCGCCTCGAAAGGAGACATACCAATACTGGCCTGGTAGCTGTTGTTGTATGAAAACTCTACCAAGTGCAGATGGCTCTCCCATGATCCTCCGAAGTCCAGCACGCAAGTCCTCAGCATATCCTCCAGCGTCTGTATCGTCCTCTCGGACTGTCCATCTGTCTGCGGGTGGTATGCCGTACTGAACTTGAGCCTACTGCCCAACTCCTCCTGTAAGCTCCTCCAGTAGTGGGATGTAAATCGGCTGTCTCTGTCTGACACGATGCTCACCGGCACTCCGTGTAGGCGAACTATCTGCTGCATGTATAGCTCCGCCAACTTCTCGGTGGAAAGCCCCACCTTGAAGGGTATGAAGTGCGCACACTTCGTCAGCCTGTCTACGATGACCCAGATGGCATCCTTCCCTCCTTGGGAACGAGGAAGCCCTGAAACGAAGTCCATCGTAATATGTTCCCACTTCCACTCGGGAATGGGTAATGGCTGTAACAAACCAGCTGGCCTCTGGCGCTCCGCCTTGACCTGCTGGCAAACTAGACATCTCGAAATGAAGCGTGATACATCCCTCTTCATCCCGTGCCACCAAAGATGCTCCCGCAAGTCACGGTACATCTTGTTAGCACCAGGGTGAATAGAATATCTCGATCGGTGCGCCTCCTGCAAAACTGCCTCTACTAGCTCTCCTTTCGGTACGCACAATCGGCTGCCACGCCTCAAGGATCCATCCTCTGCTATAGTGAAGTCATCCAGCAATCCAGCTAATGCCTGGGGTCGAAGTCTGCGAAGGCTCTCATCTGTAGACTGTGCCTCCCGGATCTGCTCCATCAACCCTGACTGAATGTCAAGTGCCATCATCTGTATCACTGATCCGGGTCGAACTAGCTCGATACCGAGCTTCTCCAGATCCTCCCGTAAATGCCGATCAATCATCAGGTACCATGCCATCGGATGCCTGCTCAGCGCATCTGCCACTACATTTGCCTTCCCGGGATGATACTGTAAATCGATGTCGAAGTCCTTCATCAACTCCAACCATCGTCTTTGCCTCATGTTCAGCTCTTTCTGCGTGAACACATACTTCAAGCTTTTATGGTCAGTAAAGATTTCCACACGCTCTCCGTATAAGTAATGTTTCTATAACTTGAGTGCAAAGATTACCGCAGCTAACTCTAGGTCATGGGTAGGATAATTCCTTCATGAGTCCGCAATTGCCTAGATGCATAAGCAATTACTTTTCATGCTGCTGTAGGACACATCCTAGCCCTTTCCCGGAAGCATCAGCTGTATATGGTGAAACCTCCAGAACCTGAAGGTAATGTCATAACTGGAGCGGTCGTCAGTCCTCCTCTTCAGCTCTTCAAATGCTGCCTGGCAGTTATCTGACCAGATGTACTCAGCGTCCTTTGCGTCAGCTTCGTCATGGGTTCAGCTATCCTAGCAAAGTTCTGGACAAACTTTTTATAATAGCCTGCTAAACCCAGAAAGCTCCTGATCTCTGAAACTGACGTCGGAGCCTTCCATGTCTCAACTGCAGCAATCTTCCTGGGATCCACCGAGATTCCATCTCCAGTGACCTACATGGCCGAGAAACTCCACTCGGTCTAAAAAGAACTCGTACTTCGGACAAGTTTGGCAAACAATCTCTCCTACCTCAGAATCCCTAAAACTATCTGCAAGTGCTCTGCATGCTCCTCTGGCGTCTTCGAGTATATCAGGATGTCGTCGATAAACACTACGATGAAACTTATCCAGATACTGGTGAAATGTCTTATTCATCAAGTTCATAAAGACAGCTGGCGCATTTATGAGATCCAAATGGCATCACCAGAAACTCGTACTGCCCGTACTTCGTGTTGAACGCCGTCTTCTGGATGTCTACTGGCCTAACCTTCACCTGGTGGTACCCGGATCTCAAGTCTATCCTAGAAAATACCTTTGCCCCGCTCAACTGGTCGAACAAATCATCTATCCTGGGCAAAGGATATTTGTTCTTGATGGTGATGGCATTCAAGGCCCGGTAGTCAATACACAACCGGACTGTACCATCCTTCTTATGCACAAAGAGCACTGGTGCTCCCCATGGAGAAGCACTGGATCGAATGAAACCCTTTTTCAACAGGTCATCAATCTGCTCTTTCATCTCTATGGCCTCCTTGGGATTCACTCTATAGCAAGCCCGGGATACTGGTGATGAACCCGGCACTAAATCTATAGTGAACTCCACATCTCTGTCAGGCGGAAGTCCTGGAAGATCCTCTGGGAATACATCCATAAACTCCTTAATGATAGGATATGGCGGTGCTGCGTCCCCGACTGTCGCACAACAGTTCGGCTCTAGGCTGATCTCCGGCCCTGTCCTACTGACACGAAATGGTACTGTGCCTGGAGGACTGAACAAAACACTACCCTCATGGCAATCTATAGATGCATGGGCATAGCTAAGCCAGTCCATCCCCAATATGATATCATAACCGGGGAGCGGCATCACAAAGAATCGCCCCTCGAACTCTCTCCCGGCTATCAGAATAGAGCACCTATAGCTAGCTCTAATAGGCACTGGTCCTCCTCCCGTCATCACTCTACTAATCTCTGCAGTAGGTGTAGCTACTAGATGAGGTTTATGCATAAACTCTAATGACAGGAAGCTATGAGATGCACCAGAATCAAACAAAACTACAGCTAGAAAAGTATGCAATACAACCTGACCTGTGATGACGTCCGCTAGTAATCCGGCTTTCGAAACCTGCTCCGGCTCCGGCTCAAGGGCTAGGCTATAACCATTCCCCTGAGGTCCCCTTTCTGCTGCTGCAGATGCTATCTAAACATCTGCTGCTGAGTCGGAAATCATCCTCTAGTCTTCGCTACTGGCACTCTCATCGAAGCTGATGGATGGCAGACCCACAAGCCTACACACTGACCCAACATCTTCCCCTGTAGAGTCGTGGCCTGGCCTCTTACAGTATACACACAAAGCTCCCTTCGGCTGCTGCATTGCTGCTGCCGGGGTCCCGGGGTCTCTAACTGTCGGGGTCCGAGTGATGTGATGTAGGAGGACGGTAAGTCGGCTGGGGCTGCGTCGGTGCCTCTCGCTGGAAAGCCTGACGCTTGGACGGTCCCTCATGATGTACAGGAGCCGGCCTCTTGCAAGACAGAAGACGCTCCTCAATGCTCTGGGCCAACTCTAGGCTCTGGTAGTAGTCAGTCGTGCCGTTCGCCACTATAAGAATGCCAATGTCTGGAACTAGACCATGGCAAAACCTACGGGTCATCTCCTCTGGATCAGCAACCAGGCTAGGAGCAAAACGGCTCAAGCGACTGAACTCTCCCGCATAGTCGTCAACAGAACGGTTCCCCTGCTGGATGTTCTGGAATCGTAGCCCCATGGCTACTCTAGCGGTGGTCGAGAAGAACTTCTTCTTGAACTGGGTCTTGAACTGGTCCCAGGTAGCTCTACCTCTCGCGAACAACGGCTCATTCCTGAACCAAACTCCGGCTAAGTCTATCAGCAGAAATCCTGCTGCCTCGACCTGAAGGTCATCCGGCATCCTAACTCCCAGAAGCTTCCTCTCTACAGAATCTAGCCAGTCATCTGCTACTACAATGCCCTCAGTCCCTAAGAACTCTTTGGGATTCAGACCCATGAAGTCCTTGATCGTCCCCGCTCTCTGCCGTGGCTCTACAGGTGGTGGGACCACGGGACGTCCCTCAGGACGCTCCATGATCTGGCGGAGTAGGGTAGTCTGCTCCTGATGGGTTGTTAGGAACCCCTGAATCATAGTGAGCAGCTGGTTCCCGTCGAGTGTGACGAAAGCCTGGGTAGGTATGATGATAGGGGGTGGTGGAAGTATCGAGGCCTGCTGGGACTGGGATGTGGAAGGTGGTGGAGGCATCTGGGTCTGTGGATCTGTGGAGTGGAGGAATGTGGTAGGTGGAGGTGGGGGTGTATCAGTCAACTGGTCAGCTGACTGGATATGGAGGGCCCCATTCTCGGGTGTAACATACTGGGATGAACGTGTAAGCACCATCTAATAAAAGTAAAAGGACTTATAAGGACTTGTTTAAAGTAAGCAATCATAGACAAGAAATCTAATTATAATAGCAAACATGTGATGTATTTCCTATGTTGCAATCCTAGCATTCCTCTAGGTGTTCTAAGCGTCATTCCTAATGTTGTCTAATTACCTTAAGTTCCTAATTGCAGGCATGCTTGGTACAATAACGTAACCAAACAGTTTAGTCAGGACCTGCATGGGCCACCACTAAAAACTTGTCACGATCCGCTACCCAAATTGTTGGGCCAGGCCGAGTCATGCCCAGCCTACGTTTGATATAAACGTAGTAAGCTGTTCTAAAGACAACAGGATAAGAAATGTGCTAATAGTTCTATAAGTGAATAATAGTCATAAATGCTCCAAACACAAAAGTCATCGTATATAGTAAATGTCCAAGTACAAGTGAACTGAAATGTAAAACTGGATACATGTCCAGTTACAAATATGTAGCCTAATACATGACTACTCTCAAAAGTCTAGAAATACAAAAGACAACTAGGCGAGGTTCCCCGCAGGAACATCCTCGTAAAGCAAAGCCGGGTCCTCGGCAGTATCTCCATAATATGTGTCGCAGAGTAACTCCTCCTCAGTAAGGACACCTACAACGTTATCCTGTCAGGACGGGAGCAAGTACTGAATATAACAAACGAAATATACGAAGCATGAACAAAGAATGTAATAAACTGGAATCATGGCAATATCATGGTTAATTAGTTCTTTTAGAATTAACAACATGTAGTTTTAAAAAGTTTAAAACCGTAGCATGTGTACGTGAATCGGTCAATAGGTGTATAGGAGTGAACAGCGGCACATATCAAGTTTTTTCTGGTGAGGCACATACGTGCATGAACGGCATCGGTGTATATCCATACACAAACGCGGGATCAGAACAGACGGCAAGGTCAGATATAAAATGTCACCGGGCACGGTAATACATACGGAGAGGGGGGTCATTGTCACAGGACAATACTAACAGTTTCCCTTAACCGCGTTATTTAAACATGTAGAAGATTATGAGATACAGGTATAAACATGGTAGAGAACTGAAAGTAATTCACATGTAAAGTTCTAACTTGCTACCCCAAGGATCAGCATTTAACAGGGTTGGTAAATCACAGTTTATTGTTATAGCAGTATGTAAAGTTCGTAGAAAGTACTTGTCTCTAGCAAGGCAAAGCAAAACAAGCTGCGATAAAAGTGCTATGGATGTCCGGTAACTCGTCACTGTAGAAATAAATGCAATAACTTAGCTTTTACACTAAGCTAAAACGCAAAGACACTAATTGGTGCGACACGACTTGTGACTGGGCACCTAACTAAAATTATAATTTTGGCATAGGGGACTAATGTGGGGTGACACACTAGTTTAACTAACTTTCTAGGGTCTTTACACTAGTGAGGGGTGGGGTTCAACATGGCTAAAACTTAAAATAACACAAAAAGCTGCAAGCCGTATTTAATCAATAAATAAATCAAATGATCATTGTGTTCTAACAATTTTAGAGATAGACAAAAAGCCAAATTTTACTTAAATTAAAGTACCAAAGTGATCCTTGTTAATCATAGAAATTTATTATAATTTTTCTGGAATTTATTATCCAGTACAAATATTTTATAAAAATCAGTTTTCCTAAGTATACAGAAAGTGAGTTTTGGTTTCATATGCCAAACTAGTGGCAAAATAGTAAATTAATTACTACAAAAATTGTACTAAATTAGCCAACTTAACAAAGTATCTAAAAACTATTTTTCCATAATTTTAGCAATAATTTAAGCATTTTTAGAAAACCAAAAACAGCAATGTACATAATAATTAATTATCTGCGTATTTTGCCCATGTATATAATTTGAACCAAAGTTCAAATACAGGACCCAAGGCCATGAATCAAGTCCAATATGACTTGAACAGGTCTTGAATGTGTGAAAACACATTTGAGCCCAAATACCCATGCTAGGCTTGGACATCAAATGGTTGCAGTAATTTAAATACAATAAAATATAAGTTGGTAATAGTCAAAATAAATATTATTATTTTAATAAGGTAATGTTTTACATAGTGAAAAATCTAAATACATGTGTTAAAAGTATATATATATTTTTGTAAGGAAAATACTTAATTTATAAAGTATATATATATATATATATAATAATATATATACATACACAAGAAAATATATATATACATATACATATGTGTACATATATATATATATAAACACTAACATATATACATATAATTTACTAACCATAAAATATATACATATATACATACATACTGTTTAAAACAGTATATATATACCTATATACTAATACATACATATATATATATATATATATATATATATATATATATATATATATATACATATATATATATATATAAACAGTAAAAGAAAAGAAAAGAAAAAGAAAAAGAAAAAGAAACTGAAACAGGGGGGCTCGAACCCTGTCCAGAGAAGCGCGGGGGGGGGGGGGGGGGGTTTAATTGTTCGGGCTGGCCAGTGGGTCAGCCCGCTAAGTCCGTTAGGTTAGGTTTTAGTTAAAATTATTTAGTACAGAAATTAAATGGGTTTTTACCCGTTAAGCAAAGCCCAACCCGTTAATCTATTTCACAGTTCGTCTCGTGTCCATACAGTCCAGGACACGAGAAGTTGGAATCTGACACAGAGTCGACGTGTCCGTGCCCAGCACGACACGTACGACTCGGCTAACGCGTGTCCAGCATCACAGTTGAGTCCCCCGTGTCTAGGCGAGTCTCGTGTCTCAGTTTGAGACACGTACGACACAGAGGGAAGAGAGTTACCCACGTGTCCGGCGGAGAAGAAGGGTTTCGAGAAGGCGAACGGGCGGAGGAGACGTCGGCGTCGTGGCGCTTGGGCGGCGCTGCGTCCAGCACGTCAGGGCGAACCGATGGGTGGTGGTGGTTCACGGCGAGGTCGTCGGGATGGGGAGAACGGGGTTCGTCGGAGCTAGGGTTCCGGCGAAGAAGATTGGGGAAGAAGGGGGGTGGTCGGTGGTCGTGGGGGAGTTTTAGTGTTAGGGTTTGGTTCAGGGGGATGAGGGGGTGTTTAAATAGGGGGTCGAGGCGGTCGGGGGCTGTCGCGCTGGCCGGAAATGGCGGGGGCAGCGTAGGTCGGTCGTCGGGGCAGCCGGGCCAGTCGTCGGGGGGTGGGTAGGTAAAATTACAGGAAGACCCCTAGACTTTAGGAATTTACAGATAGGTCCCCGCTGTAACTAAATGCAAATTATAATTTGCATAAACAATTCATTAATTACAAAGCAATATAAAAACAATTCTAATAATTGCAAAACCATATTAAAACAATTCTAATATTTGCAAAATGATATTAAAACATTTGAATAAATTACAAATTGATATTTTTAATATATAAAACTCATTTAAAATTATTTAAAAATTCTAGAAAAATTCCTAAAAATTCCTAACAATTATTTAAAGCTATAATTGACATTAAAAATTAATTAACACTAATTAAAATGGATTTGAAAAATCAGGGGCTTACACTACCCAACGGTCAATTTAGACAAGGAACTCCTAGTCCTAGTCATTCTCTTAAATCAATTTAACTCTAAGTTGTGAATGAGCATTTTCTAGTCGCAGGCTCGTAATAGTACAACTAACTTAAGTACCATAACGAGTTCGCATATTTTGCGAAAACGGACCTGCATGGGCCAACACAAAAACTTGTCACGACCCGC
>JANAVB010024597.1:7864773-7899773 GCA_029216955.1 Iris pallida | reverse complement strand
TTGTTTTCAAACATAATATTTTTTGAGAAATTTGCCATTAATGAACATCATGGCGATTCGACCATCCATACCAGTCAATTGATAAGCTCCATTGGAGAAAATTTTGCTTACAATGTAGGGACCTTCCCACTTTGCTTCGAATTTGCCTTTGTTCATGTGCGTCATAGTCATAGGACGTCTGACAGTTAGAACTAATTCTCCTTTCTGAAATGTTCGAACTTTGACTTTATGGTTGAAGGCTTTTGATAGACGAGCTTGGTATAACTCAATATGTTGTTGAGCTAGGAGCCGTTTCTCGTCAAGTGCTTCAAGCTCCTGAAGTCTCAGACGATTATTGTTTTCGGTTGTGAGTTCATTGGCAATGGCAATGCTTAGAGAACGGATCTGGATTTCCAATGATAAGACGGTTTTGCATCTATATACCAAAGAGAACGATGTGCAACCTGTAGGAGTACGTACAGTAGTACGGTAAGCCCATAAACATTCTCCAAGCTTTTCACTCCAGTTTCGTTTGTTGGTAGAAATAAACTTCTTGAGGAGTTTGATGATGGTCTTGTTAAATGCTTCTGCCAACCCATTAGCTGCAGAATTATAAGTTGTAGAAGCAATATTATTGATCCTGTTGTCATCACAAAATCGAGTGAACTTCTGACTGATGAATTGTGGCCCATTATCATGAATGATTTGCCGAGGAACACCGAATCTGTAGATCACATGATGCTTAATAAAATTGATAATGCTGCTTGTCTTGACTTAAACTATAGGTATAGCCTCAGCCCACTTTCAGAAATAATCAGCTATGGCTAATATGAACCGATGTCCTCGAGACGAGGGAGGGTTGATAGGACTGATGACACCATGCCCCAAGTTTTAAAGGGCCAAGATGCTGCCGTTGGGTGAAGAAATTCTGATGGTTGATGGATGAAGTCAGCATAGATTTGACATGCTCAGCACTTTCTTGCATACTCGATTGTATCAGATACCATCGAGGGCCAATAGTAGCCCATACGGCGAATACGATCCTATAATTTAGGACCAGGTTGATGTGCACCACAAACACCATCATGAGCTTCATGAAGTATTTGTTTTGCTTTTTCTCCCGTAAGACAGCGTAGGAGTAAACCGTCAAACGTTCGTCGGTAGAGTGTCTTTGTAGTATGATTATAATAAAATCTGGGTAACCATCGTCGAATAGTTGTAGCCTCCTTAGGATCTTCAGGTAGGATATCATGGACCACGAAGTCTATGAAAGGAGTCCTCCAGTCTTCATTAATGGCACAAATTTTAACTGAATTATTGGATTCTATGTTTGGGTTGTTAACTTCAGTATTTAAGTTATTCTCGACACAAAATAACGCTCTATTAGTGATGATGATCATTTGTTACCTTCATATGGGAATTGCTAATACTGCTACAAGATTAGCGAGTGTATCAGCTTCCGTGTTACATGCTCGGCGTACATGCTCGATGAAGAAGCCTTTGAATGAAGTAGCTATCCTGATCGCTGCATCATGATATGGAACTAGAACTTGATGTCGAACTTCGTATGTGCCTCTAACTTGATTGACAATTAGTTTGGAGTCTCTATAAACTTCAAGATACTCAATATCTAATTGTTTAGCCAATTGGAGACCAATGAGCAGAGCGTTGTATTCAGCTACATTATTGGAACACGACTCATCTAAAGAATAAGCTCTTTAAATAGCTAACCCTTTTGGTGAGACGAGGACGATTCCGACTCCAGCAACCATAGCACCTTTTGGTCCAATTCTGGATGCACTATCAAAGAATAAATGCCATATAAGAATTTCTTCTGAAATTATGTTGGACTCTAAGGTTTCATCTGGAATCTCGTCGTAGAGTTTAGACGTTTCGGGAATTGGATGAGCTGCTAGAAAGCCAGCAAGAGCTTGACCTTTAACATACTTTTGAGAAACATAAACCATATCATATTGTGCTAACAATATGGCCCATGTTGCAAGCCTAGAATTGAGTGTACTGGGCTTCTTCATCATGACCCGGAGATGGTTAACTCTAGAAATAACGTGAATAGTTTGGCCAGTGATATAATGTCTCATCTTTTGAACAGCAAACATCAAAGCCAGACAATCCTTTTCTATTGGAGTGTATCAATACTCAGCTCCAATCATTGTACGGCTAAGATAATAAATAGCCTGCTCATAACCTTCTTTATTCTTCTGAGCTAATAAAGCACCTAGGGAATGGTCCATTGCTCGAACATACATCAGGAAGGGTATTTCTGATACTAGAGGCACTAGAACTGGAGGGTTCATCAAGTACCGCTTTATGTCTTCAAATGCTTGCTGACATTCTTCAGTCCAAATAAAAGACACACCTTTCTTTATGAGTTGAGTGAACGGTCTACAGCGTCCAGAGAGATTTAAAATGAATCTCCTGATATACGCAAGCCGTCCCTGGAATCCTCGTAGTTCTTTTAGGTTGCGTGGAGGATGCATCTCTTGAATGGCTTTGATCTTCTTGGGATCAACGTGTATACCTTTAGATGTAATAACGAATCCGAGAAATTTGCCACTAGAGACTCCTAGGAATGACTTGGTAGGATTCATCTTGAGTTGATGCTGGCGCATTAGATCGAAAATAGTTCTTAAGTCTTGAATGTGATCTTCTTTTAGACGACTTTTGACAGCAATATCGTCAACATAGCATTCAATCGTCTTTCATAAATGATCACGAAAGATGGTACTCATGGCCCGCTGATAAGTTGTACCAGCATTTTTGAGACCAAACGGCATGACAGTGTAGCAATAAACTCCAAAAGGAGTACGAAAAGATATATGTTTCTCATCTTCTGGATGCATCTTGATTTGATTATATCCTGAAAATCCATCCATAAAGGACATACGTTCAAATCTGCAAGTATTGTCGATCATGACATCAGTGATTAGAAGAGGAAATTCGTCTTTGGGACAAGCTTCATTAAGGTCTCTGAAGTCGATGCAGACCTGGACTTTTTCTGTTTTCTTCAAAACTAGGACAACATTAGCCACCCAGTCCGGTTGTTGTTCTTCTCTGACGAAACCGTAGGCGATGAGTTTCTTAACTTCAGCTTCTATAGAATCCATCATGTCGGGTCAAAATCGACATTGTTGCTTTTTGACTGGTTTCGTATTTGGTAGAATATTGAGCTTGTGGGTAGCGATCTGAGGATCCAATTTCGGCATATCTTCATAACTCCAGGCGAATACATCAATGTATTCCCTAATGAGCTGGATTAGTTCTTCTTTATCTGTTTCGGGGAGGCTTTTGCTGACAAATATTGGTTTTGGGGAAGTTTCATCTCCAACATTAACTTGAACCAACTGATCTTCAGTAGGTGGCTCACATTGTTCAAAGCGAAGCTCCCATTGAGTATCTATCCTTTGTGCCCAAGGATCAGATTCAGACTTCGACAAAATCTTTGTCATCTTCTGATAACCCAGCAGTTATCATATTGGAAGATAGAGTCACTCGATGGACGTGCCCTATACTGGTATCTGAATCCCATGAGATAGAATCAGAAGAGTTAGATCGTTCTTCTTCATCGAATTCGAAAGCTTGTGGAGTCAAAATTGGTGAAGTATAACCTAATTCCTGTTTCGTTTTGATGTAGTATTGTTGTGATTTTCCTTTCGGTGCAGGAATACGAATAGGAGTTTACCTTCCTTTGCCGCCATTGAGACCAGTTTTAAAGTTGTAGCCCATCTTTTGAATGATATCTTTTGATTGCTGACTATAACGACGTAGCTGAAGTCTTCCGTTATCATGATTTTTTCTTCACTATTGGGCATGATCTTCTGTTCTGTTCCTTTACTAAAAAGTATAGGAAGTTCATCTTTCTTCCTGGAAGGGACTAGGAAGAAGGAGTCCTGCATTGACTCGAGCAATACTTTATTTTGGGAAGCATCAACTGCTCCTATGGTAAGTGGTTCGAAGTTATCTAACATTTTTAAATAACATCGAGTATAATAAAGGACATCAATATACTGTAAAGGAGATGCTACTTTATTGACTTGTACATCATCATTTACAACATGATTCTTAGCCTTAACAGAAGGCTTAGTAAGGTTGATGACCAGAGGAGGAGAAGAAGAAGGGGAAGGTGAAGCTTTGTTACGACGAAGGTCGATAACAAAAGGCTCAGAAGAGGTGAGCTCCCTTTGTTCCCTTTCTACAGCAGGAGGCTGTTTGGTATGAGAGGAAAGATATATAGTCAATGTCTGAGAAGAAGAGGGACGAGTAGTACGTCCTTTGACGGAGATCATGAGAACATCTTTTGAAGCATGTTTCTGATCTTCCTCACTATCCATTGCCAATACAACTTTCATGAACTTATCCTTGTACATCCGAGAGTCTGTAAAATATGCATCAATGTCCCTGAAAGGATTTAAGTCGGCTACTTCCTTTTGGACCTCTCCATTGACGTCCATATATTTGAAGTATTGATGTAAAGTAGATGGTACAATATTATGCTTATGTAGAAAGGGTCTTCCCAGCAAAGCATTGTAAGAGTTGTGATTATCGATCACGTAGAAAGTAACCTTCGTACGAAGATTGCCTATTTGAACTTTCAGGCGAATCTTTCCCAAAGGTTCACTTCTTCCAGAATTGAAACCTAAGATTATCGTGATGGTTGTTGAAAGATTGTGTACAGGAATATTTAATGCATCTAGTAGAGTCTTTGGCATGATGCAAAGTGCAAACCCAGGATCGGTCAAAATGCGATCAACCTTCATGGTATCTATATATCCTGTGAAGTAGAGGGGTCGGTCATGACGATTATCTTCTAACAGCATATCATCTTGTGTAGAGGTGATGTTTCGCATCAGCTCCATCAAACTATGACAATGAAGGCATGTTATAGGCTCATCTTCTGGCTTCTTGAGAAGTGCTAAACAAGTATCAGCTTGCGTCAAAGCTTCATTCAATGTTTCTCGAGTTTTCTTCGAAAGACGGAGTAGCTCAAAAATTGACAATCTTGCCGGGGTATTAGCTAGCTGAGCCAGTATATCAAAGTAATATGGCTTCTCAAGTCCCAAAGTTGAAGTCTTCTTCAATGCTTTATCAAAACGGACATGCTGTTTTCCTTTGTCGACTATCGTCGGTTTGGGAAGAGTTGGCTCTATTGGAGGTGATGAAGCTGGTGGA
Source organism: Iris pallida (assembly GCA_029216955.1). NCBI lineage: Eukaryota > Viridiplantae > Streptophyta > Magnoliopsida > Asparagales > Iridaceae > Iris > Iris pallida. Next base: position 7,894,607 of record JANAVB010024597.1, on the reverse strand, counting down.
TCATTGACAGCAGAAGAAGATGATGCTTGAGGATCATCCAGAGCTAGAGCAAGGTTTTCTTGACCTTCTGAATAGTCTCACTACAAAAAAAAATAGGCTTTTAGCGACTCGGCGGGATCCGTCGCTAAAAGTTGTTTTTTTGTCGCTAAAGCCAAATAGCGACATATCAGCGACGGAAATGGTTTGTCGGGAAATCACGTGTCGCTAATTTAAATCAGTCGCTAGTTTATCTAAAATAGCGACTGATTAGTGACGCATTTAGCGACACACTATTTATTGAAAAATACGACGTAATAGCGACGGAAACTCTGTCGCTATAGTTACCGACGAACTACCGACGTCGCAGCGACGTAATTCAGCATGAGAGTAGCGACGAGCTAGCGACGAAAAATTACGTTGCTAAGATGTTTTTGATACGGTTTTGGTGTCGGACATGAACATAGCGACGGAATAGTAAGCAAAATTTACGTCGTTATGCAGTCGCTATACTGGAATATAATATTTTCCAGAACCTTAGCGACGGAAACTACAGTCGCTATTCCGTCGGTAGCCTGCAAAGTAAATTTTCCAGGCATGTAGCGACAAAAAAATTGTCGCTGTTCCACCGCTAGACTGCAATGTTCCAGGTTTTCTGTCACTGTTCCGTCGCCATTTCGTCACTAAATACAATATTGTATGTCAGTATTTGTGTTTCCTGCACTCCACATCCCTATCGACAGTTACACACACAATATACAGTCATATAAACAGTTTCCAAATACAATGTCAGTATTCGTGTTTCCAGCAGTCCTTATCCCTGTCGACAGTTTTACAGTAGGCACACGTATCAGTATTTGTGTTTCCTGCAAATTCTCAGTTTCATGCACACGTATCCCAAATGTTTTAATACAACACATACACACATATCCAAAATTAGCTTCATACACACATACGAATAATGTTTTAATATAAGAAATATTAATACACATATCCAAAATATTTTAATACAAAAAAGTACTGGTACAGTAAATCTAGGTCGTCGGGCGTGATGGAAACCTCCCGACGGGCATGATGAAGACCTCTCGGCGGACTTAATGAAGATCCAAGCTGCAAACGTGAACGTCGACCTCTCGACGCCATAGAAAAATCTGAAAGAAATAATAAGTGATGATGTGTTAAAAATAAAAACTACTGTCATGTCATTATACTAATGGAACATGTATATTAAATTAAAACGTACGTACTAGTCTGATTCATCTTCCCAAGAGTCTTCTGATTCATCGCTTGATTTCGAAGTGTCTTCTTCTGCTTCTTCATTTTAACTATCACTATGATCTTCATCTTTATCTTCCAATACTTCTTCCTCAACATCTTCCAATTCTTCATCAACGTTAACCTCCATAACGTCATCTACCGCAACCTCCATATCTTCTAAATCCTCTTTCTCAACACCAGCCAAACTTATATATGTTGGTTGAGGCTTGACCACCTCTTCCTCTTGGTAGGCTACATTCCCAACATTATATGTATTTCTTGCTTTGGTTTTGTATACATCCCACCAATCCAGGGTACTGCGCCGTCGGCTAGGATAACTCGTATAGTACACTTGAACGGTTTAACTAGCAAATACAAATGGTTCAAAACCACCATATCTTTTTCCATGTTTTATATCAACAAAGCCAAATTGTTTGTCAATCTTCCATCCTTGCTTGGGTGTTGTGTCGAACAAACGACATTTAAAAAGCACAATCTTCGTATCAACAGAATATTCAATCTCTACGATATCTCTTAGAACACCGTAGTAGTCGAATTCGGGATCGGCATCGTAGACTGAGGCTCTCACACAAACTCCCAAATTTTTGGTATAATTAGCCTCCTCATCGACAAATGAATGATTGATAGGCTTATCAGTAGTTCTAAAGTTAAAGCCATTGATTGTATATCCACTCCAACATTTTGCCTTCTTGCTCGGTCCAATAGTAATTGCTTTTAGCCCTTTGTTCTGCAACTGTGTACAAGGACGGAAGTCCTAGTGTGGGTAGTATCAGAAAAGTCATTAGACAAAGTGTGGGTAGTAACATATCGAATTTAGAATGGCTAATGATTATAATTCTTACATAATTTTGGAACCACGACGGAAACTTCATATCGACCTCTCTAGCAAGATCATCATCATCAATATCAGGTCTTTCCATTCTAATCTCAGCTCTAAAAGTACAGTAATAAAAGGGAGAAACGTTAGCACACATCTAAATATCGAATTTAGAATGACTAAATGGTGTCGCTTACTTTTCAATATCTTCCATCTCTTGGATACCGCTATTGAGGCATATATACCGATGTGCGGCTTCAAACTCATCGTCATCCAACCACTGTAATTTAGTCGCACTTGTCGGCTTGCCCCCCACATTAAAGATTGTACGGATCTCTTCGTTCGGTGCATTGATATCACCTTCATCATTCATCGACGCTCTATTCCGATTTGTTCGGACATGAGTATCGAAGTAGATCGAGCAGAAGTTAGAAACCTCCTCAATGATGTACGCTTCTCATATTGAAGCTTCTACATGAGCCTTATTGCCCACTTTCTTCTTCAGGTGACCTAGATATCTATAAGAAATATATTGAATATTAGAATTATTTAAATAAAAAAATTACAAATTAGAAGATTATTTTATACCTCTCAAACGGGTACATCCATCGATAATGGACAGGAGCACCGACACGTGCTTCATATGCAAGATGAATCGACAAATGTTCCATACTATCAAAGAAGTCGGGAGGGAACACCCTTTCTAACTTGCACAACGTCACTACAACTTTCTTCTCAAGTTCTAGCATATGTTGTACCATCAACTTACTTGAACACAAATCTCTAAAGAAGATAGATAACTCGGCCAGCGGAGTCCACACATGAGAAGGTAGCATCTCTCTAAAAGTGATAGGAAGTAATCGCTCCAAGAAAACGTGGTAATCATGACTCTTCATCCCTATCAACCTGCGTTCGTTGAGATCGACACATCTCGCCGGATTCGATACGTAACCGTCAGGAAATCTCAACTTTGAAATCCATTTAATCCACTTACATATTATCAGTTTATTATCTCTACTCAATGTAAATGGTGCTGGAGGCTTCATCCAGTTACCATTGGACCTTTGCGACAGATGCAACTCTGGATGCTTGCAAATAATTTCTAAGTCCTTTCTTGCTTTAATATTGTCTTTCGTTTTTTCCTTAATATCCATCACAGTATTAAATATGTTGTCAAATAAATTTTTTTTCCAATATGTATGACATCATGATTGTTTCTTATGAGATTGTCCGACCAATAAGGCAAATCCCAAAAGATACTCCGTTTCATCCAATTGTGATGTTGTCCGAAGCCTTTAATGTGACGGCCCGATCCCGAATTTTCCATGACAGTCGGTAAATCTTGAACCTCTTCCCAAACTACATATCCCGTTAAACTCAACGGGGGAAGAGATACTTCCCGTTTACCAGCCCTGAAGTCATCTCTGTTCCTTCTCCATGAATGTGACAAAGGAAGAAACTGGCTGTGGCAATAAAAAAAACACGCTTTTCCTCCATTCTGAAGGCTGTTTCACTTAACAAAATGCCTTGAAATTGGCTTTTGAAAATAAAACTTGAAAGAGTACAAGAAGTACAAATTATTCTGGGAAGTATTGCTATGGAAGTCTGATCTGAAGGCGATCACTTTGTTCCTTGGACCATACGATGATGATGAAGATCACTGCTAGAAGATGAACAACCAGAAGAACTAAGTCACCAGAAAGGTATCGACGCACTTGGGCACTGATGGCGAGGCCGAATACTTTCCTGCTTTGCTTCACTCTGTTCTGAAAGAAAGGTTGAAGAAGGATGCTCTCGAGAATCAAAATCTCTGAATTCTAATCTCTCTGTTTTCTCTTCTCCTGTCTCTCTGTGTGTGTCTCTATGAGAAAAATAAGTCTACTTATAGACTTGGCTTTCTGTGCGTAAAACCCAGCAAAACTTCTGTCTTTACGTTAATAACTGCCACCCATGACTGAAGTCATCCTCTGCATACGTTGACACGTGTCCCATTATTTAAATAAGAATAGGGTGCACGTACACACGTTCTTCGAGATATGTGGTATAAAAGCTATATGGGCAAACCACGTTCCAAAGTAGTCAGGAAGGATAGGGCGTAAACAACAACCCAAATATACTCTGAGCGTAAAGTAGTAGACTAGGCATAAAATAGCCCTCACATGGACTTCCCGCGTAAAGTGGTTGATAAACAACCTTGAGCGTAAAAGTAGCCCAAATAAACTTTATGCACACGTCAACTTTTGAGCGTAAAAACTCATATAATCTCCATGCGTAAGAGAAGCCATATTGTGAGCGTAAAATAGCTCAGTCCACATACTAAATGACAACATTGGTCTCTGTGTAAAAACAAATCCCTTCGAATTCTGTGTTGTACGCTATCAGTAAATCTTTATGTCAGACTTTGCATTAAATGCATGACTTGACAGCTTTGTCCAGCGTAAAGTGGTTAGCTTATCTCTGGCGTAAAACCACTGGCTTGACCCTGGCGTAAAAACCATTGGCTTGACCCTGGCGTAAAGTGATTAGCCTGTCTTAGGCATAAAGCGGTTGATCTGAGTGAAATGCTCTATCTCTTTGAAGCACTTTTTACGCTCCTACAAGACCCCCATCAAAGTTTTCAAATATCTTCAAAATTTGAAACACTTTGAACAGAAGCGTAAAAGTCGAGATTTGACCAGTCAGCATAAAGTTTGGGATATCCACCGGTCATCCGCGTAAAATTCGGGATATCCAACAGTCGGCGTAACTTCAAGGAATTTGAACTAATTTGAATTTCTCTATAAATAGGTCTTTTCAGAGAGAGAAAACACTTTACTCATCTTTTTGCAATCCCGAATCCCTCTGCCCTTTCTTTCTTCGAAACCCTCACTTTGATTCGATGGCCCCCAAGAAATCATCCACCGCCAGCAGCAAGGGAAAGAAACCCGCCGTCGACTCGTCGTCGGCCGAACGTGCGAAAACTCCTGTTCGGTCGTCAACACCACACCGACAGCCCAACCCAGCCGTAGCTCCGCCTATGATGGGTAAAACCCTATTCTTCGGATTGAAAAACTCATCGAGGAAGAAGAAGATAACCCGAACCTTCAGTTTTTACGCCCACGTCATACGTGTTAGCGTAAAAACTGAAATAACAAAATACGCCCACGTTGTACATATCAGCGTAAAAGTTAAGAAATACGCCCACGTTATACGTGTCAGCGTAAAACTTGAATTACGCCCACAACTAATGTGCTAGCGTAAAACTTGGAATACGCTCATGTTCATACATGCCAGCGTAAAAACTCATATTACGCTCACATCAACATGTGGTAGCGTAAAAATTTATCAATCACTGAGAGACTTTGTGAAACAAAGACTTCATATACTTAAAAACTTTTATCAACTTTAGTAAGCATAAAAAGTCTTTGTTTTTACTCATAAAAACTTAAAACTAATTTGATCTCTTTTTCCTTTTGTCAGTAGATTTGCAAGCTCACCCACTTGAAGAGGTTTTTGGCTCATCAGCGGGCATGGTGGGCTCGAATTATCAGGAGGATTTATCTCATGTCCAATTTCCTCAATCGAACCCCGAATACCCTGCAACGAGAGCACAACTGATATAGGCTCAAGGAGACAGGATGTTGTTATCCATGATGGACGGGGAAGTACTGGTATCACTGGATAATCAACAATTCCTGAAGCCAGCTTTCTTATTTGGGGATGCGATAGATTTCAAGTCGCAGCCTCATCCTAAGAAGGAGATTTGGGTATTTAGATCTGGAGACAGGGTGATGTATCTCCCTGACATGGACAGGGATTACCCTTTATCCGCCTTCGTCCATGCTACGCATCACCGTCAAATGCTGTGGAATTTGACTCCCAATAGCTATGGTAAACCAGGCAAAATCATCTTCAGAAGAGAGAGAGAGCAAATGACATGGGTTACCACATTAGCGCTCCCTGCGGTGGTGTCATCCCATTCTCTGGACTATTGCCTGGGCTTACATCGAGTGAGGATTCCTCTCTTAACCAGCCGGTACAGATTCCCATGTTCATAAATAAATTTCTAAGGGAAGGAGTTTTATATCCTCAGACCAACCCTAGGCTGACAGGGTGGTTGACCCCTTATAGCAGTAATTGGATTCAAATCAGCAACTGGGTCATGAAGAATTTCGAAACAGAACTGGACGACATCGGCTTGTATGAAGCGGTGGCCTCTACCAGTTATGGCATTCCACCGAACGGCAACCTGTTCCTGGCTTTATTGGAGTTGTATATGAGTTCGACAGGAACTTTCGCAACTCCACACGGCGAGATGGGTCTGGCCCTACATGAGATGCAGTTTATCTCGAAGCTGCCAATAGGCGAGTTCCCCTATGAAGAATATATTCCCTCCAATCGGGAATTGGCAGAAATTCGGGAGAAGAACCCCGAACTGGTGCAAGTCTATGAAGAACTTATGTGCCATTATCTGATTTGCACCAGCATGTATGAAACCGGATCACATCTGGCATACATAACCAAATGGACAACTTATCTATTTTATCATGAAAATAGAGTGTCCAAGACAGATAAGAGCAGGTTCCGAGAAGACAAGACTCAGACCATCAAACCTTGCTCTATATTTCCTGCAGATTTAATTCAAGAATTAATGGCCTCGCAGAAGTCTTGAGACCAATATCTGTCTACAAAAACCGGAGATATCCCTGCGGGGACTGAAACTTTGAGCTACCTGAGACATGGTAGTCAAAAGCTATCAAAGAAGGCTTTGCTGGCAGGCTTCTTATCCTTATGGCTACGAAGGTGGGTCGTGCCAGGGATCGGTACCGCGGACAGAATTCACCAAACCGTACTGTGGCCGGCGGTATGTTTGGTTTTCAAACACAGAATTAACCTGCTGTCGGCTATGGTATGCCGAATAAACGCAGGTCTACGAACTTTCGGTGAAGAACTAATTAATAATGCTCCTCATCGAGATAACTTTCCAAGGGTGGAGTTGCCCTATACCTATTTGATGGGCTGGCTGCTACATCATAATTGTAGTTTGCTGCCACCGGGCCCTGAGGACGAAGCAAGACTTTTCCTCCAAAAGTTTAGCAAATCCACTTGGAGAGTTACAACGGTGGCAGACACCCGAGCAGCATTGAATTATTCTCACGGGTGGAATTTCTTTTGCACAAGGCCACCAGTTCCGACTGACTGCCTTGGTACATAATTTGAAGACAGGGTAGAAAGAACAGCTTCATTACCAAGACCTGTCTTCAGATGGCTAGTGTACATTAGACCCTCGCATCTAATGTACAGAAATGAAGATAATTGTGCCTTCGAACCATACTTACCTAGTAGGTTCGCTCGTCAATTTGGGTATGACCAACTTCATGTTGGCAACCCCTCTACTAGTTTCCGTCACCATAGGAAACTGCTTGACGGTGCTCAAGCATGGAGGTATTTCAGCACTGCCTGTACTGGTGCCAGATTCAAAATATCTACGGCTACCAGTACAATTCAGCTACGTATCCTTCATTCGTATGCTCGTTTCTATACATCTATTCGCTCTTTTGAAGACGGCTACAACATGCCAGGAAGTCTTAGATGGGCTCAGGAGGAAAATATTGAAGAACCCATCAGAATAACTCCTGATGTGCCTGATAATGTTACTGCTATAGATGATTTTTTGGAAGTAATCCCCAGAGAAGATGGAGAGATAGTCGCGGGTCTAATAATTATTGGAAAAACCCGAAAAAGGAAGCAAAGCGTGGCTGCCACTCTTCCGGTGATTAGGTTGTATTTTGTTTGTTTTGTTTGATTGATCGTGTTTGATTTTTAGTAACTTGAGACCTTGCTTGTGATTAGGTTGGAGACATGGTTTTTCTGCGGATATCTCCGACTCGTGGTACGATACGTTTTGGTGGAGGTGGAAAGCTTAGCCCGCGCTTCATCGGCCCTTTCGTTATCAGCGGGAGAGTCGGTGACGTGGCATACAGGCTAGACTTGCCACCTGCACTAGTGGGAGTTCACAACGTATTCCATGTGTCACAGTTGAGACGGTACGTGGCTGACCCTAGCCATGTGCTCGATCATTCGGAGATTGAGGTTGGACCTACTCTCAGTTATCCAGAGCAGCCTGTGGAGATTCTGGATCGCCGAGAGAAGGTATTGAGGAACCAGGTGATACCCTTGGTACGTGTCGCATGGAGGCATCATTCTCCAGGAGAGTCTACCTGGGAACGGGAGGATAAGATGCGCGAGCGGTACCCTTATCTTTTTGGACCTTGAGGTATACTTTTCTATCCTTCTCAGCAGTTTAGTTTTGCCTTTAATTTCGAGGACGAAATTATTTTAAGGAGGGTAGATTTGTCACTACCACTTTTCTAGCTTGAGGGTATTTTAGTCATTTTGGTCATTTTTTAAATTTTGAGAATTATTTGGAATTATTATTAATTATTTAGATTTGTTAGAATTAATATGATTTTTAGAGATTTTTAGTATAATTGATTTTGGTGTTTTAGTGACTTTGACTTATGTTGACTTTGGAACTAACCTAGTGGCTAACCTAGGTCATGACTATGGGATTAGGATATGGAAACCTAGGTTGACTTAAGTTAGTGATAATTAACCCATTAGAATTTATTTTGGGAAAATAGAATTTAGATTGATTAATGAATGGCTTGTGAAATCACAAGTCATTTTATGACTTAAAGGCTTAATGGCCCATAGGCCCACACCCCATGAACCCAAACCCTAGCCCATTTCAGCCTCTTGGCCGGCCACTATGGTCTCCCCCACCCTATTTAAATGCTCCTAGAAGTTAGGGCTAGCCTCCATTAGAAATTTTGTGCAAGTTTAGAAAGAGGTGAGTCTCCATCTTCCCTAATCCCTAGAAAATCTATTTTAATTTGTTTTTCCTCCAAACTAATTGCATTAGGACCTAATTTTACTGTTCTTGCTGTTGGTTATGAGTATTCTCAGCTTGGGAGCACATTGGAGGAGTTTGGCCATCAAGAGGAGCACCTCTCCTTGAAGCTTTTTGGAGGATTTGACACATATAGGTAACTTTCAATTCCCTCCATAGAATCTCATTTTTATTTCATATTTAGGGAGCCCTAGACCTAACCTAACTGTAGGAATAGGAAGCCCTAAAATTCGTGTCCATTTCGTGTCCTTTTTGGACACGTATCAGTGTCACTTGGTACGTATTTGTTGAAATGCCCCAATGGGTATTTCGTGTGATTTTTGAGATTGTGTTTGAATAGGAATTTAGTTTTAGGTCTCGCTTACACGTTTCTGGAGTTTTTTTGGAGTCTTTGTGTCATGTCGAGTCCACACGGACACGCGAACACGTGGTCGCGCACGCGCGTGCATAGGCACTGTGCATGCCCTGCTGCTCGGGCGCGATTGCGACACGGACACGGCTCCTTGACACGCCAAATTTGACGTGTGGCTTGGGGCCGACACTGACACGGGGCTCCCCAAGTTTCAGAGCCCCACGTGTCGTGTCGGACACGCACGAACGCGTGCACTGATTCGTGTACTGCACAGTCGGCTGACTTTTTGGACACTGACACGCGTGTCTTGTGTCGCGTACACACGACGTGGACACATGGCATGGTGTCCTATCCCTAGCCCTAGTCTAGATCGACCCTTGGACACAACCGCATGGGTTGTGTCACTTTGTGTCGAGTGTACGGACACCGTGAACACGTGGACGCTGCTTGCTGTTGTCTGTGTCCAGAGTTTTGTTGTTTTTGGTTTTAGTTTGATTGGACACGTTTGTGTCCACTTTTGTGGACACAAACACATCACATAACACGTGTGCAATGTGTTCTCACATTACCAACCTCTGTTTTGGGTTTTTAATTTAATTTTCAATGTTGATTTTCATTTTTTCCTCTTTTCTGATATACTTAGTATCAGTCTATATTTCTGTTCTGTCCAGATTTCTTACTCGATTTTTGTCATCGATTTTAACCTATTTTTAAACTGTTACTTGCATGATTTTGAACCTATAATGTGTTCACCTAATTGTTATCTAATTGTATGAGGAAAATTGGGTTGTTTGGATGTGTGTGGGGTTCAAAAACTGAGAACTTCAATTAGGGGACTGTTTGGACTGTTAACTGATTATGGGATTCTTCTTTTTGAACTGAACTAAGATGGGGGTTCTTCTATGTGTTAACTGAAATGGAATGGGACTGCAAACTGGGTTTTAGGGGGGATTCTTCTGTGTGTTAACTGAGAGTGTTATATGGCTGAAATCTGAGATTGATTTAGGGGACTGTTTAAACTGGGATGTGGGTTCTTCACTGTCCCTCATGTACACTGTTGCACACCCTCACACCCATCACTATTTTCACTCACTAAAGTGTATCACACACTATTTTGCATTGTGTCCCACTGTTTTTACACTAACCTATACACTCATACCCACATGGTTTCCATTACACTATCAATATCACACACACCAATGTCTCAAGTCACAATATCACACTCACATGTCTATGCACACACACACACATGCTCTCATGAATATTTCCCCATGACACACACTCTCACTATTTGACACCCTATCACTCACACTTGAGTTCATTCTCATGATACACACACACACATACACTTGGACACATAGTCATGTGTCCCTCTCTCACTTTTCATATATATATATATATATATATATATATATATATATATATATATATATATATATATATATATATATATATATATATATGTGATATTGTATATGTGTGATATTAAGGGTACCTATATGCCTTTGTGTGTACCATATCATATATTAATAGATAATATAGGTGTGGTTTTCATATAGATAACCTGTATGTTATAAATTCCTATTTTAGATTATATTAATATTGTAATTTGTGTATTATTTAAATATAGGTATAGTCCTTGTGATATGATTTATAGGTTGGTTTAGACTTGGTTTGGCCCATGGCCTAGTCTCTTAGCCTATGGCCCATGTGAGTGTCTGTGTGTCAGTGTAGAGTCTAAAATAGACTAGTGTAGTCTTGTTAGACTTAGAATAGCCTTGTTAGACTAGTATAGACTAGTTTGACTTAGGTTTGACTTGGTTGACCTAGTTTGACTTCTAGGGTTGACCAGAGTTGACCAAGAGTTGACTTTGGCCTAGATTGACCTAGATTCATGTAGAACGCATTGTAGTGCATCTTATTACTATTCTGGACTTGTTGTGACTTGTGCTGTTCTAATAGGAGCCAGACACCACTCCTCGGACAGTACATTCATCTTGGACACTCAGATAGTAGGCGAGTACATTCTCTGATCTTTTCATACTTATCTGGACTATATTCTTGCTCTAGATTACTTTACATGCTGCTGACACGTAATTTCACGGATTAGTACTATATGGATCCCTTCCTAAGATGTTATCCCTCTACGGGTGCATCGGGTATTTTATGTTCATGTACTTTATCATGTGCATCAGGTACTCCTTGTACTCGTACTAGTTTATGTTTTTACATGTTCTCATGTGCTTTATCACGTGCCTCATGTACTACTCATTACATGAGTTCACGTATCCTTAGCTGTATTCATATGCTTATAACATAACTTGAATGGATCCTTGTGTATTGATTGGGGCGGGGTGAGTAGAATTGGTTATGTGATCATTATCCCCAGTAGCTGTATAAATGTGCCTCTTATTTGTATTCATGTGCCCCTAAGCCGTTTACATAACCATATTGTACTCTAAATCACGTAGCCACTTACAGTCTTTACTATCATGTATTACTTTCAGTTACAAAATATCTCATGTTTTACTTGTACTTCTTTTCAGCACTTCCTGTATTTTACTCTGTTGCATGATTTATACTCCTAACCTGCTATGAACTGTTTGAGAGGTATGTGCTCGCTCCCGTCCTGACTGGACCTGTTGAAAATTTTACAGTGAATGATGAGGCTCTGGTGTCTACCCCTCTTGGTGCAGTATTAGATATCACTAGTGGCTTGGACCTACTAGCAGTTGATGATACTTCCCTAGATTAGGATGTCTTTATCTTTCTGGATTCTGTATTGAGTTTCTGAGATGTTATTTGGTTATGTACTTATTTAGACACTTAGAATTCTGGATCGTATCTCTGTGTTTCATTTCTGGATATTTATCCATCTTTCCTTTCATGTTCTACCTTAGATGTGATTGAGATATATTCTGTTATGTCACCCCCATTCGGGGAGTATAACTGTTTATTACCCTTATCTGTTAGATGTTGTGACCTAGGACAGCGTTCTATCGCCGACACTGCGGCGTAGGCTGGACGTACCCACGTCTCGTGCCCTTTCTCTAGGGTGCGGGTCGTGACAACTAAAGGGCCTTCCAAACCAAGAGCCCTCACTCCAGAAGATGACACCTTGGTTGAAGAGGATCATCTTGTTGGTTCTTCTTCAGTTCATCCAGGAGAAGGATCTTCAGCCCCTCCACCAGTAGTAACACTACCAGCTGCAACACTTTTGTCTCCTGGACGCCTTAGCTCCTCGCTCCATTTATCTTTGCCAACCAAGGCACAAGTTATGGGGGATGCTACTGCTGTATCCACTGCTGATCGAGACCGTATTCCATCAGACGAGCCGGCTCTCGACTTCGATGATGATGACTGGGATGGCGATTATGATTCATATCTTGAACAAAATGCACATATTCCAGGTATTATACAAAACCTATACGGAATTATGTATTATGATTTTGTATATTAACTTATTTTGTTCATTTTGTAGATATCGTCATTGCACCAAAGCCTGTGGCTCCTCCTCCTCAAGAAGAAGATATCTATGAAGAAAATGAGGAATCTGAGGAGGAAACTTCTTCTTCAAAAGAAGAAGACGCTGATGAGGAGGGAGTACAAAAACCTAAGATGGAGCCTCAAGAAGAATGTCCTCCATCATTAGAGGTACAACAAGCACAACCTGAAATGTCCTCTCCTGCTGAGGACCAGCACAAAGAAGAGACTACAGTAGACTTCACTGTAGCTGATGATGGAGCTGCTGGAGGAGAACCAGATTTGAATAAGGAATCAGCTGTAGAGGAATTTACTACAACTGAAGCAATGGAAAATCCTACGGAGCAAATAATTGAAGAAGATGCTGAAAGCATACTTAAGTCACCAACTGAAACTGGGGAAGTTGTAATAACATCTTCTGCTGTTGCTACTGATCCAGTACCAGTTTCTGACAAGCCAATGCCAGAACCTGAACCAGCTCCCGCAATTGTCACCACATCCACCGATATTACCGCCACCAGAACTCCAGAAACGGCTGGAGTAACAAATATTGAAGACATTGCTCCCGAAGCTCTTGGGAACCAATTAGCTATGACATCAGTCACAACAACAGCTCCATCTCAGCCTGCTGTCACACCAATAGTATCTGTAAGTGTGGGAGATATAATCCATGAAGCTCCTAGGGATCAATTGACCATGACAGCAGTAACAGCAACGACTTCATCTCATCCTGTTGTCACACCAACAACATCTGTTCCTGGTTTCCAAAGAAGAGATCTATTAGATATTGCTGCCACCCCAAGCTCCAGTATAGAAATGAATCTCCTAGTTGAGATTCATACTGAAACCTTTTACAAAACTTTGGCAACCCTAATAAAAATGGTCCTGAATAAGGACCTCAGTTATGAGATTTTGAAAGCGACAATGGCTCTGACCATCAGGAACGTTGCTATGTTCAATGATGCTGAGAGAGCTGCAGCATTGGAGAAAATTGTGGAGGGCCTTGAACAGCCGATCAGAGAATATCTCAAGCTGTCAAGTGAAGCTGTTGACAGTCTCATCCAGGAAGAATATAACGCCTTAACGGCTGATTATCTTGCTCGGGAGACCACATATAATGAAGCTCTCCATGAACATAGTACGAAGGTGGCCAAAGAGAAAGCCTTTTTGGCTGGAATAAAGCCCGTATTGCATAGCCATAGAGTAGCTTATGAAGCTTTGAACATAGAGATTCAAAATAAAAATGATAAAATCCAAGAAGTCGAGGCTGAGTTGGCTCGCTTGAAGGCCGAAAGGGAACAGATGATCGAAGCTCGAAATTTGCACCTCACTCAGAGCTCTATCTTAGAAGAACAAGCCTTCGAGGCTGAATCAACCATCAGAACCCTTGATGAAGCCAAGGATAATCTGATAATCAGCTTCGCTGGACTTTCTTGTCTTTCCACTCCTGAAGCTCGACGTACTTAAGCTACTAAGAAAGTTATGAGCTCTCGTGACAAGCGGCTAGAAGAACTACAGAAGTTGCTTCAAGATGTTTCTGTTCCACCTTAAAAGAGCTCCTTGTCATCTTTTATCGTATCCATTTTGTAGTGTTTCCACAAGAAATGAATAAAATATTTGTTTTGTGAACCTATCATTTATTTGGAATTTAAACAATAGGTATGAGATAGAAAATACTTGTCAGAGATAATATGGACATGACAAGTCTTTTAAACTCAATACATTATATCTATCCAGAGGTAATATGGACATGATAGATAATAAAATCTTGTTTTCTGTTTAGAGCATACAATACTATCAGAGGTAATATGGACATGATAGATCGTAACAACTCAAAGAAAACTAGATTAATATCTATTCAGAGGCCAAATGGACATGATAGATAGGAAATACAAGCAAATTTAATATTTATTCAGAGGTTATAAGAACGTGATAAATAATAAATCCAACTTTTTATACCAACTGGTAAGATAGAAGATTAAAATTTCTCTCCGATGAGACGAGTAATCAGCTTAACCAACCCTTGGTAGCTGGGGAATAAGAAGACAGATGTCATTGAGGATATATTCCAATATCGATGAAAGAACGAATGAACCAACGTATCTTTCGAAAAAAGAAAGAACAATTCAATTCCATAATTAAATGGATGAATCTGATATAATGAATGGATAGGTCTTTTTGGGAAAGACCGGTTCATTAATAGATCTCTCCTATAAATAGGTGAGAACTCTTTGTAACATTTCATTCTTATTTCCACTCCTCTATCGAAAATGTCTTCCAAGGACGTAGCAAAAGAATGAAGTCTCCAGGAAGACTGAGGATATCATCTAGATGCCCCCGCTGAGCCAATTGTATCAGGCCCAACCGAAGTAGGCGAAAGCTCTTTTACGCCCAAGCCACCACAAAACATCCTGCTTTCTTAGTTGAGCCAGGAAAAACTCCTGAAGAAGAAGTACTGAGGATGGCTGCCTGCACGTTTTTTATGAACTCGGGCAACGATGCTTTTGATGCATTGGCCGACTATGTATTTAATAAGGAAGGCAGTGGTCCTCGTCCTTAATCCTTTGTTCAGAACAAAAATAAAAAAAAATTTATTTTCATTCTGTCCTTCTCTTTTTTTATACATAGTACTTCTTAAGCAATTTGCCATTAACTGGCATCATGAGTAGATCTCCATTGGGCTTGGATAACCGATAGGCGCCATTGGAAAACACGGTCTCGATCACATAAGGGCCTTCCCATTTTGCTTGGAATTTCTCTTTGCTTTTGTGAGTCATCACCATCGGTCTTCGAACGGCTAATACCAGCTCCAACCTTGAATACCCTCTCTTTAACTTTACGATTGAAAGTTCGAGATATACGGACTTGATATAGCTCAATATGCTGTTGTGCTTGAAGACGCTTCTCGTCCAATCCTTCAAGTTCTTGAAGTCGTAAACGATCATTGTTCTTTGTAGTTAGCTCATTAGCAATGGCTATTCGAAGAGATGGAATCTGGATTTCCAATGGAAGGATAGCCTCACATCCATAAACCAGTAAAAATGGTGTAAAACCAGTAGGAGTCCGGACTGTTGTTCGATAAGCCCATAAACATTCTCCAAGTTTCTCATTCCAATCACGTTTATTAGAAGAGACAAACTTTTTGAGAAGTTTGATGATCGTCTTATTGAAAGCTTCGGCTAAACCATTAGCAGCTGGATTATAAGCCGTAGAAGCCAGATTTTGAATTCGATTCTTATCACAGAATCGATAAAATGCTGACTGGCAAATTGTGGTCCATTGTCATGAATTATTCGTCGAGGAATCCCGAAGCGATAAATGACATGATGTTTGATGAAGCTGATCACATTAGATATTTTTACTTCAACAAGGGGGACTGCTTCTGCCCACTTAGAAAAGTAATCGGTTATAGCTAATATAAACCGATGTCCTTTAACAAAGGAGGGTTGATCGGACCAATGATGTCCATACCCCAAGCTTCGAAAGGCCAAGAGGCTGCTGTAGGATGTAGAAATTCAGACGGTTGATGAATAAAATCAGCATGAATCTGACATGCTTTACACCTTATGGCATAGTCTACAGCATCTGCTATCATAGAAGGCCAATAATATCTCATTCTTCGAATGCGGTCTTGTAATTTCGACCGGTTGATGAGCACCACAAACACCATCATGAGCTTCTCGGAGTGTTTGTTTGGCTTCACTTTCGAGAGACAGCGCAGGAAGAGTCTATCATATGAACGGCGATATAACATATGTAAAGATGAATCATAATAGAATCGAAATGATCGTCTTTTAATTAATGCAGCTTCTTTTGGATCTTCAGGTAAAATCCCATGAACCGCATAATCAATGAATGGTCTTCTCCAATCCATCTGCTGGGAATTTAATTCCGTAATATAACTCTATTCAATATACAGATTATTCTTAACACAGAATAAGTCTCGATCCAACAAAGTAATTATATTTTGTCTTCGGATTGGAACAGCCAAGTCTGCAGCTAAGCTAGCAAGAGCATCAGCCTCCACATTCTGAGAACGTGGTACGAATTCAAAGAAGAATCCTTTGAATGAAAGGACCAACTCGACTACCACTTGATGATAAGGGATGAGATCAGGATTTCTGACTTCATAAGTTCCTCTAACTTGATTAACAATCAATTGAGAATCTCCATAAGCTTCTAGGAACTCAATATCCAATTGTTTTGCTACTTGGAGACCAATCAATAGAGTATTATATTCTGCTACATTTTGGAGCATGGCTCATTGAGAGAATAGGCACGGTATATGACCATTTTGTCAGGAGAAACCAAGACGATTCCTACCCCAGAGACAATATTGCCTTTAGGTCCTACCCGTGATGCTCCATCAAAATATAATTAGCAGATGTCATTCTTCAAAGTCATGTTACAATCTACGACTTCATCTGGAATGTCCTCATATAACTTTGATGTTTCAGGTATAGGGTGAGCTGCTAAGAAATCAGCTAATGCTTGACCCTTTACTGATTTTTGAGGTACGTAGACCATGTCATAAGGAGTAGCAATATCGCCCAGGTAGCTAACCTGGAGTTAAGAATGCTTGGTTTTCTCATCAATACCCGAATGGGATTTATTCTGGAGATGACATGAATAGTCTGTCCCGTCACATAATGTCTTGTCTTTTGGACAGCAAAAACCAAGGCCAGACATTCCTTTTCTACCGGAGTATACCTATGTTCTGCTCCGACCATCATTCGACTAAGATAATAAATTGCCTGTTCATGACCCATATCACTTTTCTGTACAAGAAGAGTACCAAGTGAATGATCCAAAGCTCGAACATATAGCAAAAACGGTCTTCCTACTACTGGAGGTACCAGAACAGGTGGATTTGTAAGGTATTGCTAATGTCATTGAAGGCTTTCTGACACGCTTCATCCCAAACAAATGATACACCCTTCTTTAATAGGCGGAAGAAAGGTTGACATCTCCCAGAGAGATTAGATATAAATCTCCTGATATAAGCAATGCGACCCTGAAAGCCACGGAGTTCTTTCAGATTACGAGGAGGACGTATTTCAAGAATTGCTTTAACCTTATCAGGATCAACATGGATACCCTGAGAAGTAATGACAAATCCTAAAAACTTGCCACTGGAAACCCTTAAAAAAGACTTAGTAGGGTTCATTTTCAATTGATGTTGACGCATCAATTCAAATACTGTCTTTAAGTCTTGAATGTGATCATCCTTTGATCGACTCTTAACAGCAATGTCATCTACGTAACATTCAACTATTTTCGTAGATGTTCTTGAAAGATGTTGCTCATAGCCCGTTGATACGTGGCACCAGCGTTTTTAAGACCAAACGGCATAACCGTATAACAGTAAACCCTAAGGGGTATTCGAAAAGAAGTATGCTTCTTATCTTCGAGATGCATCTTGATCTGATTATATCCTGAGAATCCATCCATGAAAGACATGCATTTAAAACTGCATGTATTGTCTATCATGACATCAGTAATGGGAAGTGGGAATTCGTCCTTTGGACAAGCCGCATTAAGATCTCGATAATCTATGCAAACTTGAACTTTTTCGTTCTTTTTCATAACAGGAACAATATTGGCAACCCAATCCGGGTGTTGCTCTTCACGAACAAAGCCACATGTAATCAACTTTTTGACTTCTGCTTCAATTGCATCCATCATATCTGGTCTAAAACGTCGTTGCTGTTTTTTACAGGCTTGGCATTAGGCAAAATATTGAGTTTGTGAGTAGCAACTTTAGGATCTAGACCCGGTATATCCTCATAACTCCATGCAAAGATGTCAATATATTCTTTGATCAGTTTTATCAACTCTTCCTTTTTATCTTCAGAAAGGTTTTTACTGATGAATATTGGTTTGGACGTAATTCCATCTCCAACATCAATCTGGACAACCTCATCCTCTGTAGGTGGCTGTCGCTGTTCAAAACGAAGTTCCCATTGAGTGTCCATTTGTTGGGCCCAAGGATCATTCTCAAATGGTTCAGATTCACCATCAATTTGAACCATATTACTGAAAATATTTGCTCAGATTCATCATAATAACCTCCTCTAACATCAGAAGAGTGAGACATGTCAGATTCGATGAATTGAATTTCTTCTGAATCCGATGATTGCGGAGAGCTAGAAGAGGATTCTTCTTGTATATCGTCACTGAACATGTGAGACAGATCATATCCCAATCCATGACGAGTTTTCTGATAAAATGGATCACCACTTAAAGGTAATCGTCTACCCTTGCCTTGATTGAGACCTTGTATAGTCTTCAAATCATATCTCATATTCTGGATAATCTTGATAGATTGTTGACTATATTTGTCTATTCGGATTCTTCCTTTATCTTTATCTCTCAGATCATCTGTCTGAGCAACAGGAATATTTCTAGCTAGGCCAAACACAATTTAACGCTTGTTTTTCTTATCAGACGGAATCACAAAATAAGATTCTTCATGACGTCTATAAGTTACACAAGCTTGTGATGAAGTAACTACAGGAAGAAGATAAGGAGAAGATGTTAGGAACCTTTGAGCATAAGGTCCAACATCGACATGAGGAGGAAAGGAATTCACTTTATGATTGATATATAAAGTTTCCTCAATATCTATGTTGTCTTTAGATTGATGACTTTGATCGTCAGAAGATAAAGTCATTCTTTCAATAAACTTGACAGCCATATACTCAAAAGGAAATCTTCATTGATATCAAAAAGTATAGAATGATCAATATTTACATCATTTACAATTTGACTACTATGCTTTGGATTGATCATTAAAGGACTATCATCCGTCTTTTGCATAGACTTGTCAAGGTTGATGATCAATGGTGGTTCTGGATCATTCGTACGAGAAGTACGTCCCTTGACTTTGATCATAAGAGGCTAAACTAGGCTCTGGACAGGAATATTCACTAATTCCTCAGATGAAGCTTGAGTTCTTCCTTTGACCTTGATCATCAGAGGTTGATTGTTGACAGGTTGGGATTGGATTCGCCCTTTGAGTTGATCTTCAAAGGTTGCTCTTCTGGCGGATCTTCATTAATAGACTGATCTTCGGCAAATGATCGATCTTGCTATATCTGATATCTCTTTCACATGTTCTTGTTTGTAGAGCATTGAATCAGAAAAATAGGCTTCGACACCCTGAAAGGATTGATATCAGCAAACTCAGTCTTCACAACCCCTTGGGAATCCACATACTTAAAGCATTTGTGGAGAGTTGAAGGCATGATATTATGCTCATGTAACCACGGTCTTCCAAGAAGGATGTTGTAGGATACGTCTGAATTAATAACATAAAATGTTGCCATAGTTCGAAGATCACCAATCTGAATCTTTAGACAATCTTCCCCAGTGGCTTACTCTTTCCAGAGTTGAAACCAACTATTGTGGTAGTGTAAGTCAAGTCACTAGTAGGAATCCTCAACGGTCTTAGCATGCTTTGAAGAATTATGCTAATGAAGACCCAGGATCAATATAAATTCTGTCAACCTCAGTAGATTCAATATACCCAGTATAGCACAAAGGCCTGTCATGCTTGTTATGTTTCAACAGCATGTCTTCTTGTGAAGGTGATATTGGGAATTGCTTCCATCACACTATGACATTGCGGACACGATACTGGTGTATTCAGGAGTCTTAAGTTGAGCTAAGCAGGAGTCAGCTTGCAACAAAGCCTCACTCAAAGTCTACCTGCTTTCTTTAGAAAGACGAAGCAGCTCGAAGATAGATAATCTAGCCAGAGTATTGGCTAACTGGGCTAGAATATCAAATTTGTAGGGTTTCATCACCACCCCTGACTAGAAGTAGA
Source organism: Iris pallida (assembly GCA_029216955.1). Taxonomy (NCBI): domain Eukaryota; kingdom Viridiplantae; phylum Streptophyta; class Magnoliopsida; order Asparagales; family Iridaceae; genus Iris; species Iris pallida. The sequence goes on along the minus strand of JANAVB010024597.1, from coordinate 7,873,981 downwards.
CTTCAATGGGACGTCAAAGCGTACTGCTTTCTGTTTCCCCTTTTCAACCACAGATGGTTTAGCAGGAACATGAGATGGTTGAGTTGGTGGTGCTTCAACATTCTCTGCTTCTTTGGAGGATCCCTCATAATCTTTGTGATACTCTTTCCCAGATCTTGTACCAGCAAAGGTTTCTTCTTCAGATTCAGAAGAAGGAAGTACCATATTGTAGGATTTAATCTTCCTTCTCTTAGCCTTCTTCTTACGAGGGCTGTTATGAGGAATCTCAAAATCCAATCCAACAGTAGATTTTTGACTTTGAATTTGTAAAGGAACTCGCATACCTTTACCATAATTTAAACCTTCTGTCTTTTGAAAATCATAACCCATCTTCTTCATGAGAAGGACAGATTGCTGACTGTACAAGTGAGTAGGCAGCAGACTTTTAACAGGTGGTTCAACAGAGGAAGAAGAAGAGATCTCTGTAACTACAGGAGAATGAGGAATAGAAGTCTCTGTAGCTATAGGAGGAGAAGGATTCGGGATATGAGGAAAAATCCCTATAGGAGCTTTTTCATAAGCAGCGAAAACTTGTTGTATCCTATATAAGGGAACACTATTCATGGCTAACCACTGCTGATGAGTAAGCTTGAGCTTGGTAGGAGGAGCCAGATTTGGAGGACATATGTTTAATCCTCTCAGTCTATCTTCCAAAGGAATACCATCCCATAAATGATCCAAATTATCAGGATCTGGAATATCATGAGAAATCATGTTGCAGGTTTTGACTTTCTTACCTTTCTTGGATTTTGAAGTTTTACCTTCATCTTCCATTTCAGGTACTAAGTCAGGATGTACCCACATAATTTCACCATTCTTTAATGTGAGAGGCAGCAATCCTTCATTTTCCTCCCTGGCAGGCGGATATTCACAATCTCCATCGTCGCCTTCGAAATTGGGACAATTCTATCTGAGACTTGTTGAGGAAAATCCCCAAATTGAAGAGAAACCATATTGGTTGTTACCGTATGCTCATCATTAGTTAGAGAGATGGCATTGACATTAATCAGCTCTTGGATTTTCTTCTTTAGGACATAACAAGCCCTGGTGGGATGATTTATGTATCTGTGATAGATACAATATTTAGGATTGTCAGTCAGATTCACCTTTAGGCCTCTTTGGCTCCGGGATCTGGAGTTTGCCACTCTTCACCAGACATTGGAATATCCCAGGGATATCACTCTCATCAAAAGAGTATTTTTCTTTTGGCCTAGAAGACTCCTGATTATTCGACATCGTTTTGTTTTTGGAAACATTTACCATAAGGGCGTACTTTCCTTTTACATTACGATTGCCAGAGTTATTACCAGGATTTCCTTTTTTCCTTTGTCCTCTGAGGCAAAAATCATCCCATGTTCACGAGCCAACCTACCATTGGTCTCGGCAGAAACTGCTGCTATAATAAACGAAGCCCAATTTGTGAATTGGGAACCCGTAAAGACAGCAATAGATGGTCGCAGATTCATCTTGCATGTATCAATTAACGCTAAATCTGGCATACCAGGAGGCATCTTTAGAGTCGCCTGTCGAAACGTTCAATGAACGTCCGAGTATCTTCTTTCTCCTTTTGCTTGATTTCTATTAAGGAGGACATGTTCATGTCCATACCTCCTTCATAGAAGCGAGAGAGAAACATTGCCTTAAATTCGTCAAAAGACAAAATGCAATTGTCGGGTAAACTACGATACCAATCGTAAGCTGAACCCGTCAAGCATCCAATGAACACTCGAGTGAGAAGAGCATCATTTTTCTGCAGATATACAGTCATAATATCAAAATAATTGATATACTACTAGGAGAAGCCTTTCCATCAAATAATACCATTGATTGTGGCTTGAATTTCGGTGAAAAAGGTATATCATTCCAATGAGGAGGATAAGGTTGCTTAATCCCTAACCTCTGGAGCTGATCCTTGTGCTTCAAAACTTCAAACTGTGCTTTGGGCTCACGTACTGCTTGAATGGCTTCACTGGTTTGCGGCAGCACATTTGATTGAATGGTTGTTGGATGTACCGTAACCCCTACCGGAGATGGTACATCTTCTGGAATGATGGGATCTGGAGATGCAAATTTTGATTACAGCAGGCTCTTGGATATTCAAAGGTATATCAGCCCCTTGACTATCTTGAGTTTGTGCTGCTACTTGCACCGGTGTTACTACTGCCGGCTGAGCAGTTTGCTGAGTCAATATTATCTGGTGCATGCTTTGCATCATGGTAAGTATGTCCTTTAGTGATTGCTCAACGGCAGTGAGACGTTGTTCTGTATTAGCAGATGACGTCTCTGGTTCATCTCCAATAGCGTAGGATTCAACCTCTCTTGAAGATATAGAGGGATTAGTATAGAAGTATGAATCGACGCTATCAGTTTTGGACTCAAGAGACTGAGTACCCCCAGCTTCTGAATCAGAAGTCTGCAATTGTCTTTGTCTTCTTGATCTAGTATTCTGATATACTCCTTCAAAGGAATCAAGAAGTCTGTTGAATTGTTGTTGACCTGGAGTTTGGGACGTGTTCCGTCTAGGACGTCGTCCTCTGTTGGTATGAGATGCCATGTTGACTGACGCATATGACAACTCATGTTCTTGGTCATCAGCTTATTGTTGAGGCACATTATAACTTAACCGATCAAAAACTGACCGTTTGGAAGCCGAACAACAACATTTGATTACAATCTGATGACACTCACTGTGATGATTTTCTTGGAGGAGTATCACGGGAGATTGTCTGTTCTTACGCTTTTGTACTAACAACTCGCGTAGATCAAAGAAGGAGTAGTCTTCTTTATCACATTTGGGGTAGAAAAACGTTTGGTCCCCGGAGTATAAAAAAGATTACTAGCTGCGTTAGCAGAACCAAACTGTACCTTCTTACGCGCTTGGAGTTGTGTGCGTAAATCTTGAGATTTTTGAGCACGAAGGACTCCATCTTCATTGCATGTAATTTGTAGGTTTGGTACCTTACGTACAGCAGTATAAGAAGTTTGTTGGTTAAAAACAGAAGTTTTACCAACTGTGTTTTTATGCTTCATGCGTGCAGTATATTCACTTTAGATACAGGAGCATCATTGTGAATTTTATCTACACTGTCACAGACAGGAGATTTACCTTTACGCATAGAGCACAAAACATGAGTATCTGCCACGTCATAGATGGGAGATTTTCTTTACGTGTAGAGCGTAAATTTTGTATGTCTACCACGTCACAGACGGAAGACTTTTTGTTACGCTCAGAACGTAAAGCATTAGAATCTGCCACATCACAGACGGAAGACATATTTTTACGCTCAGAGTGTAAAACCTGATTTTTACGCACAGGGCATGAAACCTGATTTTTACGCCCAGAGCGTAACACTGGAGAGTCTGCCTCATTACAAACGGAAGACTTGTTTTTACGCGTGTGGCGTATCATCGAAGTAGAGACTGTCTCATCACAGATGGGAGCCTCTACAACAGGAGTGGAAAGAATTTCCTTGCCATTAGAAGTAACAGAGAGATCAGAAGCTGTTTTGGATTTAGGAATCCAAACTTTTCGTGCTTTGCGAGATTTTTGAACATTGGCGGCGAGAACCACCCCCAGTTCGGAGCATCTCTTCATAAGCAGTCTGGTCAAAGTGCACAACCAGAGTCTTCTTTGTCGATCCGATCGACACATCATCGTATTGAGCAATTGCCTCCTCATCAGAGGAGAAGGTCGTCCCCAGCAGAGTCCCCATTTTGTTTCACTTAACAAAATGCCTTGAAATTGGCTTTTGAAAATAAAACTTGAAAGAGTACAAGAGGTACAAATTATTCTGGGAAGTATTGCTATGGAAGTCTGATCTGAAGGCGATCACTTTGTTCCTTGGACCATACGATGATGATGAAGATCACTGCTAGAAGATGAACAACCGGAAGAACTAAGTCACCAGAAAGGTATCGACGCACTTGGGCACTGATGGCGAGGCCGAATGCTTTCCTGCTTTGCTTCACTCTGTTCTGAAAGAAAGGTTGAAGAAGGATGCTCTCGAGAATCAAAATCTCTGAATTCTAATCTCTCTGTTTTCACTTCTCTATCTCTCGTGTGTGTCTCTATGAGAAAAATAAGTCTATTTATAGACTTGGCTTTCTGTGCGTAAAACCCAGCAAAACTTCTGTCTTTACGTTAATAACTGCCATCCATGACTGAAGTCATCCTCTGCATACGTTGACATGCGTCCCATTATTTCAATAAGAATAGGGTGCACGTACACACGTTCTTCGAGATGTGGTATAAAAGCCATGTAGGCAAACCACGTTCCAAAGTAGTCAGGAAGGAAAGGGCGTAAACAACAACCCAAACATGCTCTGAGCGTAAAGTAGTAGACTAGGCGTAAAATAGCCCTGACATGGACTTCCCGCGTAAAGTGGTTGATAAACAACCTTGAGCGTAAAAGTAGCCCAAATAAACTTTATGCACACGTCAACTTTTGAGCGTAAAAACTCATATAATCTCCATACGTAAGAGAAGCCATATTGTGAGCGTAAATAGCTCAGTCCACATACTAAAAGACAACATTGGTCTCTGTGTAAAAATCCCTTCGAATTCTGTGTTGTACGCTATCAGTAAATCTTTATGTCAGACTTTGCATTAAATGCATGACTTGACAGCTTTGTCCAGCGTAAAGTGGTTTGCTTATCTCCGGCATAAAACCACTGGCTTGACCCTGGCGTAAAAACCATTGGCTTGACCCTGGCGTAAAGTGATTAGCCTGTCTTAGGCATAAAGCGGTTGATCTGAGTGAAATGCTCTATCTCTTTGAAGCACTTTTTACGCTCCTACAAAGGCGAATGCCTTACTCTTCCCCATGCATATCGGACATGACATATACCAAGAGTACTCTACCCCGATAACATCTCGTAAGCTAAAAAATTGTTGATGGTCCACATGAGCATCGCCCTCATCTGAAAGTTCTGCTCCATCGATATATCAAACGTCTGGACGCCAAACTGCCATAATTGTTTCAACTTATCCACCAACGGTTGCAAGTAGATATCGATATTCTTCTTTAGATTTTTTGGACCGGGTATGATAAGTGAGAGAACATGTAAGGAGTTTTCAGGCACATCCATGGTGGTAGATTGTACGGGGTCAAAATCACCGACCAACAAGAGTATTGCGTCCCCGACTGTCCGAATGGAGTGAATCCATCAGAACATAAAGCCAAACGAACATTCCTAGGCTCCGCAGCAAAATCAGGATGACATCGATCAAAATGCTTCCATACTTCTCCATCGGCAAGATGAGATAATTCTCCTTCATCCATCTTCCGTTCTTTGTTATGTCATGTCATGTGTTGTGCAGTATTTACAGACATATACATCCTCTGCAGCCTCTTTGTGATTGGCAAGAACTGCATGTACTTGTACGGGCGCATCCGTGTCCGGGCAATTGATTTTTCTTTGCCCCGGATTAGCTTGTACCGGTCCTCGTCACAGAAAATGCATTTGTTTATCACTGTTCTCCTTGTAGTATTGCATGCAACCATTTCGACAGCAGTCTATCTTCTGGTAGCCCAATCCGAGTTTCTGCATCATCATCTTCGACTTGTAGAATCTTTCAGGCAAATCATTTGATCCTTTTGGCAACAACTCTCTTACAAGCTGAATTATCCAGTTATAGCATTCTTGCGGTAAGTGAAAATCAGATTTAAGGTTCAACAGCCGTATCACCACCGACAATACCGAATGAGAATCACAACCCGGATATAATGAAGTATCAGCATGCTTGAACATATCGTAGAACTCCTTTGCATCAAGATTCGGATCCTCACGTGCCACAGCAAAATCTAATACCATCTCACGTGCTAAGTTTGTTGGTTGCCGATATTCAAAATGATCTTCGAGAGTAGAATCTCTTACCTCGGTATTGAAAAAGGACTGAGATTGCGAAGCCGGAGATTCTCCTGATTAATCCACACGTTGTAGTTCGGCATGAAACCCTTCTTGTAAAGGTGCTCTCACGAGTGACACCTCTCTAAATAGTATATTCTTACATTTGACACAAGGGCACTTTATGCGCCTTCTGTCCCTGAAATCGGCATGGCTACTTGCATATATGAGAAATTGCTCAACGCCCGCCTTGAAATCGTCCGTCGAGCCAATCATACTCTCATGTTGCCGATTGTACATCCACGAACGGTCAAGTAAGTATCGACTTATTGTTCTAATCCACGTGAATGATTCTGCACCAAGAATTAAGATGCTATATCACTTGGTATCATAAAACAAATCTAGTATAACTTGGTATGACGTACCCCTCACGTACATTCACTCATAAAACAAACCTAGTATAATTAGGTATCACATTGATACTCAAGTATCAAATTGATACTCAAGTATATATCGCATTGATCAATCAATTACCTTAGTAATCTAAAACTACTACACCTATTTATTTCGTGTCCGTGTCCCGTCAAATTTCTAAAACTATTATACCGATAAATTTCTATTTATCTACTATACCCACTACTATACGATAAATTTAAACACGAAATTGAAATTGAAACCCTAGAACATGTTGATAAAACACAAACAAAGCATAAATAAAAATAAATGCAAATTAGGGTTTAGCGTTTCGAACCTTGGTCACGAAGAGGATCTCGGAGAAGGGGGGACGTCGGAGGGGGGGCACCGAAGAGGGGGACGTCGGGGGGTGGTCGCCGGAGGGGGGGTCGCCGGAGGGGGGCACGACGGAGGAGGAGAAGAGGGAGGGTGTACGGGGTTTCGAAGAGGAGAAGAGGGGGGACGGAGTGGGGGAGCACGCCGGAGGGAGGTGGTCGTCGGAGGTGGGGCTCGACGGAGGAGGAGAAGAGGGGGTCGTTAGGGGGTTCGATCGGAGGAGGAAAAGAGGGAGGGGCCGGAGTAGAGGAGGGCGCAGGAGGGGGCCGCCGGAGGGGGACGCAGTCGGGGGGGTGATCGCCGGTCGGGGGGGAGAGAGGGGAGAAGAGAGAAGGATTTTGAGAGTGAGAGAGAGATTGGAAAATTTTCAAAATTTAAGTAACTTTCGAATTTTCACAGCAAATTAGCGACGGAAATTTTCTGTCGCTACGCCGTCGCTACATGGAAATGTCACTAAGTAGTCACTCGTTAGTCGCTACCTTTATGAAAAAAATTTAGAATAAAAATTAATCCTCCGTTTGACATTTACAGCAGCTTAGCGACGTATATATCTGTCGCTAATCAGTCGGTTGACATATTCCGTCGCTAAATGGTCGCTGATCCGTCGCTAAACTTATAAAAAATTTAAGTAAAAAAATTCGTCGCCCGTAAGTCGCTTGTCGGTCGCTAATTGGCGACTGATTACGTCGTTGCTAATTTTCAGTCGCTATTTGCCTGTATTTTGGTAGTGTCTCTTAGGTAAGGTTTCCCAGACCTGGTACCAGTCAAGACTTCTTCTTCAGATACAGGCTCAAAGGACACCATATTGTAACTCTTTGCCTGGATTTATTTCTGGAAGGTTTCTTTTGGCAGAATGGAGAGTTCGTCCAGTAACCTAAACCAACTCGAAATTGGTTGTGAGAAAGACATAGGGAAAGAGGTACAGGAGATCCCTTTCCATGATTCAAACCAGAGGCCTTTTGTAGATCATATCCCATTTTCGTCATTAATTCATGAGACTGTGGACTATATAGATGGAAAGTTGGTTGGTATCTGGGTTATGATTTTGCCAATGTTGTCTCAGCAGGGGAAGAAGAAGAAATATTATCTGCTACCGAGATGAAGGTAGCAGTTAGAGGTGGAAGACACTGTTCACCAAATGAAATTATATGACATGATTTATTTTTAGTGGCCTTCTTAGACTTGGTGGAAGAAGATGGTGTTTTAAAGTCCGCCACTAAATCTGGATGGATCTAAATAATTTCTCCTTTATCAGTAGACAGAGGAACAAGACCATCAGTTCGTGCAGGTGGAAGATTAACAGTCTCTAGAGTAGTTCTCGGGATAGGGATGACACCGTCCTGCACAAGTTGAGCTGAAAAATCTCCAAACTGTAAAGAGATGACATTAGTCGTTACAGTTTTCTCGTCTTGTTGGAGAGTAATTGCACCAGAATTGACCATCTTCTGAATTTTACCCTTAAGCACATAGCACGCTCGAGTTGGATGTCCAATAAACCTGTGGTAAACACATATTTAGGATGGTCAGTCTTACCAACTTCATTTGGCCATTTTGGTTCTGGCAGTTGAATTTATTGCTCTTAATAAGGCAATCAAAGATACTCATGATATCATCTTCATCAAAAGTGTATTCTCTTTTGGACGTGGTGCCCGTTGTGATGGTGATGTTGGGATAGATGTTGGCTGATTTACATTGATGGCTAGGGCTTCTTCGCCTTTAAAATTAATGGCCAAAGTCTTCTTGCTCTTGCGATTGTTCTGACGGCCACTATTATTTGGTGTAGCGTGTTCATCTTTGTCAAGATTAGACATTTGAATACCTAATTGCTTGAACTTGTCAGTGCTCTCTTCTGCTGCTTTGGCGTTCACTATAAAGGAAGGCCAGTCTTGGAATTGTGTTGATCTGTCCATATGCTGATTATAGGCAACAAGTTTAATTTGCAAGTGTCTATAGTCAAAGCATCTGGGGTTCTGAGAGGCATTTTGAATGCTTCACGGCAGAATCGTTCAATGAAACGTTCAGTAGTTTTATTATGCCGTTGTTTAATTTTGATGAGATCAGACATAGTCATGTCGTTGGTTCCGTCATAAAATCGTTTCAAGAACATTTGTTTTAAGCCAACGAAAGAGGTTATACAACCATCTGGTAAACTATGATACCAGTCATATGCTGCACCAGCTAAACAGCCGACAAAAACTCTAGTAAGAAGAGCATCATTTGGTTGAAGTTGATCAGTCATTACTTCAAAGTGATTGAGGTATTGACTTGGAGACGTGCTGCCATCAAACAGCATAATAGTAGGAGGTTTGTATTTAGAAGAAAATTGGACTTTTTCTTCTATGGGATAAGGCTGTTTGATCCCAAGCTTCTGCAAGCCGTCTTTCTGTTTGAAAGCTTCAAATTGAGTATGTAAAAGTTTTACAGTCTCATTGGTATCTCCTGTTGATTGTGGATGAGTAGATTGATTTGATACATTAGGAGGGGGTACTGCATGATAGGTACCACCTCCAATACCAGATTGACTTGGGATAGC
>JANAVB010024597.1:7543490-7864760 GCA_029216955.1 Iris pallida | reverse complement strand
TTTGTAGTATGATTATAATAAAATCTGGGTAACCATCGAATAGTTGTAGCCTCCTTAGGATCTTCAGGTAGGATATCATGGACCACGAAGTCTATGAAAGGAGTCCTCCAGTCTTCATGGCACAAATTTTAACTGAATTATTGGATTCTATGTTTGGGTTGTTAACTTCAGTATTTAAGTTATTCTCGACACAAAATAACGCTCTATTAGTGATGATGATCATTTGTTACCTTCATATGGGAATTGCTAATACTGCTACAAGATTAGCGAGTGTATCAGCTTCCGTGTTACATGCTCGGCGTACATGCTCGATGAAGAAGCCTTTGAATGAAGTAGCTATCCTGATCGCTGCATCATGATAGAACTAGAACTTGATGTCGAACTTCGTATGTGCCTCTAACTTGATTGACAATTAGTTTGGAGTCTCTATAAACTTCAAGATACTCAATATCTAATTGTTTAGCCAATTGGAGACCAATGAGCAGAGCGTTGTATTCAGCTACATTATTGGAACACGACTCATCTAAAGAATAAGCTCTTTGAATAGCTAACCCTTTTTGGTGAGACGAGGACGATTCGACTCCAGCAACCATAGCACCTTTTGGTCCAATTCTGGATGCACTATCAAAGAATAAATGCCATATAAGAATTTCTTCTGAAATTATGTTGGACTCTAAGGTTTCATCTGGAATCTCGTCGTAGAGTTTAGACGTTTCGGGAATTGGATGAGCTGCTAGAAAGCCAGCAAGAGCTTGACCTTTAACATACTTTTGAGAAACAAACCATATCATATTGTGCTAACAATATGGCCCATGTTGCAAGCCTAGAATTGAGTGTACTGGGCTTCTTCATCATGACCCGGAGATGGTTAACTCTAGAAATAACGTGAATAGTTTGGCCAGTGATATAATGTCTCATCTTTTGAACAGCAAACATCAAAGCCAGACAATCCTTTTCTATTGGAGTGTATCAATACTCAGCTCCAATCATTGTACGGCTAAGATAATAATAGCCTGCTTATGACCTTCTTATTCTTCTGAGCTAATAAAGCACCTAGGGAATGGTCCATTGCTCGAACATACATCAGGAAGGGTATTTCTGATACTGGAGGCACTAGAACTGGAGGGTTCATCAAGTACCGCTTTATGTCTTCAAATGCTTGCTGACATTCTTCAGTCCAAATAAAAGACACACCTTTCTTTATGAGTTGAGTGAACGGTCTACAGCGTCCAGAGAGATTTGAAATGAATCTGATATACGCAAGCCGTCCCTGGAATCCTCGTAGTTCTTTTAGGTTGCGTGGAGGATGCATCTCTTGAATGGCTTTGATCTTCTTGGGATCAACGTGTATACCTTTAGATGTAATAACGAATCCGAGAAATTTGCCACTAGAGACTCCTAGGAATGACTTGGTAGGATTCATCTTGAGTTGATGCTGGCGCATTAGATCGAAATAGTTCTAAGTCTTGAATGTGATCTTCTTTTAGACGACTTTTGACAGCAATATCGTCAACATAGCATTCAATCGTCTTTCATAATATATCACGAAAGATGGTACTCATGGCCCGCTGATAAGTTGTACCAGCATTTTTGAGACCAAACGGCATGACAGTGTAGCAATAAACTCCAAAAGGAGTACGAAAAGATATATGTTTCTCATCTTCTGGATGCATCTTGATTTGATTATATCCTGAAAATCCATCCATAAAGGACATACGTTCAAATCTGAAGTATTGTCGATCATGACATCAGTGATTGGAAGAGGAATTCGTCTTTGGGACAAGCTTCATTAAGGTCTCTGAAGTCGATGCAGACCTGGACTTTTTCTGTTTTCTTCAAAACTAGGACAACATTAGCCACCCAGTCCGGTTGTTGTTCTTCTCTGACGAAACCGTAGGCGATGAGTTTCTTAACTTCAGCTTCTATAGAATCCATCATGTCGGGTCAAAATCGACATTGTTGCTTTTTGACTGGTTTCGTATTTGGTAGAATATTGAGCTTGTGGGTAGCGATCTGAGGATCCAATTTCGGCATATCTTCATAGTCCAGGCGAATACATCAATGTATTCCCTAATGAGCTGGATTAGTTCTTCTTTATCTGTTTCGGGGAGGTTTTGCTGACAAATATTGGTTTTGGGGAAGTTTCATCTCCAACATTAACTTGAACCAACTGATCTTCAGTAGGTGGCTCACATTGTTCAAAGTGAAGCTCCCATTGAGTATCTATCCTTTGTGCCCAAGGATCAGATTCAGACTTCGACAAAATCTTTGTCATCTTCTGATAACCCAGCAGTTATCATATTGGAAGATAGAGTCACTCGATGGACGTGCCCTATACTGGTATCTGAATCCCATGAGATAGAATCAGAAGAGTTAGATCGTTCTTCTTCATCGAATTCGAAAGCTTGTGGAGTCAAAATTGGTGAAGTATAACCTAATTCCGTTTGTTTTGCTGTAGTATTGTTGTGATTTTCCTTTCGGTGCAGGAATACGAATAGGAGTTTACCTTCCTTTGCCGCCATTGAGACCAGTTTTAAAGTTGTAGCCCATCTTTTGAATGATATCTTTTGATTGCTGACTATAAGACGTAGCTGAAGTCTTCCGTTATCATGATTTTTTCTTCACTATTGGGCATGATCTTCTGTTCTGTTCCTTTACTAAAAAGTATAGGAAGTTCATCTTTCTTCCTGGAAGGGACTAGGAAGAAGGAGTCCTGCATTGACTCGAGCAATACTTTTTTGGGAAGCATCAACTGCTCCTATGGTAAGTGGTTCGAAGTTATCTAACATTTTTAAATAACATCGAGTATAATAAAGGACATCAATATACTGTAAAGGAGATGCTACTTTATTGACTTGTACATCATCATTTACAACATGATTCTTAGCCTTAACAGAAGGCTTAGTAAGGTTGATGACCAGAGGAGGAGAAGAAGAAGGGAAGGTGAAGCTTTGTTACGACGAAGGTCGATAACAAAAGGCTCAGAAGAGGTGAGCTCCCTTTGTTCCCTTTCTACAGCAGGAGGCTGTTTGGTATGAGAGGAAAGATATATAGTCAATGTCTGAGAAGAAGAGGGACGAGTAGTACGTCCTTTGACGGAGATCATGAGAACATCTTTTGAAGCATGTTTCTGATCTTCCTCACTATCCATTGCCAATACAACTTTCATGAACATCCTTGTACATCCGAGAGTCTGTAAAATATGCATCAATGTCCCTGAAAGGATTTAAGTCGGCTACTTCCTTTTGGACCTCTCCATTGACGTCCATATATTTGAAGTATTGATGTAAAGTAGATGGTACAATATTATGCTTATGTAGAAAGGGTCTTCCCAGCAAAGCATTGTAAGAGTGTGATTATCGATCACGTAGAAAGTAACCTTCGTACGAAGATTGCCTATTTGAACTTTCAGGCGAATCTTTCCCAAAGGTTCACTTCTTCCAGAATTGAAACCTAAGATTATCGTGATGGTTGTTGAAAGATTGTGTACAGGATATTTAATGCATCTAGTAGAGTCTTTGGCATGATGCTAAGTGCAAACCCAGGATCGTCAAAATGCGATCAACCTTCATGGTATCTATATATCCTGTGAAGTAGAGGGGTCGGTCATGACGATTATCTTCTAACAGCATATCATCTTGTGTAGAGGTGATGTTTTGCATCAGCTCCATCAAACTATGACAATGAAGGCATGTTATAGGCTCATCTTCTGGCTTCTTGAGAAGTGCTAAACAAGTATCAGCTTGCGTCAAAGCTTCATTCAATGTTTCTCGAGTTTTTTCGAAAGACGGAGTAGCTCAAAAATTGACAATCTTGCCGGGGTATTAGCTAGCTGAGCCAGTATATCAAAGTAATATGGCTTCTCAAGTCCCAAAGTTGAAGTCTTCTTCAATGCTTTATCAAAACGGACATGCTGTTTTCCTTTGTCGCTATCGTCGGTTTGGGAAGAGTTGGCTCTATTGGAGGTGATGAAGCTGGTGGATCATTGACAGCAGAAGAAGATGATGCTTGAGGATCATCCAGAGCTAGAGCAAGGTTTTCTTGACCTTCTGAATAGTCTCACTACAAAAAAAATAGGCTTTTAGCGACTCGGCGGGATCCGTCGCTAAAAGTTGTTTTTTCGTCGCTAAAGCCAAATAGCGACATATCAGCGACGGAAATGGTTTGTCGGGAAATCACGTGTCGCTAATTTAAATCAGTCACTAGTTTATCTAAAATAGCGACTGATTAGTGACGCATTTAGCGACACACTATTTATTGAAAAATGCGACGTAATAGCGACGGAAACTCTGTCGCTATAGTTACCGACGAACTACCGACGTCGCAGCGACGTAATTCAGCATGAGAGTAGCGACGAGCTAGCGACGAAAAATTACGTTGCTAAGATGTTTGATACGGTTTTGGTGTCGGACAGGAACATAGCGACGGAATAGTAAGCAAAATTTACGTCGTTATGCAGTCGCTATACTGGAATATAATATTTTCTAGAACCTTAGCGACGGAAACTACAGTCGCTATTCCGTCGGTAGCCTGCAAAGTAAATTTTCCAGGCATGTAGCGACGAAAAATTGTCGCTGTTCCACCGCTAGACTGCAATGTTCCAGGTTTTCTGTCACTGTTCCGTCGCCATTTCGTCACTAAATACATATTGTATGTCAGTATTTGTGTTTCCTGCACTCCACATCCCTATCGACTGTTACACACAATATACAGTCATATAAACAGTTTCCAAATACAATGTCAGTATTCGTGTTTCCAGCAGTCCTTATCCCTGTCGACAGTTTTACAGTAGGCACACGTATCAGTATTTGTGTTTCTGCAAATTCTCAGTTTCATGCACACGTATCCCAAATGTTTTAATACAACACATACACACATATCCAAAATTAGCTTCATACACACATACGAATAATGTTTTAATATAAGAAATATTAATACACATATCCAAAATATTTTAATACAAAAAAGTACTGGTACAGTAAATCTAGGTCGTCGGGCGTGATGGAAACCTCCCGACGGGCATGATGAAGACCTCTCGGCGGACTTAATGAAGATCCAAGCTGCAAACGTGAACGTCGACCTCTCGCGCCATAAAAAATCTGAAAGAAATAATAAGTGATGATGTGTTAAAAATAAAAACTACTGTCATGTCATTATACTAATGGAACATGTTATTAAATTAAAACGTACGTACTAGTCTGATTCATCTTCCCAAGAGTCTTCTGATCATCGCTTGATTCGAAGTGTCTTCTTCTGCTTCTTCATTTTAACTATCACTATGATCTTCATCTTTATCTTCCAATACTTCTTCCTCAACATCTTCCAATTCTTCATCAACGTTAACCTCCATAACGTCATCTACCGCAACCTCCATATCTTCTAAATCCTCTTTCTCAACACCAGCCAAACTTATATATGTTGGTTGAGGCTTGACCACCTCTTCCTCTTGGTAGGCTACATTCCCAACATTATATGTATTTCTTGCTTTGGTTTTGTATACACCAATCCAGGGTACTGCGCCGTCGGCTAGGATAACTCGTATAGTACACTTGAACGGTTTAACTAGCAAATACAAATGGTTCAAAACCACCATATCTTTTTCCATGTTTTATATCAACAAAGCCAAATTGTTTGTCAATCTTCCATCCTTGCTTGGGTGTTGTGTCGAACAAACGACATTTAAAAAGCACAATCTTCGTATCAACAGAATATTCAATCTCTACGATATCTCTTAGAACACCGTAGTAGTCGAATTCGGGATCGGCATCGTAGACTGAGGCTCTCACACAAACTCCCAAATTTTTGGTATAATTAGCCTCCTCATCGACAAATGAATGATTGATAGGCTTATCAGTAGTTCTAAAGTTAAAGCCATTGATTGTATATCCACTCCAACATTTGCCTTCTTGCTCGGTCCAATAGTAATTGCTTTTAGCCCTTTGTTCTGCAACTGTGTACAGGACGGAAGTCCTAGTGTGGGTAGTATCAGAAAAGTCATTAGACAAAGTGTGGGTAGTAACATATCGAATTTAGAATGGCTAATGATTATAATCTTACATAATTTTGGAACCACGACGGAAACTTCATATCGACCTCTCTAGCAAGATCATCATCATCAATATCAGGTCTTTCCATTCTAATCTCAGCTCTAAAAGTACAGTAATAAAAGGGAGAAACGTTAGCACACATCTAAATATCGAATTTAGAATGACTAAATGGTGTCGCTTACTTTTCAATATCTTCCATCTCTTGGATACCGCTATTGAGGCAATATACCGATGTGCGGCTTCAAACTCATCGTCATCCAACCACTGTAATTTAGTCGCACTTGTCGGCTTGCCCCCCACATTAAAGATTGTACGGATCTCTTCGTTCGGTGCATTGATATCACCTTCATCATTCATCGACGCTCTATTCCGATTTGTTCGGACATGAGTATCGAAGTAGATCGAGCAGAAGTTAGAAACCTCCTCAATGATGTACGCTTCTCATATTGAAGCTTCTACATGAGCCTTATTGCCCACTTTCTTCTTCAGGTGACCTAGATATCTATAAGAAATATATTGAATATTAGAATTATTTAAATAAAAAAATTACAAATTAGAAGATTATTTTATACCTCTCAAACGGGTACATCCATCGATAATGGAGGAGCACCGACACGTGCTTCATATGCAAGATGAATCGACAAATGTTCCATACTATCAAAGAAGTCGGGAGGGAACACCCTTTCTAACTTGCACAACGTCACTACAACTTTCTTCTCAAGTTCTAGCATATGTTGTACCATCAACTTACTTGAACACAAATCTCTAAAGAAGATAGATAACTCGGCCAGCGGAGTCCACACATGAGAAGGTAGCATCTCTCTAAAAGTGATAGGAAGTAATCGCTCCAAGAAAACGTGGTAATCATGACTCTTCATCCCTATCAACCTGCGTTCGTTGAGATCGACACATCTCGCCGGATTCGATACGTAACCGTCAGGAAATCTCAACTTTGAAATCCATTTAATCCACTTACATATTATCAGTTTATTATCTCTACTCAATGTAAATGGTGCTGGAGGCTTCATCCAGTTACCATTGGACCTTTGCGACAGATGCAACTCTGGATGCTTGCAAATAATTTCTAAGTCCTTTCTTGCTTTAATATTGTCTTTCGTTTTTCCTTAATATCCATCACAGTATTAAATATGTTGTCAAATAAATTTTTTTTCAATATGTATGACATCATGATTGTTTCTTATGAGATTGTCCGCCAATAAGGCAAATCCCAAAAGATACTCCGTTTCATCCAATTGTGATGTTGTCCGAAGCCTTTAATGTGACGGCCCGATCCCGATTTTCCATGACAGTCGGTAAATCTTGAACCTCTTCCCAAACTACATCTCCCGTTAATCAACGGGGGAAGAGATACTTCCCGTTTACCAGCCCTGAAGTCATCTCTGTTCCTTCTCCATGAATGTGACAAAGGAAAAACTGGCTGTGGCAATAAAAAAACACGTTTCCTCCATTCTGAAGGCTGTTTCACTTAACAAAATGCCTTGAAATTGGCTTTTGAAAAAAAACTTGAAAGAGTACAAGAAGTACAAATTATTCTGGAAGTATTGCTATGGAAGTCTGATCTGAAGGCGATCACTTTGTTCCTTGGACCATACGATGATGATGAAGATCACTGCTAGAAGATGAACAACCAGAAGAACTAAGTCACCAGAAAGGTATCGACGCACTTGGGCACTGATGGCGAGGCCGAATACTTTCCTGCTTTGCTTCACTCTGTTCTGAAAGAAAGGTTGAAGAAGGATGCTCTCGAGAATCAAAATCTCTGAATTCTAATCTCTCTGTTTTCTCTTCTCCTGTCTCTCTGTGTGTGTCTCTATGAGAAAATAAGTCTACTTATAGACTTGGCTTTCTGTGCGTAAAACCAGCAAAACTTCTGTCTTTACGTTAATAACTGCCACCCATGACTGAAGTCATCCTCTGCATACGTTGACACGTGTCCCATTATTTAAATAAGAATAGGGTGCACGTACACACGTTCTTCGAGATATGTGGTATAAAAGCTATATGGGCAAACCACGTTCCAAAGTAGTCAGGAAGGATAGGGCGTAAACAACAACCCAAATATACTCTGAGCGTAAAGTAGTAGACTAGGCTAAAATAGCCCTCACATGGACTTCCCGCGTAAAGTGGTTGATAAACAACCTTGAGCGTAAAAGTAGCCCAAATAAACTTTATGCACACGTCAACTTTTGAGCGTAAAAACTCATATAATCTCCATGCGTAAGAGAAGCCATATTGTGAGCGTAAAATAGCTCAGTCCACATACTAAATGACAACATTGGTCTCTGTGTAAAAACAAATCCCTTCGAATTCTGTGTTGTACGCTATCAGTAAATCTTTATGTCAGACTTTGCATTAAATGCATGACTTGACAGCTTTGTCCAGCGTAAAGTGGTTAGCTTATCTCTGGCGTAAAACCACTGGCTTGACCCTGGCGTAAAAACCATTGGCTTGACCCTGGCGTAAAGTGATTAGCCTGTCTTAGGCATAAAGCGGTTGATCTGAGTGAAATGCTCTATCTCTTTGAAGCACTTTTTACGCTCCTACAAGACCCCCATCAAAGTTTTCAAATATCTTCAAAATTTGAAACACTTTGAACAGAAGCGTAAAAGTCGAGATTTGACCAGTCAGCATAAAGTTTGGGATATCCACCGGTCATCCGCGTAAAATTCGGGATATCCAACAGTCGGCGTAACTTCAAGGAATTTGAACTAATTTGAATTTCTCTATAAATAGGTCTTTTCAGAGAGAGAAAACACTTTACTCATCTTTTTGCAATCCCGAATCCCTCTGCCCTTTCTTTCTTCGAAACCCTCACTTTGATTCGATGGCCCCCAAGAAATCATCCACCGCCAGCAGCAAGGGAAAGAAACCCGCCGTCGACTCGTCGTCGGCCGAACGTGCGAAAACTCCTGTTCGGTCGTCAACACCACACCGACAGCCCAACCCAGCCGTAGCTCCGCCTATGATGGGTAAAACCCTATTCTTCGGATTGAAAAACTCATCGAGGAAGAAGAAGATAACCCGAACCTTCAGTTTTTACGCCCACGTCATACGTGTTAGCGTAAAAACTAATAAAAAATACGCCCACGTTGTACATATCAGCGTAAAAGTTAAGAAATACGCCCACGTTATACGTCAGCGTAAAACTTGAATTACGCCCACAACTAATGTGCTAGCGTAAAACTTGGAATACGCTCATGTTCATACATGCCAGCGTAAAAACTCATATTACGCTCACATCAACATGTGGTAGCGTAAAAATTTATCAATCACTGAGAGACTTTGTGAAACAAAGACTTCATATACTTAAAAACTTTTATCAACTTTAGTAAGCATAAAAAGTCTTTGTTTTTACTCATAAAAACTTAAAACTAATTTGATCTCTTTTTCCTTTTGTCAGTAGATTTGCAAGCTCACCCACTTGAAGAGGTTTTTGGCTCATCAGCGGGCATGGTGGGCTCGAATTATCAGGAGGATTTATCTCATGTCCAATTTCCTCAATCGAACCCCGAATACCCTGCAACGAGAGCACAACTGATATAGGCTCAAGGAGACAGGATGTTGTTATCCATGATGGACGGGGAAGTACTGGTATCACTGGATAATCAACAATTCCTGAAGCCAGCTTTTTATTTGGGGATGCGATAGATTTCAAGTCGCAGCCTCATCCTAAGAAGGAGATTTGGGTATTTAGATCTGGAGACAGGGTGATGTATCTCCCTGACATGGACAGGGATTACCCTTTATCCGCCTTCGTCCATGCTACGCATCACCGTCAAATGCTGTGGAATTTGACTCCCAATAGCTATGGTAAACCAGGCAAAATCATCTTCAGAAGGAGAGAGAGCAAATGACATGGGTTACCACATTAGCGCTCCCTGCGGTGGTGTCATCCCATTCTCTGGACTATTGCCTGGGCTTACATCGAGTGAGGATTCCTCTCTTAACCAGCCGGTACAGATTCCCATGTTCATAAATAAATTTCTAAGGGAAGGAGTTTTATATCCTCAGACCAACCCTAGGCTGACAGGGTGGTTGACCCTTATAGCAGTAATTGGATTCAAATCAGCAACTGGGTCATGAAGAATTTCGAAACAGAACTGGACGACATCGGCTTGTATGAAGCGGTGGCCTCTACCAGTTATGGCATTCCACCGAACGGCAACCTGTTCCTGGCTTTATTGGAGTTGTATATGAGTTCGACAGGAACTTTCGCAACTCCACACGGCGAGATGGGTCTGGCCCTACATGAGATGCAGTTTATCTCGAAGCTGCCAATAGGCGAGTTCCCCTATGAAGAATATATTCCCTCCAATCGGGAATTGGCAGAAATTCGGGAGAAGAACCCCGAACTGGTGCAAGTCTATGAAGAACTTATGTGCCATTATCTGATTTGCACCAGCATGTATGAAACCGGATCACATCTGGCATACATAACCAAATGGACAACTTATCTATTTTATCATGAAAATAGAGTGTCCAAGACAGATAAGAGCAGGTTCCGAGAAGACAAGACTCAGACCATCAAACCTTGCTCTATATTTCCTGCAGATTTAATTCAGAATTAATGGCCTCGCAGAAGTCTTGAGACCATATCTGTCTACAAAACCGAGATATCCCTGCGGGGACTGAAACTTTGAGCTACCTGAGACATGGTAGTCAAAGCTATCAAAGAAGGCTTTGCTGGCAGGCTTCTTATCCTTATGGCTACGAAGGTGGGTCGTGCCAGGGATCGGTACCGCGGACAGAATTCACCAAACCGTACTGTGGCCGGCGGTATGTTTGGTTTTCAAACACAGAATTAACCTGCTGTCGGCTATGGTATGCCGAATAAACGCAGGTCTACGAACTTTCGGTGAAGAACTAATTAATAATGCTCCTCATCGAGATAACTTTCCAAGGGTGGAGTTGCCCTAACCTATTTGATGGGCTGGCTGCTACATCATAATTGTAGTTTGCTGCCACCGGGCCCTGAGGACGAAGCAAGACTTTTCCTCCAAAAGTTTAGCAAATCCACTTGGAGAGTTACAACGGTGGCAGACACCCGAGCAGCATTGAATTATTCTCACGGGTGGAATTTCTTTTGCACAAGGCCACCAGTTCCGACTGACTGCCTTGGTACATAATTTGAAGACAGGGTAGAAAGAACAGCTTCATTACCAAGACCTGTCTTCAGATGGCTAGTGTACATTAGACCCTCGCATCTAATGTACAGAAATGAAGATAATTGTGCCTTCGAACCATACTTACCTAGTAGGTTCGCTCGTCAATTTGGGTATGACCAACTTCATGTTGGCAACCCCTCTACTAGTTTCGTCACCATAGGAAACTGCTTGACGGTGCTCAAGCATGGAGGTATTTCAGCACTGCCTGTACTGGTGCCAGATTCAAATATCTACGGCTACCAGTACAATTCAGCTACGTATCCTTCATTCGTATGCTCGTTTCTATACATCTATTCGCTCTTTTGAAGACGGCTACAACATGCCAGGAAGTCTTAGATGGGCTCAGGAGGAAAATATTGAAGAACCCATCAGAATAACTCCTGATGTGCCTGATAATGTTACTGCTATAGATGATTTTTTGGAAGTAATCCCCAGAGAGATGGAGAGATAGCGGGTCTAATAATTATTGGAAAAACCCGAAAAAGGAAGCAAAGCGTGGCTGCCACTCTTCCGGTGATTAGGTTGTATTTTGTTTGTTTTGTTTGATTGATCGTGTTTGATTTTTAGTAACTTGAGACCTTGCTTGTGATTAGGTTGGAGACATGGTTTTCTGCGGATATCTCCGACTCGTGGTACGATACGTTTTGGTGGAGGTGGAAAGCTTAGCCCGCGCTTCATCGGCCCTTTCGTTATCAGCGGGAGAGTCGGTGACGTGGCATACAGGCTAGACTTGCCACCTGCACTAGTGGGAGTTCACAACGTATTCCATGTGTCACAGTTGAGACGGTACGTGGCTGACCCTAGCCATGTGCTCGATCATTCGAGATTGAGGTTGGACCTACTCTCAGTTATCCAGAGCAGCCTGTGGAGATTCTGGATCGCCGAGAGAAGGTATTGAGGAACCAGGTGATACCCTTGGTACGTGTCGCATGGAGGCATCATTCTCCAGGAGAGTCTACCTGGAACGGGAGGATAAGATGCGCGAGCGGTACCCTTATCTTTTTGGACCTTGAGGTATACTTTTCTATCCTTCTCAGCAGTTTAGTTTTGCCTTTAATTTCGAGGACGAAATTATTTTAAGGAGGGTAGATTTGTCACTACCACTTTTCTAGCTTGAGGGTATTTTAGTCATTTTGGTCATTTTTTAAATTTTGAGAATTATTTGGAATTATTATTATTATTAGATTTGTTAGAATTAATATGATTTTTAGAGATTTTTAGTATAATTGATTTTGGTGTTTTAGTGACTTTGACTTATGTTGACTTTGGAACTAACCTAGTGGCTAACCTAGGTCATGACTATGGGATTAGGATATGGAAACCTAGGTTGACTTAAGTTAGTGATAATTAACCCATTAGAATTTATTTTGGGAAAATAGAATTTAGATTGATTAATGAATGGCTTGTGAAATCACAAGTCATTTTATGACTTAAAGGCTTAATGGCCCATAGGCCCACACCCCATGAACCCAAACCCTAGCCCATTTCAGCCTCTTGGCCGGCCACTATGGTCTCCCCCACCCTATTTAAATGCTCCTAGAAGTTAGGGCTAGCCTCCATTAGAAATTTTGTGCAAGTTTAGAAAGAGGTGAGTCTCCATCTTCCCTAATCCCTAGAAAATCTATTTTAATTTGTTTTTCCTCCAAACTAATTGCATTAGGACCTAATTTTACTGTTCTTGCTGTTGGTTATGAGTATTCTCAGCTTGGGAGCACATTGGAGGAGTTTGGCCATCAAGAGGAGCACCTCTCCTTGAAGCTTTTTGGAGGATTTGACACATATAGGTAACTTTCAATTCCCTCCATAGAATCTCATTTTTATTTCATATTTAGGGAGCCCTAGACCTAACCTAACTGTAGGAATAGGAAGCCCTAAAATTCGTGTCCATTTCGTGTCCTTTTTGGACACGTATCAGTGTCACTTGGTACGTATTTGTTGAAATGCCCCAATGGGTATTTCGTGTGATTTTTGAGATTGTGTTTGAATAGGAATTTAGTTTTAGGTCTCGCTTACACGTTTCTGGAGTTTTTTTGGAGTCTTTGTGTCATGTCGAGTCCACACGGACACGCGAACACGGGTCGCGCACGCGCGTGCATAGGCACTGTGCATGCCCTGCCTGCTGGGCGCGATTGCGACACGGACACGGCTTGACACGCCAAATTTGACGTGTGGCTTGGGGCCGACACTGACACGGGGCTCCCCAAGTTTCAGAGCCCCACGTGTCGTGTCGGACACGCACGAACGCGTGCACTGATTCGTGTACTGCACAGTCGGCTGACTTTTTGGACACTGACACGCGTGTCTTGTGTCGCGTACACGACGTGGACACATGGCATGGTGTCCTATCCCTAGCCCTAGTCTAGATCGACCCTTGGACACAACCGCATGGGTTGTGTCACTTTGTGTCGAGTGTACGGACCGTGAACACGTGGACGCTGCTTGCTGTTGTCTGTGTCCAGAGTTTTGTTGTTTTTGGTTTTAGTTTGATTGGACACGTTTGTGTCCACTTTTGTGGACACAAACACATCACATAACACGTGTGCAATGTGTTCTCACATTACCAACCTCTTTTGGGTTTTTAATTTAATTTTCAATGTTGATTTTCATTTTTTCCTCTTTTCTGATATACTTAGTATCAGTCTATATTTCTGTTCTGTCCAGATTTCTTACTCGATTTTTGTCATCGATTTTAACCTTTTTAAACTGTTACTTGCATGATTTTGAACCTATAATGTGTTCACCTAATTGTTATCTAATTGTATGAGGAAAATTGGGTTGTTTGGATGTGTGTGGGGTTCAAAAACTGAGAACTTCAATTAGGGGACTGTTTGGACTGTTAACTGATTATGGGATTCTTCTTTTTGAACTGAACTAAGATGGGGGTTCTTCTATGTGTTAACTGAAATGGAATGGGACTGCAAACTGGGTTTTAGGGGGGATTCTTTGTGTGTTAACTGAGAGTGTTATATGGCTGAAATCTGAGATTGATTTAGGGGACTGTTTAAACTGGGATGTGGGTTCTTCACTGTCCCTCATGTACACTGTTGCACACCCTCACACCCATCACTATTTTCACTCACTAAAGTGTATCACACACTATTTTGCATTGTGTCCCACTGTTTTTACACTAACCTATACACTCATACCCACATGGTTTCCATTACACTATCAATATCACACACCAATGTCTCAAGTCACAATATCACACTCACATGTCTATGCACACACACACACATGCTCTCATGAATATTTCCCCATGACACACACTCTCACTATTTGACACCCTATCACTCACACTTGAGTTCATTCTCATGATACACACACACACATACACTTGGACACATAGTCATGTGTCCCTCTCTCACTTTTCATATATATATATATATATATATATATATATATATATATATATATATATATATATATATATATATATGTGATATTGTATATGTGTGATATTAAGGGTACCTATATGCCTTTGTGTGTACCATATCATATATTAATAGATAATATAGGTGTGGTTTTCATATAGATAACCTGTATGTTATAAATTCCTATTTTAGATTATATTAATATTGTAATTTGTGTATTATTTAAATATAGGTATAGTCCTTGTGATATGATTTATAGGTTGGTTTAGACTTGGTTTGGCCCATGGCCTAGTCTCTTAGCCTATGGCCCATGTGAGTGTCTGTGTGTCAGTGTAGAGTCTAAAATAGACTAGTGTAGTCTTGTTAGACTTAGAATAGCCTTGTTAGACTAGTATAGACTAGTTTGACTTAGGTTTGACTTGGTTGACCTAGTTTGACTTCTAGGGTTGACCAGAGTTGACCAAGAGTTGACTTTGGCCTAGATTGACCTAGATTCATGTAGAACGCATTGTAGTGCATCTTATTACTATTCTGGACTTGTTGTGACTTGTGCTGTTCTAATAGGAGCCAGACACCACTCCTCGGACAGTACATTCATCTTGGACACTCAGATAGTAGGCGAGTACATTCTCTGATCTTTTCATACTTATCTGGACTATATTCTTGCTCTAGATTACTTTACATGCTGCTGACACGTAATTTCACGGATTAGTACTATATGGATCCCTTCCTAAGATGTTATCCCTCTACGGGTGCATCGGGTATTTTATGTTCATGTACTTTATCATGTGCATCAGGTACTCCTTGTACTCGTACTAGTTTATGTTTTTACATGTTCTCATGTGCTTTATCACGTGCCTCATGTACTACTCATTACATGAGTTCACGTATCCTTAGCTGTATTCATATGCTTATAACATAACTTGAATGGATCCTTGTGTATTGATTGGGGCGGGGTGAGTAGAATTGGTTATGTGATCATTATCCCCAGTAGCTGTATAAATGTGCCTCTTATTTGTATTCATGTGCCCCTAAGCCGTTTACATAACCATATTGTACTCTAAATCACGTAGCCACTTACAGTCTTTACTATCATGTATTACTTTCAGTTACAAAATATCTCATGTTTTACTTGTACTTCTTTTCAGCACTTCCTGTATTTTACTCTGTTGCATGATTTATACTCCTAACCTGCTATGAACTGTTTGAGAGGTATGTGCTCGCTCCCGTCCTGACTGGACCTGTTGAAAATTTTACAGTGAATGATGAGGCTCTGGTGTCTACCCCTCTTGGTGCAGTATTAGATATCACTAGTGGCTTGGACCTACTAGCAGTTGATGATACTTCCCTAGATTAGGATGTCTTTATCTTTCTGGATTCTGTATTGAGTTTCTGAGATGTTATTTGGTTATGTACTTATTTAGACACTTAGAATTCTGGATCGTATCTCTGTGTTTCATTTCTGGATATTTATCCATCTTTCCTTTCATGTTCTACCTTAGATGTGATTGAGATATATTCTGTTATGTCACCCCCATTCGGGGAGTATAACTGTTTATTACCCTTATCTGTTAGATGTTGTGACCTAGGACAGCGTTCTATCGCCGACACTGCGGCGTAGGCTGGACGTACCCACGTCTCGTGCCCTTTCTCTAGGGTGCGGGTCGTGACAACTAAAGGGCCTTCCAAACCAAGAGCCCTCACTCCAGAAGATGACACCTTGGTTGAAGAGGATCATTGTTGGTTCTTCTTCAGTTCATCCAGGAGAAGGATCTTCAGCCCCTCCACCAGTAGTAACACTACCAGCTGCAACACTTTTGTCTCCTGGACGCCTTAGCTCCTCGCTCCATTTATCTTTGCCAACCAAGGCACAAGTTATGGGGGATGCTACTGCTGTATCCACTGCTGATCGAGACCGTATTCCATCAGACGAGCCGGCTCTCGACTTCGATGATGATGACTGGGATGGCGATTATGATTCATATCTTGAACAAAATGCACATATTCCAGGTATTATACAAAACCTATACGGAATTATGTATTATGATTTTGTATATTAACTTATTTTGTTCATTTTGTAGATATCGTCATTGCACCAAAGCCTGTGGCTCCTCCTCCTCAAGAAGAAGATATCTATGAAGAAAATGAGGAATCTGAGGAGGAAACTTCTTCTTCAAAAGAAGAAGACGCTGATGAGGAGGGAGTACAAAAACCTAAGATGGAGCCTCAAGAAGAATGTCCTCCATCATTAGAGGTACAACAAGCACAACCTGAAATGTCCTCTCCTGCTGAGGACCAGCACAAAGAAGAGACTACAGTAGACTTCACTGTAGCTGATGATGGAGCTGCTGGAGGAGAACCAGATTTGAATAAGGAATCAGCTGTAGAGGAATTTACTACAACTGAAGCAATGGAAAATCCTACGGAGCAAATAATTGAAGAAGATGCTGAAAGCATACTTAAGTCACCAACTGAAACTGGGGAAGTTGTAATAACATCTTCTGCTGTTGCTACTGATCCAGTACCAGTTTCTGACAAGCCAATGCCAGAACCTGAACCAGCTCCCGCAATTGTCACCACATCCACCGATATTACCGCCACCAGAACTCCAGAAACGGCTGGAGTAACAAATATTGAAGACATTGCTCCCGAAGCTCTTGGGAACCAATTAGCTATGACATCAGCACAACAGCTCCATCTCAGCCTGCTGTCACACCAATAGTATCTGTAAGTGTGGGAGATATAATCCATGAAGCTCCTAGGGATCAATTGACCATGACAGCAGTAACAGCAACGACTTCATCTCATCCTGTTGTCACACCAACAACATCTGTTCCTGGTTTCCAAAGAAGAGATCTATTAGATATTGCTGCCACCCCAAGCTCCAGTATAGAAATGAATCTCCTAGTTGAGATTCATACTGAAACCTTTTACAAAACTTTGGCAACCCTAATAAAAATGGTCCTGAATAAGGACCTCAGTTATGAGATTTTGAAAGCGACAATGGCTCTGACCATCAGGAACGTTGCTATGTTCAATGATGCTGAGAGAGCTGCAGCATTGGAGAAAATTGTGGAGGGCCTTGAACAGCCGATCAGAGAATATCTCAAGCTGTCAAGTGAGCTGTTGACAGTCTCATCCAGGAAGAATATAACGCCTTAACGGCTGATTATCTTGCTCGGGAGACCACATATAATGAAGCTCTCCATGAACATAGTACGAAGGTGGCCAAAGAGAAAGCCTTTTTGGCTGGAATAAAGCCCGTATTGCATAGCCATAGAGTAGCTTATGAAGCTTTGAACATAGAGATTCAAAATAAAAATGATAAAATCCAAGAAGTCGAGGCTGAGTTGGCTCGCTTGAAGGCCGAAAGGGAACAGATGATCGAAGCTCGAAATTTGCACCTCACTCAGAGCTCTATCTTAGAAGAACAAGCCTTCGAGGCTGAATCAACCATCAGAACCCTTGATGAAGCCAAGGATAATCTGATAATCAGCTTCGCTGGACTTTTTGTCTTTCCACTCCTGAAGCTCGACGTACTTAAGCTACTAAGAAAGTTATGAGTCTCGTGACAAGCGGCTAGAAGAACTACAGAAGTTGCTTCAAGATGTTTCTGTTCCACCTTAAAAGAGCTCCTTGTCATCTTTTATCGTATCCATTTTGTAGTGTTTCCACAAGAAATGAATAAAATATTTGTTTTGTGAACCTATCATTTATTTGGAATTTAAACAATAGGTATGAGATAGAAAATACTTGTCAGAGATAATATGGACATGACAAGTCTTTTAAACTCAATACATTATATCTATCCAGAGGTAATATGGACATGATAGATAATAAAATCTTGTTTTCTGTTTAGAGCATACAATACTATCAGAGGTAATATGGACATGATAGATCGTAACAACTCAAAGAAAACTAGATTAATATCTATTCAGAGGCCAAATGGACATGATAGATAGGAAATACAAGCAAATTTAATATTTATTCAGAGGTTATAAGAACGTGATAAATAATAAATCCAACTTTTTATACCAACTGGTAAGATAGAAGATTAAAATTTCTCTCCGATGAGACGAGTAATCAGCTTAACCAACCCTTGGTAGCTGGGAATAAGAAGACAGATGTCATTGAGGATATATTCCAATATCGATGAAAGAACGAATGAACCAACGTATCTTTCGAAAAGAAAGAAATTCAATTCCATAATTAAATGGATGAATCTGATATAATGAATGGATAGGTCTTTTTGGGAAAGACCGGTTCATTAATAGATCTCTCCTATAAATAGGTGAGAACTCTTTGTAACATTTCATTCTTATTTCCACTCCTCTATCGAAAATGTCTTCCAAGGACGTGCAGCAAAAGAATGAAGTCTCCAGGAAGACTGAGGATATCATCTAAATGTGCCCCGCTGAGCCAATTGTATCAGGCCCAACCGAAGTAGGCGAAAGCTCTTTTACGCCCAAGCCACCACAAACATCCTCCTTTCTTAGTTGAGCCAGGAAAAACTCCTGAAGAAGAAGTACTGAGGATGGCTGCCTGCACGTTTTTTATGAACTCGGGCAACGATGCTTTTGATGCTTGGCCGACTATGTATTTAATAAGGAAGGCAGTGGTCCTCGTCCTTAATCCTTTGTTCAGAACAAAAATAAAAAAAAATTTATTTTCATTCTGTCCTTCTCTTTTTTTTATATACTAGTACTTCTTAAGCAATTTGCCATTAACTGGCATCATGAGTAGATCTCCATTGGGCTTGGATAACCGATAGGCGCCATTGGAAAACACGGTCTCGATCACATAAGGGCCTTCCCATTTTGCTTGGAATTTCTCTTTGCTTTTGTGAGTCATCACCATCGGTCTTCGAATGGCTAATACCAGCTTGCCAACCTTGAATACCCTCTCTTTAACTTTACGATTAAAGTTCGAGATATACGGACTTGATATAGCTCAATATGCTGTTGTGCTTGAAGACGCTTCTCGTCCAATCCTTCAAGTTCTTGAAGTCGTAAACGATCATTGTTCTTTGTAGTTAGCTCATTAACAATGGCTATTCGAAGAGATGGAATCTGGATTTCCAATGGAAGGATAGCCTCACATCCATAAACCAGTAAAAATGGTGTAAAACCAGTAGGAGTCCGGACTGTTGTTCGATAAGCCCATAAACATTCTCCAAGTTTCTCATTCCAATCACGTTTATTAGAAGAGACAAACTTTTTGAGAAGTTTGATGATCGTCTTATTGAAAGCTTCGGCTAA
The DNA here is from genome assembly GCA_029216955.1 of Iris pallida. Classification (NCBI taxonomy): domain Eukaryota; kingdom Viridiplantae; phylum Streptophyta; class Magnoliopsida; order Asparagales; family Iridaceae; genus Iris; species Iris pallida. Next base: position 7,844,898 of record JANAVB010024597.1, on the reverse strand, counting down.
ACCATTAGCAGCTGGATTATAAGCCGTAGAAGCCAGATTTTGAATTCGATTCTTATCACAGAATCGATAAAATGCTGACTGGCAAATTATGGTCCATTGTCATGAATTATTCGTCGAGGAATCCCGAAGCGATAAATGACATGATGTTTGATGAAGCTGATCATATTAGATGTTTTTACTTCAACAAGGGGACTGCTTCTGCCCACTTAGAAAAGTAATCGGTTATAGCTAATATAAACCGATGTCCTTTAACAAAGGAGGGTTGATCGGACCAATGATGTCCATACCCCAAGCTTCGAAAGGCCAAGAGGCTGCTGTAGGATGTAGAAATTCAGACGGTTGATGAATAAAATCAGCATGAATCTGACATGCTTTACACCTTATGGCATAGTCTACAGCATCTGCTATCATAGAAGGCCAATAATATCTCATTCTTCGAATGCGGTCTTGTAATTTCGACCCGGTTGATGAGCACCACAAACACCATCATGAGCTTCTCGGAGTGTTTGTTTGGCTTCACTTTCGAGAGACAGCGCAGGAAGAGTCCATCATATGAACGGCGATATAACATATGTAAAGATGAATCATAATAGAATCGAAATGATCGTCTTTTAATTAATGCAGCTTCTTTTGGATCTTCAGGTAAAATCCCATGAACCGCATAATCAATGAATGGTCTTCTCCAATCCATCTGCTGGGAATTTAATTCCGTAATATAACTCTGTTCAATATACAGATTATTCTTAACACAGAATAAGTCTCGATCCAACAAAGTAATTATATTTTGTCTTCGGATTGGAACAGCCAAGTCTGCAGCTAAGCTAGCAAGAGCATCAGCCTCTACATTCTGAGAACGTGGTACGAATTCAATGAAGAATCCTTTGAATGAAAGGACCAACTCGACTACCACTTGATGATAAGGGATGAGATCAGGATTTCTGACTTCATAAGTTCCTCTAACTTGATTAACAATCAATTGAGAATCTCCATAAGCTTCTAGGAACTCAATATCCAATTGTTTTGCTACTTGGAGACCAATCGAGTATTATATTCTACTACATTGTTGGAGCATGGCTCATTGAGAGAATAGGCACGGTATATGACCATTTTGTCAGGAGAAACCAAGACGATTCCTACCCCAGAGACAATATTGCCTTTAGGTCCTACCCGTGATGCTCCATCAAAATATAATTAGCAGATGTCATTCTTCAAAGTCATGTTACAATCTACGACTTCATCTGGAATGTCCTCATATAACTTTGATGTTTCAGGTATAGGGTGAGCTGCTAAGAAATCAGCTAATGCTTGACCCTTTACTATTTTTGAGGTACGTAGACCATGTCATAAGGAGTGAGCAACATCGCCCAGGTAGCTAACCTGGAGTTAAGAATGCTTGGTTTTCTCATCAATACCCGAATGGGATTTATTCTGGAGATGACATGAATAGTCTGTCCCGTCACATAATGTCTTGTCTTTTGGACAGCAAAAACTAAGGCCAGACATTCCTTTTCTACCGGAGTATACCTATGTTCTGCTCTGACCATCATTCGACTAAGATAATAAATTGCCTGTTCATGACCCATATCACTTTTCTGTACAAGAAGAGCCAAGTGAATGATCCAAAGCTCGAACATATAGCAAAAACGGTCTTCCTACTACTGGAGGTACCAGAACAGGTGGATTTGTAAGGTATTGCTTAATGTCATTGAAGGCTTTCTGACACGCTTCATCCCAAACAAATGATACACCCTTCTTTAATAGGCGGAAGAAAGGTTGACATCTCCCAGAGAGATTAGATATAAATCTCCTGATATAAGCAATGCGACCCTGAAAGCCACGGAGTTCTTTCAGATTACGAGGAGGACGTATTTCAAGAATTGCTTTAACCTTATCAGGATCAACATGGATACCCTGAGAAGTAATGACAAATCCTAAAAACTTGCCACTGGAAACCCTTAAAAAAGACTTAGTAGGGTTCATTTTCAATTGATGTTGACGCATCAATTCAAATACTGTCTTTAAGTCTTGAATGTGATCATCCTTTGATCGACTCTTAACAGCAATGTCATCTACGTAACATTCAACTATTTTCGTAGATGTTCTTGAAAGATGTTGCTCATAGCCCGTTGATACGTGGCACCAGCGTTTTTAAGACCAAACGGCATAACCGTATAATAGTAAACCCCAAGGGGTGTTCGAAAAGAAGTATGCTTCTCATCTTCGAGATGCATCTTGATCTGATTGTATCCTGAGAATCCATCCATGAAAGACATGCATTTAAAACTGCATGTATTGTCTATCATGACATCAGTAATGGGAAGTGGGAATTCGTCCTTTGGACAAGCCGCATTAAGATCTCGATAATCTATGCAAACTTGAACTTTTTGTTCTTTTTCATAACAGGAACAATATTGGCAACCCAATCCGGGTGTTGCTCTTCACGAACAAAGCCACATGTAATCAACTTTTTGACTTCTGCTTCAATTGCATCCATCATATCTGGTCTAAAACGTCGTTGCTGTTTTTTACAGGCTTGGCATTAGGCAAAATATTGAGTTTGTGAGTAGCAACTTTAGGATCTAGACCCGGTATATCCTCATAACTCCATGCAAAGATGTCAATATATTCTTTGATCAGTTTTATCAACTCTTCCTTTTTATCTTCAGAAAGGTTTTTACTGATGAATATTGGTTTGGACGTAATTCCATCTCCAACATCAATCTGGACAACCTCATCCTCTGTAGGTGGCTGTCGCTGTTCAAAACGAAGTTCCCATTGAGTGTCCATTTGTTGGGCCCAAGGATCATTCTCAAATGGTTCAGATTCACCATCAATTTGAACCATATTACTGAAAATATTTGCTCAGATTCATCATAATAACCTCCTCTAACATCAGAAGAGTGAGACATGTCAGATTCGATGAATTGAATTTCTTCTGAATCCGATGATTGCGGAGAGCTAGAAGAGGATTCTTCTTGTATATCGTCACTGAACATGTGAGACAGATCATATCCCAATCCATGACGAGTTTTCTGATAAAATGGATCACCACTTAAAGGTAATCGTCTACCCTTGCCTTGATTGAGACCTTGTATAGTCTTCAAATCATATCTCATATTCTGGATAATCTTGATAGATTGTTGACTATATTTGTCTATTTGGATTCTTCCTTTATCTTTATCTCTCAGATCATCTGTCTGAGCAACAGGAATATTTCTAGCTAGGCCAAACACAATTTAACGCTTGTTTTTCTTATTAGACGGAATCACAAAATAAGATTCTTCATGACGTCTATAAGTTACACAAGCTTGTGATGAAGTAACTACAGGAAGAAGATAAGGAGAAGATGTTAGGAACCTTTGAGCATAAGGTCCAACATCGACATGAGGAGGAAAGGAATTCACTTTATGATTGATATATAAAGTTTCCTCAATATCTATGTTGTCTTTAGATTGATGACTTTGATCGTCAGAAGATAAAGTCATTCTTTCAATAAACTTGACAGCCATATACTCAAAAGGAAATCTTCATTGATATCAAAAAGTATAGAATGATCAATATTTACATCATTTACAATTTGACTACTATGCTTTGGATTGATCATTAAAGGACTATCATCCGTCTTTTGCATAGACTTGTCAAGGTTGATGATCAATGGTGGTTCTGGATCATTCGTACGAGAAGTACGTCCCTTGACTTTGATCATAAGAGGCTAAACTAGGCTCTGGACAGGAATATTCACTAATTCCTCAGATGAAGCTCGAGTTCTTCCTTTGACCTTGATCATCAGAGGTTGATTGTTGACAGGTTGGGATTGGATTCGCCCTTTGAGTTGATCTTCAAAGGTTGCTCTTCTGGCGGATCTTCATTAATAGACTGATCTTCGGCAAATGATCGATCTTCAGCTATATCTGATATCTCTTTCACATGTTCTTGTTTGTAGAGCATTGAATCAGAAAAATAGGCTTCGACACCCTGAAAGGATTGATATCAGCAAACTCAGTCTTCACAACCCCTTGGGAATCCACATACTTAAAGCATTTGTGGAGAGTTGAAGGCATGATATTATGCTCATGTAACCACGGTCTTCCAAGAAGGATGTTGTAGGATACGTCTGAATTAATAACATAAAATGTTGCCATAGTTCGAAGATCACCAATCTGAATCTTTAGACAATCTTCCCCAGTGGCTTACTCTTTCCAGAGTTGAAACCAACTATTGTGGTACTAGTGTAAGTCAAGTCACTAGTAGGAATCCTCAACGGTCTTAGCATGCTTTGAAGAATTATGCTAATGAAGACCCAGGATCAATATAAATTCTGTCAACCTCAGTGATTCAATATACCCAGTATAGCACAAAGGCCTGTCGTGCTTGTTATGTTTCAACAGCATGTCTTCTTGTATGAAGGTGATATTGGGAATTGCTTCCATCACACTATGACATTGCGGACACGATACTGGTGTATTATCAGGAGTCTTAAGTTGAGCTAAGCAGGAGTCATCTTGCAACAAAGCCTCACTCAAAGTCTTCCTGCTTTCTTTAGAAAGACGAAGCAGCTCGAAGATAGATAATCTAGCCAGAGTATTGGCTAACTGGGCTAGAATATCAAATTTGTAGGATTTCATCACCACCCCTGACTAGAAGTAGACTTCAATGGGACGTCAAAGCGTACTGCTTTCTGTTTCCCCTTTTCAACCACAGATGGTTTAGCAGGAACATGAGATGGTTGAGTTGGTGGTGCTTCAACATTCTCTGCTTCTTTGGAGGATCCCTTATCTTTGTGATACTCTTTCCCAGATCTTGTACCAGCAAAGGTTTCTTCTTCAGATTCAGAAGAAGGAAGTACCATATTGTAGGATTTAGTCTTCCTTCTCTTAGCCTTCTTCTTACGAGGGCTGTTATGAGGAATCTCAAAACCAATCCAACAGTAGATTTTTGACTTTGAATTTGTAAAGGAACTCGCATACCTTTACATAATTTAAACCTTCTGCTTTTGAAAATCATAACCCATCTTCTTCATGAGAAGGACAGATTGCTGACTGTACAAGTGAGTAGGCAGCAGACTTTTAACAGGTGGTTCAACAGAGGAAGAAGAAGAGATCTCTGTAACTACAGGAGAATGAGGAATAGAAGTCTCTGTAGCTATAGGAGGAGAAGGATTCGGGATATGAGGAAAAATCCCTATAGGAGCTTTTTCATAAGCAGCGAAAACTTGTTGTATCCTATATAAGGGAACACTATTCATGGCTAACCACTGCTGATGAGTAAGCTTGAGCTTGGTAGGAGGAGCCAGATTTGGAGGACATATGTTTAATCCTCTCAGTCTATCTTCCAAAGGAATACCATCCCATAAATGATCCAAATTATCAGGATCTGGAATATCATGAGAAATCATGTTGCAGGTTTTGACTTTCTTACCTTTCTTGGATTTTGAAGTTTTACCTTCATCTTCCATTTCAGGTACTAAGTCAGGATGTACCCACATAATTTCACCATTCTTTAATGTGAGAGGCAGCAATCCTTCATTTTCCTCCCTGGCAGGCGGATATTCACAATCTCCATCGTCGCCTTCGAAATTGGGACAATTCTATCTGAGACTTGTTGAGGAAAATCCCTAAATTGAAGAGAAACCATATTGGTTGTTACCGTATGCTCATCATTAGTTAGAGAGATGGCATTGACATTAATCAGCTCTTGGATTTTCTTCTTTAGGACATAACAAGCCCTGGTGGGATGATTTATGTATCTGTGATAGATACAATATTTAGGATTGTCAGTCAGATTCACCTTATTAGGCCTCTTTGGCTCCGGGATCTGGAGTTTGCCACTCTTCACCAGACATTGGAATATCCCAGGGATATCACTCTCATCAAAAGAGTATTTTTCTTTTGGCCTAGAAGACTCCTGATTATTCGACATCGTTTTGTTTTTGGAAACATTTACCATAAGGGCGTACTTTCCTTTTACATTACGATTGCCAGAGTTATTACCAGGATTTCCTTTTTTTTTGTCCTTTGTCCTCTGAGGCAAAAATCATCCCATGTTCACGAGCCAACCTACCATTGGTCTCGGCAGAAACTGCTGCTATAATAAACGAAGCCCAATTTGTGAATTGGGAACCCGTAAAGACAGCAATAGATGGTCGCAGATTTATCTTGCATGTATCAATTAACGCTAAATCTGGCATACCAGGAGGCATCTTTAGAGTCGCCTGTCGAAACGTTCAATGAACGTCCGAGTATCTTCTTTCTCCTTTTGCTTGATTTCTATTAAGGAGGACATGTTCATGTCCATACCTCCTACATAGAAGCGAGAGAGAAACATTGCCTTAAATTCGTCAAAAGACAAAATGCAATTGTCGGGTAAACTACGATACCAATCGTAAGCTGAACCCGTCAAGCATCCAATGAACACTCGAGTGAGAAGAGCATCATTTTTCTGCAGATATACAGTCATAATATCAAAATAATTGATATACTACTAGGAGAAGCCTTTCCATCAAATACCATTGATTGTGGCTTGAATTTCGGTGAAAAAGGTATATCATTCCAATGAGGAGGATAAGGTTGCTTAATCCCTAACCTCTGGAGCTGATCCTTGTGCTTCAAAACTTCAAACTATGCTTTGGGCTCACACTGCTTGAATGGCTTCACTGGTTTGCGGCAGCACATTTGATTGAATGGTTGTTGGATGTACCGTAACCCCTACCGGAGATGGTACATCTTCTGGAATGATGGGATCTGGAGATGCAAATTTTGATTACAGCAGGCTCTTGGATATTCAAAGGTATATCAGTCCCTTGACTATCTTGAGTTTGTGCTGCTACTTGCACCGGTGTTACTACTGCCGGCTGAGCAGTTTGCTGAGTCAATATTATCTGGTGCATGCTTTGCATCATGGTAAGCATGTCCTTTAGTGATTGCTCAACGGCAGTGAGACGTTGTTCTGTATTAGCAGATGACGTCTCTGGTTCATCTCCAATAGCGTAGGATTCAACCTCTCTTGAAGATATAGAGGGATTAGTATAGAAGTATGAATCGACGCTATCAGTTTTGGACTCAAGAGACTGAGTACCCCCAGCTTCTGAATCAGAAGTCTGCAATTGTCTTTGTCTTCTTGATTAGTATTCTGATATACTCCTTCAAAGGAATCAAGAAGTCTGTTGAATTGTTGTTGACCTGGAGTTTGGGACGTGTTCCGTCTAGGACGTCGTCCTCTGTTGGTATGAGATGCCATGTTGACTGACGCATATGACAACTCATGTTCTTGGTCATCAGCTTGTTGAGGCACATTATAACTTAACCGATCAAAAACTGACCGTTTGGAAGCCGAACAACAACATTTGATTACAATCTGATGACACTCACTGTGATGATTTTCTTGGAGGAGTATCACGGGAGATTGTCTGTTCTTACGCTTTTGTACTAACAACTCGCGTAGATCAGAAGAAGGAGTAGTCTTCTTTATCACATTTGGGGTAGAAAAACGTTTGGTCCCCGGAGTATAAAAAAGATTACTAGCTGCGTTAGCAGAACCAAACTGTACCTTCTTACGCGCTTGGAGTTGTGTGCGTAAATCTGAGATTTTTGAGCACGAAGGACTCCATCTTCATTGCATGTAATTTGTAGGTTTGGTACCTTACGTACAGCAGTATAAGAAGTTTGTTGGTTAAAAAGAAGTTTTACCAACTGTGTTTTTATGCTTCATGCGTGCAGGTATATTCACTTTAGATACAGGAGCATCATTGTGAATTTTATCTACACTGTCACAGACAGGAGATTTACCTTTACGCATAGAGCACAAAACATGAGTATCTGCCACGTCATAGATGGGAGATTTTCTTTACGTGTAGAGCGTAAATTTTGTGTCTACCACGTCACAGACGGAAGACTTTTTGTTACGCTCAGAACGTAAAGCATTAGAATCTGCCACATCACAGACGGAAGACATATTTTTACGCTCAGAGTGTAAAACCTGATTTTTACGCACAGGGCATGAAACCTGATTTTTACGCCCAGAGCGTAACACTGGAGAGTCTGCCTCATTACAAACGGAAGACTTGTTTTTACGCGTTGGCGTATCACGAAGTAGAGACTGTCTCATCACAGATGGGAGCCTCTACAACAGGAGTGGAAAGAATTTCCTTGCCATTAGAAGTAACAGAGAGATCAGAAGCTGTTTTGGATTTAGGAATCCAAACTTTTCGTGCTTTGCGAGATTTTTGAACATTGGAGCGGCGAGAACCACCCCCAGTTCGGAGCATCTCTTCATAAGCAGTCTGGTCAAAGTGCACAACCAGAGTCTTCTTTGTCGATCCGATCGACACATCATCGTATTGAGCAATTGCCTCCTCATCGAGGAGAAGGTCGTCCCCAGCAGAGTCCCCATTTTGTTTCACTTAACAAAATGCCTTGAAATTGGCTTTTGAAAATAAAACTTGAAAGAGTACAAGAGTACAAATTATTCTGGAAGTATTGCTATGGAAGTCTGATCTGAAGGCGATCACTTTGTTCCTTGGACCATACGATGATGATGAAGATCACTGCTAGAAGATGAACAACCGGAAGAACTAAGTCACCAGAAAGGTATCGACGCACTTGGGCACTGATGGCGAGGCCGAATGCTTTCCTGCTTTGCTTCACTCTGTTCTGAAAGAAAGGTTGAAGAAGGATGCTCTCGAGAATCAAAATCTCTGAATTCTAATCTCTCTGTTTTCTCTTCTTCTTCTCTGTGTGTGTCTCTATAGAAAAATAAGTCTATTTATAGACTTGGCTTTCTGTGCGTAAAACCCAGCAAAACTTCTGTCTTTACGTTAATAACTGCCACCATGACTGAAGTCATCCTCTGCATACGTTGACATGCGTCCCATTATTTCAATAAGAATAGGGTGCACGTACACACGTTCTTCGAGATGTGTGGTATAAAAGCCATGTAGGCAAACCACGTTCCAAAGTAGTCAGGAAGGAAAGGGCGTAAACAACAACCCAAATGCTCTGAGCGTAAAGTAGTAGACTAGGCGTAAAATAGCCCTGACATGGACTTCCCGCGTAAAGTGGTTGATAAACAACCTTGAGCGTAAAAGTAGCCCAAATAAACTTTATGCACACGTCAACTTTTGAGCGTAAAAACTCATATAATCTCCATACGTAAGAGAAGCCATATTGTGAGCGTAAAATAGCTCAGTCCACATACTAAAAGACAACATTGGTCTCTGTGTAAAAAAAATCCCTTCGAATTCTGTGTTGTACGCTATCAGTAAATCTTTATGTCAGACTTTGCATTAAATGCATGACTTGACAGCTTTGTCCAGCGTAAAGTGGTTTGCTTATCTCCGGCATAAAACCACTGGCTTGACCCTGGCGTAAAAACCATTGGCTTGACCCTGGCGTAAAGTGATTAGCCTGTCTTAGGCATAAAGCGGTTGATCTGAGTGAAATGCTCTATCTCTTTGAAGCACTTTTTACGCTCCTACAAAGGCGAATGCCTTACTCTTCCCCATGCATATCGGACATGACATAATACCAAGAGTACTCTACCCCGATAACATCTCGTAAGCTAAAAAATTGTTGATGGTCCACATGAGCATCGCCCTCATCTGAAAGTTCTGCTCCATCGATATATCAAACGTCTGGACGCCAAACTGCCATAATTGTTTCAACTTATCCACCAACGGTTGCAAGTAGATATCGATATTCTTCTTTAGATTTTTTGGACCGGGTATGATAAGTGTGAGGAACATGTAAGGAGTTTTCAGGAACATCCATGGTGGTAGATTGTACGGGGTCAAAATCACCGGCCAACAAGAGTATTGCGTCCCCGACTGTCCGAATGGAGTGAATCCATCAGAACATAAAGCCAAACGAACATTCCTAGGCTCCGCAGCAAAATTAGGATGACATCGATCAAAATGCTTCCATACTTCTCCATCGGCAAGATGAGATAATTCTCCTTCATCCATCTTCCGTTCTTTGTTATGTCATGTCATGTGTTGTGCAGTATTTACAGACATATACATCCTCTGCAGCCTCTTTGTGATTGGCAAGAACTGCATGTACTTGTACGGGCGCATCCGTGTCCGGGCAATTGATTTTTCTTTGCCCCGGATTAGCTTGTACCGGTCCTCGTCACAGAAAATGCATTTGTGTTTATCACTGTTCTCCTTATAGTATTGCATGCAACCATTTCGACAGCAGTCTATCTTCTGGTAGCCCAATCCGAGTTTCTGCATCATCATCTTCGACTTGTAGAATCTTTCAGGCAAATCATTTGATCCTTTTGGCAACAACTCTCTTACAAGCTGAATTATCCAGTTATAGCATTCTTACGGTAAGTGAAAATACGATTTAAGGTTCAACAGCCGTATCACCACCGACAATACCGAATGAGAATCACAACCCGGATATAATGAAGTATCAGCATGCTTGAACATATCGTAGAACTCCTTTGCATCAAGATTCGGATCCTCACGTGCCACAGCAAAATCTAATACCATCTCACGTGCTAAGTTTGTTGGTTGCCGATATTCAAAATGATCTTCGAGAGTAGAATCTCTTACCTCGGTATTGAAAAAGGACTGAGATTGCGAAGCCGGAGATTCTCCTGGATTAATCCACACGTTGTAGTTCGGCATGAAACCCTTCTTGTAAAGGTGCTCTCTCACGAGTGACACCTCTCTAAATGGTATATTCTTACATTTGACACAAGGGCACTTTATGCGCCTTCCGTCCCTGAAATCGGCATGGCTACTTGCATATATGAGAAATTTCTCAACGCCCGCCTTGAAATCGTCCGTCGAGCCAATCATACTCTCATGTTGCCGATTGTACATCCACGAACGGTCAAGTAAGTATCGACTTATTGTTCTAATCCACGTGAATGATTCTGCACCAAGAATTAAGATGCTATATATCACTTGGTATCATAAAACAAATCTAGTATAACTTGGTATGACGTACCCCTCACGTACATTCACTCATAAAACAAACCTAGTATAATTAGGTATCACATTGATACTCAAGTATCAAATTGATACTCAAGTATATATCGCATTGATCAATCAATTACCTTAGTAATCTAAAACTACTACACCTATTTATTTCGTGTCCGTGTCCCGTCAAATTTCTAAAACTATTATACCGATAAATTTCTATTTATCTACTATACCCACTACTATACCGATAAATTTCAAACACGAAATTGAAATTGAAACCCTAGAATATGTTGATAAAACACAAACAAAGCATAAATAAAAATAAATGCAAATTAGGGTTTAGCGTTTCGAACCTTGGTCACGAAGAGGATCTCGGAGAAGGGGGGACGTCGGAGGGGGGGCACCGGAGAGGGGGACGCCGGAGGGGGTGGTCGCCGGAGGGGGGGTCGCCGGAGGGGGGCACGACGGAGGAGGAGAAGAGGGAGGGTGTACGGGGTTTCGAAGGAGGAGAAGAGGGGGGACGGAGTGGGGGAGCACGCCGGAGGGAGGTGGTCGTCGGAGGTGGGGCTCGACGGAGGAGGAGAAGAGGGGGTCGTTAGGGGGTTCGATCGGAGGAGGAAAAGAGGGAGGGGCCGGAGTAGAGGAGGGCGCAGGAGGGGGCCGCCGGAGGGGGACGCAGTCGGGGGGGTGATCGCCGGTCGGGGGGGAGAGAGGGGAGAAGAGAGAAGGATTTTGAGAGTGAGAGAGAGATTGGGAAATTTTCAAAATTTAAGTAACTTTCGAATTTTCACAGCAAATTAGCGACGGAAATTTTCTGTCGCTACGCCGTCGCTACATGGAAATGTCACTAAGTAGTCACTCGTTAGTCGCTACCTTTATGAAAAAAATTTAGAATAAAAATTAATCCTTCCGTTTCGACATTTACAGCAGCTTAGCGACGTATATATCTGTCGCTAATCAGTCGGTTGACATATTCCGTCGCTAAATGGTCGCTGATCCGTCGCTAAACTTATAAAAAATTTAAGTAAAAAAATTCGTCGCCCGTAAGTCGCTTGTCGGTCGCTAATTGGCGACTGATTACGTCGTCGCTAATTTTCAATCGCTATTTGCCTGTATTTTGGTAGTGTCTCTTAGGTAAGGTTTCCCAGACCTGGTACCAGTCAAGACTTCTTCTTCAGATACAGGCTCAAAGGACACCATATTGTAACTCTTTGCCTGGATCTTATTTCTGGAAGGTTTCTTTTGGCAGAATGGAGAGTTCGTCCAGTAACCTAAACCAACTCGAAATTGGTTGTGAGAAAGACATAGGGAAAGAGGTACAGGAGATCCCTTTCCATGATTCAAACCAGAGGCCTTTTGTAGATCATATCCCATTTTCGTCATTAATTCATGAGACTGTGGACTATATAGATGGAAAGTTGGTTGGTATCTGGGTTATGATTTTGCCAATGTTGTCTCAGCAGGGGAAGAAGAAGAAATATTATCTGCTGCCGAGATGAAGGTAGCAGTTAGAGGTGGAAGACACTGTTCACCAAATGAAATTATATGACATGATTTATTTTTAGTGGCCTTCTTAGACTTGGTGGAAGAAGATGGCATTTTAAAGTCCGCCACTAAATCTGGATGGATCTAAATAATTTCTCCTTTATCAGTAGACAGAGGAACAAGACCATCAGTTCGTGCAGGTGGAAGATTAACAGTCTCTAGAGTAGTTCTCGGGATAGGGATGACACCGTCCTGCACAAGTTGAGCTGAAAAATCTCCAAACTGTAAAGAGATGACATTAGTCGTTACAGTTTTCTCGTCTTGTTGGAGTGTAATTGTACCAGAATTGACCATCTTCTGAATTTTACCCTTAAGCACATAGCACGCTCGAGTTGGATGTCCAATAAACCTGTGGTAAACACAATATTTAGGATGGTCAGTCTTACCAACTTCATTTGGCCATTTTGGTTCTGGCAGTTGAAGTTTATTGCTCTTAATAAGGCAATCAAAGATACTCATGATATCATCTTCATCAAAAGAGTATTCTTCTTTTGGACGTGGTGTCCGTTGTGATGGTGATGTTGGGATAGATGTTGGCTGATTTACATTGATGGCTAGGGCTTCTTCGCCTTTAAAATTAATGGCCAAAGTCTTCTTGCTCTTGCGATTGTTCTGACGAACACTATTATTTGGTGTAGCGTGTTCATCTTTGTCAAGATTAGACATTTGAATACCTAATTGCTTGAACTTGTCAGTGCTCTCTTCTGCTGCTTTGGCGTTCACTATAAAGGAAGGCCAGTCTTGGAATTGTGTTGATCTGTCCATATGCTGATTATAGGCAACAAGTTTAATTTGCAAGTGTCTATAGTCAAAGCATCTTGGGTTCTGAGCGGCATTTTGAATGCTTCACGGCAGAATCGTTCAATGAAACGTTCAGTAGTTTTATTATGCCGTTGTTTAATTTTGATGAGATCAGACATAGTCATGTCGTTGGTTCCGTCATAAAATCGTTTCAAGAACATTTGTTTTAAGCCAACGAAAGAGGTTATACAACCATCTGGTAAACTATGATACCAGTCATATGCTGCACCAGCTAAACAGCCGACAAAAACTCTAGTAAGAAGAGCATCATTTGGTTGAAGTTGATCAGTCATTACTTCAAAGTGATTGAGGTATTGACTTGGAGACGTGCTTCCATCAAACAGCATAATAGTAGGAGGTTTGTATTTAGAAGAAAATTGGACTTCTTTCTATTATATGGGATAAGGCTGTTTGATCCCAAGCTTCTGCAAGCCGTCTTTCTGTTTGAAAGCTTCGAATTGAGTATGTAAAAGTTTTACAGTCTCATTGGTATCTCCTGTTGATTGTGGATGAGTAGATTGATTTGATACATTAGGAGGGGGTACTGCATGATAGGTACCACCTCCAATACCAGATTGACTTGGGATAGCCTGCACAGAAATGGAAGTGGTGTGAGGAGACTGTACCCCCAGATCAATATTGATGGGAGCTGATGCTGTTACAGGTTCCTGAGTCAGAATCTGATTCGCGACCAGTGGAACTGTATGTTGTGCCATGATCACAGCATGTATGCCTGTCATTATTTCAGCCATGTTCTTCAAACTAGCCTCCAAAGCAGCGATTCTTTGCTCTTGACTGCTAGAACTGGAAGTATCTTGATCTTCTGTGATGGCATAAGCAGTCACTTCTCTAGCCTTTGAAGACGAGCTAGTGGAAAGGATAGTCCTTTCAGAACTTTCACTGTCAGCATCAAAGTCACATAAAGAACTACCCCAGAATAAGTGATAGAGATGTCTTTTTGACTAAAGGAATTTTGGTTAGAATCAAGAAGTTTTCTTTGACCGATTATTTCTCGGCTTCTTGATCTAGTATACTGATAAACTCCTTCACCGGATTCATGAATCCGATCTAAGTATTGTTTCATGGATTACGGGATGCATTATGTCTTGGATGTTTTCCACCTCTAGTGCTTCGAGATGCCATGTTGACAGGAGCATAGAGTAATTCATCTTCGTCTACTAGGATTGCTTCAGGAGTCTGAACATAATTCAAACGGTCAAAGACGGACCGCTTGGCTGACTGACAGCAGAATTTGATGACAACTTCATGGTGGTGATTGCAATGATGTCCTTGCTGTTGGTCCACCGCTGGACGGGATGGATTTGCAACCTTCCCCTTCTGTATTAAGAGTTCACGGAGGTCACTACCAGGACGAGAAAAAGTGGCAGGAATGTAGTCCTTGACGATATTCGGGACATGGTTCCTGTTCTTGAGGTGTCCCGTACCTTGAGTGTACAAGGACGTGTTAAGCTGGTTAGCATAAGTCTCAGGATTTTTCCTCTCAGAATTCTTCCTCTGGCGTAAGTTAGCAACTGGTGCAGGTTGCGCTTGATACATCTTGTGATTTCTCGAGGTTGACCCTAATTGACACCTGTTGATATAGGTACACAAGTCTGATAGGGGAGCTACTTGTGCATCTACTTGAAATACTAGCAGTTTGCCTTGTCGGGATCTTGAAATACATTGGGTTGGTAGATCCTGCCCTGACCTTTTTGGAGTAGGCATAATACCCTTTTGCATGAAAAGTTTATTCTAAATAGAGACCATCTTCCCGATAGAGATTTGGTTGTCTCTGTTAAGCAGAATAGAATTCCTATCTAAATTAGTAGTACTTTCCATCCGGTCAATGACTCTAGCAGAATGAGGAAAAGCTAAAGAGCATTTTCCTTGATTTAGTGATTTCTTACTAAACTTTTGGTTTGATGGCAAAGAGGGAATCACTAAACAGTGTTTCTCTTTATGTTGCGCTAGTGCAGAAGTATGTGTAAGTTGCGTCGGGGAGGAAAAGGCCAAAGGGCCACTACAAGAAAAAACCCTTTTTACAACGTTAAAAAAATGTTGTAAAAGGTATTTTACAACGTTTAATAGAAGGTTGTTATATCCAGAGTTGTAAAAGAGGGGGGCATATTCTACAATGTTTGTTTGAACTTTGTAAAAACGTTGTAGATGTTCTTCCTGCAACAATTTACAAACATTGTTAAAATTTTATAAATTTGGTAAAAACCTTTCTACAAGATTTTGCAAGTATTGTAAAATTAATTTTTAAAACATATTACAAGTGTTGCAAATATAACTTCAACAACATTCTGAAAATGTGGTAAAAATAATATCTACCACGTTCAGTAAACATTGTACATAGTTTTTGTACAATAGTGTACAAACATTGTTAAAAAGGTTTATACAACTTATAACAAATATTGTATATTTTATTCGGTCATGTTTACCAAACGTTGTAATAAATATTTGTATGTTATAAATATAATGTCTACAATGGTTTAAAAGTTTTGTACAATATTTAGAAAAGTTGTTATAATGTTATCTTACAACAGTTTTGAAATGTTGTTGATTATGTTTCCATTTACAAAAAAAAAATACAATTTATGAATAAAAATATATTGATTGTAATTATTTCAACTACAAATACAAAAATACAAATACATTATTCTAATTTCCGCTCTCATTGTTATTGTTGTTACTGCTACCGCTGGTTGTTGTTGCTACCATTGTTGTTGTTGCTACCGCTGCTGCTGTTGCTACCGTTGTTGTTGTCACTTTCTCAACAACTCTGCCATGTTTTATAATTCCTTCTTCTATAATCCATATCACCTCCATAATTGCCAAGACCTCTCATTCCACCACCGCAAAACCCACCACCTCTACCAGGTGCAAACCTTCCCCTGTTATTATTCACTGAAGAAACCAATAAAAATTGTTAAAGGGAATGATAATGGAAGAGCATCTTCACAAGAAATTAATAATTGTATGATGTCCAACTTTATTACAGTAACAACATAATCAAAGTTCAAAATGACTTGCAATATAGGTAGTTTTTGGTTTGGCATTGTCTATATCAACATAATAAGCTCAAACATTCAATTTGTAACACATGATGTTCAAAATAAAGAGAACAACCAACTTTTGACAAGCTAAGGAGATGTGCAATATAGAACAAGAAAACAAATGAGGATAAGGAAGTAGTGAATGAATGAGATTTGGTATGTATATTTGTTACTCCCAAACCTGAATCATATCCTGTAGTATCGACAGGACCCTCCTGCATCTGGACACAGATGCTTTTAATTGAAAGGTTATGAATGAAAATGCAAACCAGGTTCCTTTCAGTTGGTTTTTTGGTTGATAATTTATTTATGTTATACGGACACAGAAAATTTTTCCAAGTCTGAAGCCATTTCACTTAGAGACTATTCAAAAAGTCCATTTTCTTAAAAGACATGTTCTAATCATTTATAGATGCATCAAAAATACCATTTTCTTAAAAGCAGAGGAAAAAAGCTTAAGCATCTAACAACTCACAGTCTCTGGATCACTAATCAATGCATTCCAATCCCTTCAATGTACATATGAATGAAAATAAATTCTCGATTGTAGAAGTTCTATGAACTTGCATGCAATGTTCACATTTCACAAAGCACATATAGTACATATCAACTTCATTCATTAAGACACCAATATCTTGTATAACAGTTATGGATAGATTCAACATGGATGGAAATATGATACAAATCATTAGCACAAGGCCTCATGAAATTTCGTATTTGGTCACTTAAAGTGAGATGAAACTATGGCATGGTTAGTTCACCTATAGCATGCCAAATATGAAATTTGATCATCCAAATTCTTAAAGAAGGTTCCTCTTATCGACTATCAAATTCTCAAAGAAGTTTCCTCTTATCGACTATAAAATTATTAACAAACATAAAGAAATAAAAAAAATAGAGGCGGTAATATATATAGGTAAAAGTTTTCTTACCTTCGTCAATACTAGATAGCTCGTTCCTGTTAATAGCTCCTCCTTCTCATCCCCCTCCACCTGTGCAAAACATATATGAAAAAGATCACAGTTCACTAGTTCAGTCCCTCCTATCACTATCATATATTAATCCGCTAATAAGGAAAAATTCAATATATAATGACAGGATCACAATCCCTGAACAATTCTTCGTCTCAAAATCACAACACTACGATCGAGAACAGTACATCTCAAATTCATTCTTTCATATATAATAAGGTCGTAGATGCATGAGATATCTATCACATATATTGAAACATCAACAAGAAGCAACAATAAAGACAACAGATCCTTATACAGAAGTACAAGCGGACAATTATGTATTTCCTAGCAATTGAGAAGCAATCCGCTGCTGCAAATAGGCATGAACGACCAAGTAAACAATACCAAACTTGTATTTTATCTCTAAACAATTTTACCACCCATCCACCAACCTTTAAATGATGCTCTTCAACTTCAATAGCCAACTTTCTTCAGAGTTTGATAATTTAATACCTGCAAAATTCATTTCCTGTCCGTATATTCACATAATAACTTCCATTAGATTGAAGGTAAAAAACATAACAATAAATAACATGCTGAAAAAATAATTTTCGAAGTAGGGATGAGATGGCAAGAACACACAAAAGCATAGATTCCTACAAAAGAACTTTTTATATTGTGGATTTAAATAACCTTTTAAAGCAAAAGGTCTCAACTCTTCATCTTATCTCACATAAGTTTTGAGTTTACTCGTATAGAAATATTACTTATATTATTTTTTATGTGATTTTTTATATTGATGTAATTTTCTACTAAAGTTAAATAAGAACTTTCCTACTCCAATGTGTGCAATGTGAACTAAAGAAATGTCTAATTATCATGTAAGTGAATAAAATTAAAAGTAGAAACAAGATAATTGAGATGTTGAAGTTCTCAATATCAGTATGAAGAGCGTCGAAGAGTAAATATCTAGCACAAAATTCAATGTTGGCAAGGGTCTATGACATAAGTATTGGTGCTCCATAGTCTATTCCGAATTAGACAAGTACTAGCAAGTAGAATGTTAAAAATAGAAAGCAGTAATGCCTAATGCTACCAAGATATCGCCAAAATCCAGATCCATTCTTGAAAAATCCAAACTGGCTACCAAGCTGGAAAGGAGGCCAGTTTGGCTATTTCCAATTACATGGTAGGTTGCTTGGTTGAACCAGGTCTAAGTTGTGTATACTTTTACACCATTGTGTATTCAAATATTGTTTAAACTATTAGAAACACAGAGAAACTAATTGCAGAAAAATGCTCGATAATAAGAGTATTTATGATTCTAGTGGTATGAACCAATAATCAGACAAAGAACTCCCCTTTAAAAATTAAAAAAAAAAAATCAGACGTTGCTCCTTTCCTCTATTATAAAATTATCAGAATAATTCTAATAGATGAAATATTCTTGCCTATCATGTGCAGAGTTATACTGTATATTTCCTGATTAAAAGAAGCAGTAATATTGTTAGTACCTATCAGTCGCAATCAGAATACTACCAAAACGTGCATTAGATGCACCAAGAATATGACAAAGAGAACCAACTATATATTAATTAAGCTAGTATTTGATAATAAATTGTCATACCAAATGCTAGCAATCCTATTGTTGGCATTAACATTTTGATCATATGGATACTAAACCAAAAAAAAAAAATCCAAACACACAGACTCTATCATTAGTTGGCTATAACAGATACTTTTGACCTACATTGCACGAATATGGAGTTATGGACACGGAACGAAGGTTATGTATCAATGACAAAAATATTCTCTAGTCTGTATCAATGACAATTCAATAGAAAAGTACTATTCCTCAATATGTTTTATGATGTTGATAAATTAAACGATATAATTTCTTTTTTGTAGTTTTATGTTTCTATATTTTCAATTTTCTCTAGTTTGTTCCTTTGAAATTATTTGTTATCATACAATTCAATATGTAGGCTCTTAAAGTTCAAGTGATACTAAGAACCACATGACTATAAATTCATTGTGTTATCTATTAACTTGATACGTTGGTCAAAAGGCATATGATAATTGAATGCATGTTGTTGAACATGATGGTAAAGCCCTATCGAACTTCAAGCATAGCAAGACTTCACCAAACAACGCTACATCCATTTCGACAAATAATCTAGCTTCATATGATCGGCATGTCTCTCAAACACAGCTGTCAATCCCATTTGTGGTGCAACCTCAAAAGGATGCATGAATAGCTGCTGGAGGTAAGGAACCCCTAAAATTCAAATTTGAAAATTTCTTGTTTGAGCAGAATAACCGACTTAAATGCTGATTGTGTTGTTATGACCCAATTAAGAAACTTAGTAAGTTAGCTACAGTATATTTTTCATTGCTCCCTATAAGGTGCAGGATATGCTGCAATATATGCAATTACTAGCTAAATGGAGTATAATATTTGAATCATAGCTCGATAAAGTATTGCAGTCTGGACTTGAGTTCACTGTTTGGTTTTAGGTGACTACTTCTTTGTTTAGTAATGCTACTAGCAAGGTAATTAAAAATGATTGAAAATGAACAGTTTTGACCATTCAGGATTGGTTTTTTGCTTGAGCTTCTCCAAGGTTGGGTTGAAATTTTCTTTCATCAGATGATGCCAAGAAACTAAATCATACCATTGATATGTGGGAAACTTATTAATCATTCTCTTTCTAATCATCTACAAGAAGGAAAAGAGAATATCTACACTAAGGTTATGTATCAATGACAATTCAATAGAAAAGCAGGGTTCACTATTTCTACATCTATCTTTAAAACCATGTTTAGCTTTTTGTATCCAGAAAAATAGAAATAAAGGTTAATGAATTCAAGCACTTAAATTTGATGCTGAAATTTTGAACACGCTAGCAAAAAAATAGCTTAGACCTTGAACAATAACTTCTTAAATAATGGGACATAACTGATTCTAAAATAATGGGACAACAATCAGCAAATCAATACTAAATTTATGGAAAAAAAAGTCTATATTCCTATTGTATAAAAAAGTCATCATGCTGCCTTTATTCTTTCTTTTTAATTATGATGTTTTTAGTTTATATAGTGGAAGGTTCAGTAAGAAATTTACTATTTTATTTCAGGATGGACAAGAGTAAATGTTGCCGAGGTGATGTCATGCCACAACTATTAGTTTTGTATAATACAATGATGTTACTTCTTATATTTCTTCTTATAACCTCCAATAAATTTTAGCGATTGCAGTCTTTATTCCCTCATTTGGATGAGTTTACATTGGCACCAAAACATGTCTGATAGACCATATTTCTTATCTTGTGGTTATGTTTCTGAGTCTTTTGACCTGACAAAACATATATAATAAATGACTTCATATACATTCTTCTTTACTTGGCAATCTATGATATGGACATGTTGAAAGTTTTGATAGTTTGAACTTCTTACTCATGAACTTGGTAGTGCATATGTGATAATTATAGTTCTCATTTATCCAGTTTGTATATATGGTTGAGATTAGTAACTTAAGAATATTTTGGAACCCGGGATAAAAGCACTTTGTCGTTGTTGTTCTTGATGTCATTGTTATGTTACTAAAAAATATATTCAATTGGATTATCCTACTCTCCACGGCTCCAGCATTACTCACCCATTATTATTTGGATTCACCTTGTGAATAGTAGATCACTGTTTATAAACAAGTTCTGAACATTATATATATAGCTCCACTTTGGAGACCCTTGGCCTTGAGAAAATCCAAAAAGATGTCCAATACAACTGGGTAAATGCAAGAAACCCTTCTCTTCATGAAAGTATTTTTCTGCCACACTAAATAATGTGCTCCTTGTTTCTTTTGGGTTCTAAGTATGTGTTTCAGAAGTTCCCTCACTTAGGCTAAAAGCAGTAAAAGAATCACCTATCTTGAACCTAGAAAGCAATACAACTTCCAAGCCTAAATCAACAGTTTCGACATAACTGATTCTTAAATAATGGAACAACAATAAGCATATCAAATGAGTATGAATTCCTGTCTCCCGAGAAGGTAAAAAATAGTATATAGATTCTCTCTACAGATTCAATATCATGAAGCCATCCAAGTGTAAAACCCTAATATTTCCAAATGATCCATCAACAACTTCAACAAACCCTAATTTTTTCAAATGATCGAGAATTAGCAATATCTGACGAATAATTTACCGGTGATTTAGTGCGATCGAAAGAGTCGTAGATCGTCAGCAGAGAGGATTGTACCCGGAGGAGAAAGGTTGAATCGAGCAACTACAAGACAAAAAATTAGAGGAGGAGGAGAGGAGAGAATTGTACCTGGAGGAATGCTATAAAAAAGTATTAGAGAAGAAGGAGAGGGAAGAACTGTACCGGAGGAGAGAATTGTACCCGAGAGAAAGTAAAAAATATGAGAGGAGGAGGAGAGGCCCTATTAATCTGGATGACCATGTCTTATAGTTATTAAAATATTAAAGATGATTAGGAGGAGGAGAGGCCCTATTAACAGGGTCTGCTTCTGTTTGATGATTAGAGATCAAAACATATTATGATCCAGAATCAAGTTTTTTTATTTTATTAAAAATATTTAAACATATTTAAATTAAAAATAGCAAGCAATTTAAAATATGATACAAAATGATACAAAAAAAATGTTATTATGATCCTACATGAAAGAAAAAAAAACTTAACCAAATAGCAAGCACATTGACACAGAATCAAGTTTTTTTTTGATATTATTAAAATAATTTAAATATATTTGAATTAAAATTTGTTACATATACATTTATACTTTTAATGATAAGCTGAACTAATAATTTAAATATATTTGAATAATTACAAATATTTAAATATATTTGTAATATAAATGTCCTAGTGGCCGTAGCCCGTTGGGAACGGTGGAGCACCCCGGCACAGTGGCGCGGGTTCGAGCCGCCTTGGAGGCATGCCTCCAAGCACCATTAAGAAGTGGACACCCTCAAAAAATATATATATAAATATTTAAATATATTTGAATTAAGATTTGTTAAGATTTGTTAATATTTAACTTAAATACTTATAAGTCGTTTCTGAGCCGAATTAATAATTTAAATATTTAAATATATTTAAAATTATATATATATATATATATATATTTAAAATTATATATATATATATATATATATATATATATATATATATATATATATATATATATATATATATATATATATATATAAAATAATTTTTTAATATTTAAATATAATTTAAATACTTATAAGCCAGTTACGTGCAAGAAGAAAAAAAAAATTTAAAATTCAAATTAATGCAATGGAACTTGTTTTAAAGTTATAATGCAATGACAGCAGGGTCTACTTCTGTTTGATGATTAGAGATCAAAATATATTATGATCCTACATCAAAGAAAAAAAAATTTAGCAAATAGCAAGCAGATTGATACATAATAAAGACTGATACAAAAAGGATGTATCATCCAATGACAGCAGGGTCTGCTTCTGTCTGATGATTAGAGATCAAAACATATTATGATCATGAATAAAGATTTTTTATATTATTAGAAATAATTTAATATTTAAATATATTTGAATTAAAATAGCAAGCAATTTAAAAATTTGATACAGAATGATACAAGAAAAAACCTTTATTATGATCCTACATGAAACAAAAAATCACTTTAGCAAATACCAAGCAAATTGATACAGAATCAATATTTTTTTGGATATCATTAAAAATAACTTAAATATTTAAATATATTTGAATTAAAATTTGTTACATACACATTTATATTTTTAATGATAAGCGAATTAATAATTTAAATATATTTGAATATTTATAAATATTTAAATATATTTGTAATATAAATATTTAAATATATTTCAATTAAAATTTATTAATATTTAACTTAAATACTTATAAGTCATTTCTGAGCCGAATTAAAACTTTTGATATTTAAATATATTTGAAATAAAATTCGTTATATATATATATATATATATATATATATATATATATATATATATATATATATATATATATATATATATTTATAATTTTATAATATATATATATATTTATAATTTTATAATATTTAAATATAATTTAAATACTTTTAAGCCAGTTATGTGGAAGAAAAAAAAGAAATTCAAAATTCAAAATAATGCAAAGGAACTTGTTTAAAGTAATAATGCAATGACAGCAGGGTCTGCTTCTGTCTGATGATTAGAGATCAAAACATATTATGATCATACACCAAACCGTAGTCGAACCAAATTGATCGGTTATTTAGAAACTCCAACAGAACTAACCCGACCGAAAATTACAGGCGTAACTACTATGGGTGAGCATTATTCAGTTTTGGACCAAAAATTGAACTTAATCGAACCGAATTAAAGATTCGATTCGGTTTAAAAAATTCTGTTCAATTTTGAAAATACAAAAATTCATTATTCGATTTTGGTCCATTGGTGGATAAGAATTATACAATTATGTAAATTCTCTCAATTTAATGAATATTTTGTGATTAAAAATATTTATATTTTGACAACATAATTTTGTATATATGTTTTGACGTCCAACTTTGATAATTTAACAATTAGTCTAACTTTGCACGCAACTTTTAAACATAACAAATGTGTATGAAAATTATAATTTTTAATATAATTTAACCATGATCCCAACATTGGACCCAATCCATTAAACACTAGAAATATTCCAACCAAACAAATCGAATAAACCGATTTGATTATTCTGCTTGGTCCGGTTTAGTTTCGATTTTGGCTACTTTCGGTTCGATTTCCGTTTTAGATTTTTAGAATTTTAGTTTATTCTGTTTTGACTATTTCGGGTCGGTTGAAACCGAATAAACAGAAAGCTCACCCCTATTAAATACCACCTTGTGTAATGAACAATATATTGTATCATGTTGGATCAGCTAGGAATCGAACAATCAATCTATTGCAAAACACAAACGACGTATCATGTCTGCTAAAAGTCCAAAGTTGTTTTAGAACAAAATTTTGACTTATTTTTTAATAAATTCATGAAATAATTCAGTTGATTTTCTTATAAGATCTTAAAAATAAATTCAAAAATGGAATTAAACAAACTGATAGGTCTAAAATCTCCAATCCTTGTATATACTTTATCTCCAATCCTTGTAATTAAACAAACTGAGGTCTGCCCAGGGCCGGCCCTGAGTCATAGGGGCCCTGGACAAATTTTTAAAATAGGGCCCTCATAGAAAATAAAAAATATTAAAAAAATAAATTTAAAAAAATTTAAAAGTAAGTTATTGTAAAGATTTGAACAATGGACCTTTAGTATACAAGTCTAACAAACTAATCACAACACCACAATAACTTTGTGCAAAGAAGGGCCCCATGGTACATAAATTTTTTAATTTGGATACAAAATTATTAACATATTTATGTTTTAAACTATTTCTTGGACCCTCATGATCCGTGGGCCCTGTGGTCGCCCTGGCCGCCCTAGGCTAGGGCCGGCCCTGCATCTATCAATACCAGCAAGATTTACAATAGAAACATCAAAATAATATTTAGCAATATAGTGTTATCTCATTTCAGATCCCATACTTCCTTCTTAAGCTCCTCTCGGTCGAAGAGCTTTATAGCTTTGGCATTTAAAAGTATATAAGTTGTAAAAGCGTGTAAATAAAGAAAACTCATTTATATCAATGATTATGCTTTAAAATTCGAATAGTTGTTTGATATTTTTAATGATTAATTCATTAATAGAATATATGACATAGCCTAAGTTAAAGCAACATTTTATAGAGTAAAATAGAGGTGGAGTAGCTTGGTTAGTGAAGAGTGTGCATATGACAGTGGGGTCTTCTACAACACTTATGACAGTAGGTCATGTGTATATGACAGTGGGTCATGTGTATATGACAGTATGTGTATATGACAGTGGGGTTAGTGATTCCTTTAAAAGGAGAAACATACTTAGAACCCATACTTAGAAATATACACTCTTCACTAACTGTTTAATATAACTGTTTAATAGAATATATGACATAGTCTTCACTAACTGTTTAATATAGCTGTCATATACACATATACACTCTTCACATACTGTTTCTAAGTATGTTTCCCTAACATATACACTCTTCACTAACCCTACTGTCATATACACATACTGTCATATACTCTTCACTAATTCCTTTTATATGACAGTGGGTCATGTGTATATGACAGTGGGGTGTCATGATAGTAGCTTGGTTAGTGAAGAGTGTGCATAGGAACATGAAAACAGTAGATCGTTTGGTTTAGACAGTGGTGAATGTGTAACAGGAAAATGTCAGTCATTGCCTCAACATTCGACATGAAAACAGTAGATGGTTTGGTTTAGACAGTGGTTTAGACAGTGGTCATGCACACGTGTACGCCAGAGGTAGGGCTACCCCACTGACACCCTGCCCTATGTCCACAACACGTGTCGTGCCGTGTCCAGCCATGTATCATTGGCTAAAACGCGCGTGTACAGTCTGCGCGTGCGACCAGTGCGGGGAGGAGAACTCCTCGCACACCCAACCACTCGTGCCTAATTTTTGGGAGACCAATGTCAGTCATTGCCTCGACATTCTCTCCAAAAATGGCGTTTCCTCGTGTCCTGTACAACGAGCACTAGGGCCCGAGTAGCAGGACAGTGCGCACGGTTAGTCACAGCGTGTTCGTATCCTCGTGTGGACACGACACGACCCCAAAATCAATGAGCAAGGACACGAATCAACAAGCAAACCCTAGATCTAGGAATTCATTCAGAAACATTTACAAAAACAGCAAAAAGAAATGGTTGTGGTATTTCTACAAACACCTAGCCTAGCAAATTGATACGTGTCCGATATGGACACGAAACCTAATGCAAACGACACCAAACTACCACTATAGCTAGGGGACACCTAGATCTAGGCTACCATGCAATAAAATCAGAATAAAAATAGAATTAGAGGGGTTTACCTATAGATTGCAAGGATCAAGAAAAAGTCCCAAATCAAACGGTTCTCGTTGCTAGCCAAATCCTCCCAATTGCTCTAAAACTGAAATTACTCATCAAAATCAGCAAGTAGAGGTTGATTAGAATCATATGCAAAAGATTTGGGTCAAAAAGGATTAAAAATGAATTTACTATGAATTTTGGAAAGTGGGGATTTACCTTTCTTTCTAAAACTTGGTTGAGCACAAAAGAGGCAAGAACAAGGAGATGGGACATTAAATAGGAGTGGGAAACCCTAGTTGGCCAGCCACTAATGGGTTGGTTAGGGTTAGGGCTTCTATTTATGGGCCATGGGCTTAAGTCACAAGTCATGAAATCAAATCACAAGTCATGAAATCAATTCACCTATTATTAATTCTCCTATTTCAAAATTGGTTCTAAATGACTAGAAATGGGTTAACTTAAGTTAGACTAGGGTCACCATAGCTAGGGTTAGCTTCTAGGCTAGTCTACAAAGTCTCAATAAGTCAAAGTCAAAGATATCAATCACCAATTCAATAAATCAATTTAAATTCAAAAATTTACCAAATGACCAAAATACCCTCAAGCTAAAATGTGGTAGTGACAAATCTACCCTCCTTAAAATAATTTCGTCCTCAAAATTAAAAGGCAAAACTAAACTAATGAGAAGAAAAGACAATCGTACCTCAAGGTCCAAAAAGATAAGGGTATCCCTCGCGCATCTCATCCTCCCGCTCCCAGGTAGACTCTCCTGGAGAATGATGCCTCCATGCGACGCAAACCAAGGGTATCACCTGGTTTCTCGGCACCTTCTCTCGGCGATCCAGAATCTCCATAGGCTGCTCTGGATAACGGAGAGTAGGTCCCACCTCAATCTCTGAATAATCAAGTACATGGCTAGGGTCAGCCACGTACCGTCTCAACTGTGGTACGTGGAATACGTTGTGGACACCCACTAGTGCAGGTGGCAAGTCTAGCCTGTAAGCCACGTCACCGACCCTCCCGCTGATCATGAAAGGTCCGATAAAGCGTGGACCAAGCCTTCCCACCTCCACCAAAACGTATGGTACCCCGAGTCGGAGATATCCACAGAAAACCATGTCTCCAACCTAATCACAAACAAGATCTCAAGTTACTAAATAATCAAACATGATCAAACAAACACAAGAACAACCTACTTCTAATCCTATCTCCAGTCAACTAAGTCAAACATAGTCAATGGTCAACTACTAGTCAACAATTAGTCAATTTGTCAATATCTAAGCATTTGGTCAATAACTGGTCAACTAAGTCAACTTGGACTATTGGGTCAATGGCTAATTTAGGGTTAGACTAAAATAGACTATAGTGCTAAAAAAAATAATATCAAGACCAACTAAATCCTAAGTTCAAAATATACACATGTATACTCTACATTAAACTAGACTCATAACTTCTAACCCTTAGCCATAACACATACTCTAAAATACCTCACATAACCCCATATATCTTATCCTCTAATACCCATATATTCCCAATGTAACCCATAGAACCCACACTATTCTAAGTGTATCATCTATGCATGCATATAGACTAACCATTTCATATGCCTAATCTATATAATATATGAAGAACCCCTTAACCCATATCACTTATCACATATATCCCTATAATATATACACAATGCATAGCATTAGCCTAACATGGAGGTTTACTAGCACAAGCAGCAATTTAATCAAAACAAAAGGGGCAGGACATGCAATATGGTTAATCCTGGAAGCAGGACAATGCCTTGGACAGATAGTGCGACTGAACACAACACTCAACCTGAACTTAAATAAGAGGCTTGGAACAATGCCTAAGTGGCTAAACTGGAACTGATACTCAACTAATGTCCTGTTGTGAGACAAATCAGAGTGGATGCAGTGATGCAATGAATAAAGCTTGACAGTACAGTGTAATGATGCATGCAAATCTTTGTATGCAGTGGAGAATACAAGTTAGGCAAGACATCCAATGCAGGTATGAAAGGTGGTGAATGTCTAAACTTACGATGAAATAAAGTCTGACACTACATAAGGTTGGGGGAAAAGTTGAACCTAAGAAGCTGTGGTGGGTTGCTCTATAGGGACAGGACCCTACATTGGCTGAGCAAATCATGAAAAAGGGTTGAATTATGAAGGATGATGAGATGTGGTCAGGACATGGTCTCATGTTCTGATACTTGATGAGTATTAGTGAAACTAATGAGGGTACCAGGTAAACAGAACATGCAATGGTTAATATGATATACTGCAGGATATGCAAGTGGTGAAAGTATATGAAGTACAGGAAACGAATGAGTGCATGTGAATATAGGATATGCAAGAAATGTTATGTGAAGTACAGTGCCTGTGCTAAGGTGCAGTGTGTCGAGGATATGAATGTGAACATGGGTGAATGAGTGCCAGAACATAAGTGCAGTGCCAATTTGTGTGGACATTTCAGGTATACAGGTTACTAAGGTAATGCAGTAGTTCATCTATATGCAGGACATGATCAAATTTGTAGGTTATATGCCTAAGTAACAGGGAATGAAGTGTCAATTACAAGAGAGTGAAGTGTGAATTGTGTATCTGAGTCTAATATGTTAGGAAAGTCGTGTGATAATAATGAAGCACAAGATGGCGTGTCCGAGTAGGACACGAAGGTCATGGGTGTAGGGTGTCATTTATAGGTCATGCATGTGAAGTTGGTTTTGAGAAAACAACTAATCTTGTGCTCCTAATTTAAAAGTCATGACAATGTGCATAAGATAATCATAATTAAAGTGGGAATGGTCAATGGCCTAAATTGGACCGAAAGCTGTGATACAAAGTAGTACAAGGGAACAAGTTTGAACGGGACATAATATATCAAGGTGAAGATAATCTCGTCTACTACAAACTCATGAAGGAAGTTTCCAAAGGTTTACATCTCTGACGTTCTAGAAATCAAATTCACAGAAAGAATATTCGTCTACCTAGAATACTCCCTCTAGGGTTCCCTTCTAGTCATTCTAGTCATACTACCGCACAAAGCAATCACAAGGTATCAAAACATACAAGCAATGTGGGTCAATTATCTCAAAAGACATGCTAAGGTCTAGGCTAAAATCTGGGTACTTCTGAGGCTCTAGGTGGAACTGGATACTGCTCCCTCAAGGTCTCAGCTTGGACTCTCTGTGCCTCCAACATATCCCGGAGAGTTCGAATATCTGAGCTCTATCAGGAAACAACCCTTCCGAGAATATGGTATGGGGTACCACTATAGGAGGCAGAGGAAAACCCTCAGTCTCAGGTGAAGCTACAGCTACACTCAAGGACAGGCTCTGGTCATGGGTGCCCTACTGGAAAGGATAAGGAAAATAATAAGAAATCATCAAGGATGTAAGGCAGACTAGCATCCTATATAAAAACTGGTAGGTATTATAAATAATATTGGAATCATCTACAATGGGTTACTATTCTAATATCAATGCTAACTATTATCTCTAGAGTACAGACACTCTACAAGTCATCATGCCATTACACTATGAAAGAAGTACATATGAATAAGCTCTACTAAACTAAATATCCTTACTCCTAAGTTATTTGATGATGGAATACAATTTATAACAACAAAAGGGTACGATAGAGATGATATGCTTAAAACCTTCTCAAGATACAATCTGATAATCATATGCGTCTGTCCAAAATCATGTTACTCAGAGTCGTCGCCATGCTAGTAAGCAAGGCTGCGATAAACGATAGATTCCATAACTGGGGTATGCACCTCTATAATCATGTCGTCTGGAAATCTTGCTCTGCCGACTAGTAGCTGCAAGAAATTCTAAATCTTATAACCAAGATACGTACATCCGAAGACAGGTCTCTATGTTTCTGCCACGCCAGCTAATATGGCTGCGATAAACTACAGGTTCCATAATCAAGTAGACGTTTTACCATCCCTGTTATTCCTGTCAACATATGTTATCAGAAAATATCGTAACCCAGGCCATAAAATTCATCTTGATGGGAAAATCAAAGTCAACAACGATCCATCAGAAATCAAATTCAATAATCAAGGAGTGAGAGCGTACAAAATAAGGAAAAGAATTTCAAATTGAAGTTTAATAAGATTCTCAAAGGTCAACCCAGGAATCTCTCAAGGAATCCTAACTGTGATTGAGTACCTTCAAAAATATCCTAATCCTACTGCAGGTTGTAGTGATACTCTAGTTCGAATACCACTACATTTCTAAAATAGGACCTGTATGGGCCACCACTAAAAATGTGTCACGACCCACACCCTAGAGTAAGGGCACGAGAAGTGGGTACGTCCAGCCTACGCCACAGTGTCGGTAGTAGAACGCTGTCCTAGGTCAATCATCTAACAATATATAAGGTACATGTACAGTATATACACTCCGAATGGAGGTGACATAACAGAATACAGTCTCAATCACATCTAAGGTAGAATACGATAAAAAGATAGATAGATATGAAATAAAATAAAATCCACAGAGATACAACCAAATAGAAGTCTAAGATAACACAAATCCAGATAACATCTTAAAATCCCAAATACAGTAATCCAGAAAATGTAAATACAATAAAAGACATCCTAGACTAAAGGAGTGTCATCCACTGCTAAGGGGTCCTGCTGCTGGTCCAGGTCACAACAGTCCTCTAGAAAACCGTAATATGTGGAACAGAACGCCTCGGCCTCATTCTCTGTAATATTTTCAACAGGTCCAGTCAGAACATAAGCGAGCACAATACATCTCAACAAATCATAACAGGTTAGAAAATATAAACATGCTAGAGAGTAAGATACAAGAAACTGAAAGAACAATATGATGTAAAAGAGAGACTGTAAGTAAATAGCTATAATATATAAGAGAACTAACAGTGCTAGTGAATCAGAGTACAGGATGGTTATGTAAACGGCACGATATTGTACACGAGTAATCTACAGAGGTTGTACACGAATAAGCTACAAGATTGAGTACATAACCACTTCTACTCCCCCGCCCCAATCAATACACAAGGATCCAGTCAAGTTATGTTATTGCACACGAAGTATAGTTGTACACGATGGTCATGTGAGCACAAGAGTATACACGATTTCATACGATTTATACACGAATGTCACGAATACAAGGAGTACACAATGCTCACGATAAAGTACACGAACATGAGATACCCGATATACCCGCTAAGGGGATAATATCACACGATAAGATCCATATAGTACTAATCCGTGTTACCAACGTGTCAATATCAAGTAAAGTAATCTAAAGCAGGAAATATAATCCTAAACAAGATATGAAATGATCAGATAATGTACTCGCCTGATATCCTGAATATCTGAAGATGATATACTGTCCGAGGAGTGGTGTCTGGCTCCTATAGAACAGTACAAGTTACTACATGTCTAAAATAGTAAAACAGACTGCTACAATGCATCTACGTGATGTTTGGGGTCAATGTAGGCTAAAGTCAACCTTTGGTCAACTCTAGTAAACTAGGTCAAGCCTAACCCAAATAAGTATCACTAAGCCTAGCCAGCCTATTCTAGCAAGCACACATCATTACAAGGCTATACAAGTCTATTGACACCAATCCACATGAGCATTCATGCCATACACATAGTCTATGCCATATATATAGCCTATAGGCCATATGATCTATATCACATATTCCCATACATTATATATATATATATATATATATATATATATATATATATATATATACTAATTTAATATAAATTACACATTGGTATATCACATGATTATTATTAAGCATATATATATATATATATATATATATATATATATATATATATATATATATATATATATATATATATATATATAGTGATAGGGGAATAGTGTGTGTATGTGTATAGTGTCATGGCAAGGGTTAAAGTGTATGTGTGTGTGTGTGGCAATTGATAAGCTTGTGTGCGATACATGAATGTAGGCTGGATATGTGTGTGTCAAAATAGGAAAACAGGAACAGTCCTGTGTGTGTGTGTGAACAGTGCTCAGTGCTATGTGTCAATGTGAAATAGGTTAGTGTTATCAGTTTTAGGTAATGTAGTGTGTCAATGGGTGTGTGTGTTGAAAGTGTAACTGACAGTGAATCCGATAGGGTGTTAACTCAGGAAAATGTGATTTGTATGTGACTGAAACAATGATGGTGTGTGAGCATATTGGCTAGGGTGTGTGTAGTGGTATGGGTCATGTGTAGAGTAATGCTACAGTTACAACCAAATGCTTACAACCCTCTTACAACCTTCACCCATTGCTGACATGTGGACCATGGCCCACATGTCAGCAAATGGGTGAGTGGTTGTAAGAGGATTGTAAGGATTTGGTAGTAGACTTAGCATTATTGGTTATGTGTATATGACAGTGGGCTGTCATGACAGTAGCTTGGTTAGTGAAGAGTGTGCACAGGAACATGAAAACAGTAGATGGTTTGGTTTAGAAAGTGGTGAATGTGTAACAGAAAAATGAAATCAGTGATGCAAGTGTGTGTACATGAGTATAAAAATCAGTGTAACAGTAAGGGTGTTGTATAAAATCTCAAGAATTACTAGTTCTCAGGAATTTAGCAAAATGACAGTTCAAGGCATTACCAGTTTTCATAACAGACCCAACCCAATTCGAATCCTATCACCCAAATTCCAACACAATCCTAAACTCAACATTGCAGTAATGTAATACACATGTAATTGAATTAATCTTGGTAATTAAACATAAACAATTAGCTTAAAATAGAAATCAAATTTTAGAATTTAAAATCAGGAACTGGGGAAATTGAAAATCGACAGTTAAAATCAAGCTAATATTACAAATTAATGGTTGGTAATTAACCCCCCACCTATGCTCGTATCCCAAGAGTCTTATCGTGTCACCCTAGAACCGAATACGACGTGTCCGAGCAGCTAACACACACGGATACATTGTACCTGTGCACAGCATCGTGCACACGTGCACATGTATCCAGCGCACGACACAGGCCACGTGGGGACACGTGGCATGCACACGTGTATGCCAGGGGTAGGGCTACCCCACTGACACCCTGCCCTGTGTCCACAACACGTGTCGTGCCGTGTCCAGCCACGTATCAGAGGCTAAAACGCGCGTGTACAGTCTGCACGTGCGACTAATGCGGGGAGGAGAACTCCTCGCACACCCAACCACTCGTGCCTAATTTTGGGGAGACCAATACCATTCATTGCCTCGACATTCTCCCTAAAAATGGCGTGTACTCGTGTCCTGTACAGCGAGCACTAGGGCCCGAGTAGCAGGATAGTGCACATGGTCAGTCATAGCGTGTTCGTATCCGCGTGTGGACACGACACGACCCCAAAATCAATGAGCATGGACACGAATCAACAAGCAAACCCTAGATCTAGGAATTCATTCAGAAACATTTGCAAAAACAGCAAAAAGAAATGGTTGTGGCATTTCTACAAACACCTAGCCTAGCAAATTGATACATGTTTGATACGGACACGAAACCTAATACAAACGATACCAAACTACCACTATAGCTAGGGGACACCTAGATCTAGGCTACCATTCAATAAAATCATAGTAAAAATAGAATTAGAGGGGTTTACCTATAGATTGCAAGGATAAAAAAAAAGCCCCAAATCAAACGGTTCCCGTTGCTAGCCAAATCCTCCCAATTGCTCTAAAACTGAAATTACTTATCAAAATCAGCAAGTAGAGGTTGATTAGAATCATATGCAAAAGATTTGGGTCAAAAAGGATTAAAAATGAATTTACTATAAATTTTAGAAAGTGGGGATTTATCTTTCCTTCTAAAAACTTGGTTGAGCACAAAAAAGACAAGAACAAGGAGAGGGGACATTAAATAGGAGTGGAAAACCCTAGTTGGCTGGCCACTAATGGGTTGGTTAGGGTTAGGACTTCTAGTTATGGGCCATGGGCTTAAGTCACAAGTCATGAAATTAAATCACAAGTCATGAAATCAATTCACCTATTCTTAATTCTCCTATTTCAAACTTGGTTCTAAATGACTAGAATGGGTTAACTTAAGTTAGACTAGGGTCAACATAGCTAGGGTTAGCTTCTAGGCTAGTCTACGAACTCTCAATAAGTCAAAGTCAAAGATATCAATCACCAATTCAATAAATCAATTTAAATTCAAAAATTCACCAAATGACCAAAATACCCTCAAGCTAAAAATATGGTAGTGACAGGCAACAACACTATAAGGCGTCCAAACAACGGCAACAACAAGGACATAACCCAAAACCTTGCTGCACAAAATGCAATTATATCGGACACAATGCTAGCGACTGTCGTACCTTGAACATAGATTGTCACTTTTGCGAAAAAATAGGCACTATGCTAGAGATTGTATTTCTCGACTACGAAGATAGGACACTCCGTCGCAACCAAATCAACAGAATCGAGTCCCAATACCTCGAGCTCCTCAACCCACACAACTGAATGGCCAGGATCGTCGTCCCAATGATCAAGGGCTCATCTATGCCATAACTCGGGATGAGGCATTCGCCTCAGACACAGTCGTGACATTATATTGAATTTCAATAATGTGCCTATTCGTGTACTATTTGATTCAGATGCTATACACAGTTTTATATCGGCAGACTTCGCCGTCGAGCACAAAATTTATGTCACACCGTTAGACCTTAATCTTAGCGTCAACATCCCTTAGGGTACGTCACTACTTACAAACTTAGCCTGTAGAGATGGAATCATCTGTATAGGAGGTAAAAAGATCTATCTTGATGTAATAGTTCTACACATTAAGGACTACGACATCATTCTGAGAATGGATTAGCTCGGGCTGTGCAATGTAACCATCCACTATGCCGGAAAGACGGTCACCTTTCGTATACCTGGAGTGCCTGAATTCTGCTTTTTATGTGGTGAGGCATCGCCGACCTGCATGATGATCTCGACAATTTCTGCTCGGAGGATGCTACATTCCGTATGCAAAGGCTACTTAGCATCCGTTCAGAACATGTGACAAGATGATGCAAATACGAGTCAGACTGACGTTGTGGCAGAATTCTACGACATGTTCCTGGACGAGCTACCCGACATGCCCCCTGATCAAAAAATCGAGTTCACCATCGACACATTTCCAGATATCAGACCTATTTCCAGGTCCCCGTACATAATGGGCCCCGTAGAGTTGAGAGAACTTAAGATCCAGTTAAAAGAGTTGCTTGACAAGGGATTCATTCGTCCTAGCGTCTCGTCATGGGATGCGCCTGTGCTGTTCGTCAAGAAAAAGGATCGGTCAATGAGGCTCTGTATCGATTATCGAGAATTGAATAAAGCCACCGTCCGGAACAAATACCCCCTGTCCCGCATGGATGATTTGTTCGATCAGCTCCAAGGTACTACGGTATTTTCGAAGATTGACCTCCGATCGGGTTACCATCAACTCAAGATCAAGCCAGAAGACATGCCAAAGTCTGCCTTCCATACTCGTTATGGCCACTACGAGTTTTTGGTAATGTCATTCGGCCTGACAAATGCCCTTGTCGCCTTCATGGATCTAGTGAATCGGGTGTTTTGTCTGTTCCTTGACAAATTCGTAGTAGTCTTCATATACGATATTTTTGTCTACTCGAAGGATCGGGTGCAACATGCAGAACATCTACGGACCGTACTCTAGACCCTCCGAGATAATCAGTTGTTCGTGAAGAGAAGCAAATACGAGTTCTGGCTAGACAGCGTATCCTTTCTTGGGCACATCATTTCTGCTGGAGGTATTTTAGTTGATCCGAAGTCGAAACAGTTGTTGATTGGAGACGGCCCGCATCAATTAGTAAAATTCGAAGCTTCTTCGGCTTGGCGGGATACTATAGAGGTTTTGTGAAAGACTTCGTGAAGATTGCATCACTATTGACTTGTCTCACCCAAAAAGGAGTCACGTTCGAGTGGTCAGACGACTGTGAAGCTTCTTTTCAGGAGTTAAAACGACGGCTCATTTCGGCCCCGATACTTGCTCTTCCTAACGGGACTGAGGGATTTCAAATCTACAGCGATGCATCTGGCTGGGGTATGGGATGTGTGCTTGTGCAGTAGGATAAGGTGATATCTTTTGCTTCTCGACAACTAAAGCCGCATGAGAAGAAATATCCCATTCATGACCTAGAATTAGCGGCGATTGTGTTCGCGTTGAAGCTGTGGTGTCACTATCTCTATGGCACGGCGTGCTAGATTTATGCGGACCACAAGAGCCTCAAGCATCTCTTCACCCATAAATAATTGAATTTGCGACAGAGGCGATGGCTTGAACTGATTAAAGACTACGACTTATCGATCGACTACACGCCGGGCAAGACAAATATTATAGCGGACGTGCTGAGTCGGAAATACATAGCTTCACTATCCATCAACCGTCGACTGCGGCGTGACATGGAAAAAATGGGCATAGAACTTCGGGTTCGATTCGTGGACGTGCAGCTGGCACTGTTACGGCTAGAGCCGAGTTTATTAAAAAAGATCAAGTCTGCTCAGAAAGATGATCCATACCAGAAGAAGATACGGAAGCTGATATCAACATAGAAGGCATCTAACTTTGCAGAACGAGTCGGGAACATTACGAGTGAAGGCCAGGTTATGTGTCCCGGATAATCCAGAACTCAGAAAGAAGATAATGTCAGAAGCACATTATGGAAAATATTTCTTACATCCTGGGAGCACCAAGATGTATAAGGACCTCCGCATTGTCTTTTGGTGGCACGGCATGAAGAAGGATGTGGCACTCTTCGTGTCGCGATGTATGGCATATGAGCAGGTTAAAGCTGATCACCAGAGACCGGACAGAGAGATGCAGAACCTCGCCATTCTAGAGTAGAAATGGGATCATGTCACTATGGACTTCATTGTTGGCATGTCAAAGATGCCACGAGGGAACGATGTCGTCTGGGTTATCATCGATCGACTAACTAAGTCAGCACATTTTATTGCCATTAAAGTCACTTGGAGCGTCGATCGCCTTGCTCATATCTACCTTGATGAAATAGTTCGATTGCACGGGGTGCCAGTATCTATCGTCTCAGATCGGGATGGACGATTCATATTACGCTTCTAGAGTAGTCTTCAGTCAGCATTTGGGACCAAGTTGAAGTTCAGCTCAGCCTATCATCCTCAGACCGACGGCCAAACAGAGCGGGTGAATCAGATTCTCGAAGACATGTTATGTCTTTGTGCGATCGACTTGAAGTCAAGCTGGGATGATCATCTACCGTTGGCCGAATTTGCATATAACAACAGCTACCAGTCCAGCATCTAAATGGCTTCGTATGAAGCTTTGTACGGCCGAAAGTGCAGATCACCCATTTGCTGGGATGAATTCGGGGAACAACAGATACTTAGCCCAGAACTGGTGGAGCAGACTGTACAAAAATTTAAGTTGATATGGGAGCGATTGAAGATAGCACAAAGCAGACAGAAAAGCTACACCGACACTCACTGACGATCTCTTGAATTCCTGGAAGGTGACCACGTGTTTCTGTAAGTAATTCCTATGCGAGGAGTCACGAGATTTGGAGCTAAAGGAAAGTTGAGCCTAAGATTTGTCGGTCCTTTCGAGATATTAAAGCGAGTTGCCCCAGTAGCTTACCAGATTACATTACCGCCAGCACTGTCGGACATGCACAATATCTTCCACGTCTCTCAGTTATGGAAGTACGTACACGATCCGAGCCATGTGGTAGATTTTGGTCAGCTGAACCTGTATGCAAACTTATTATATGTAGAAGTGCATGTGCAAATCTTGGAACGCAAGGATAAACTGCTTCAAAATCGTACTATTCCTCTCGTTCATGTGCTCTGGAAGAATCATGCAGTCGAAGAGTTAACCTAGGAGCTTGAGTCCGTGATGAAGGAGAAATTTCCTTCATTGTTTTTCTAGTGGTAGGTTCCCTTCTTAAGTTTCAAGGATGAAACTTTTTCATAGTTGGTTATGATGTAGTGTCCCGCCCCTACATCGTTCCCGTTATCGTCCATGGGATACGAAAGAATGGAACACTGTCGCTACTGATTGAATCGGAATCGATAGATCGGGATCGGTTGAATCGGTCGAATGGGAACGATTGAATTAAGATCTTTTTCTCGTTATGGAAAAGCTTCTTCGAAATTAATTCCCATATTCAGCAGGTTGCACCTCGAGGATAGACTCTGCGGCTGAATCGGGAGAGACCTCCCGTTGCTCTGTTTTTCATGCCGTACTTGCCCTTTGTTTTTGGTTTTTCGTGTATGTTTTTGATAGTTTTCATGGCTAGCATTATCGAACTTTGCATTCGTATCAAAATCTTTGGATAATACAGTGTTCTAATCAACTGCTTATGCGACTTTAGGTGATCGCGTAGGTGCCGTCTAGCGCAGCCAACGGGTCTTTTGCCTCAACAAACAATCAAAGTGAGTGGCTATACCCTTCTTTCCCTCGACCTTCTTCAATTCCAAGTTAATCGATAGAATACTAGTTGGTTATACAAGAACATGAAGTCTTAGATTTCAACAAACCGTGCACGATTCATCACGTACGCACGCTATGGAATTATTATGCCACAAAAAAATGTTGGATGCTTAATATGTTATGCCTGTTATAAAACTGAGATAATCAATGTTTTGAATCATTGAATAACTACTGGCTTGACATGGCAAAACAACGATAAAAATGGTTATGTTGCTCATGAACTAAAGATCATGCTTGAATAACTAGTCTATCTTGTACGGTCGCAGACAACTTGTGCACAAGGAATGGCTTCCTCGAACGGTACCCCAAGGTATGGGATTGTTTCGGCCTAGGAGGAAGCAAAAGATAGCTGAGCTCGCTACTTGCACTGAAAGGGTCGTCGTCTAACCCAGCTATAGTCCAAAATGGCTTATGATGACAGTAACCTTCACATACACAAACTGCACCCACTAAAGGATAATAATTGACAGAAAAGAACACAAAAAATCTCACATAGCACGGCACACTCTGCCGTGGGTAAGATCTAGCATAATTTATATTATGCCTATCATATGCTTGTCTGAAATTCATTAGGATGCTAGAAAGATCACAATTAAGTAAACAAATTCTTGAACCAAATGAGAGCGTAGTATATAATTAGCCACTCGTCGGTACAATGTGTAATATACTGATCCTCGCTCTCCAACAGGTACTTCGGATCAGTAAGAGCGTGCCAGCTAACTCAAGGCGCCGCTTGGAACATTTTGAAGCCAAAGCTTGAAGCTGCCCTTTTGAAGACTCCACATTCAGTCAAGGAAACAGATGAAGCGACTCGACCCGATAGCAGGTGGAATGGATCATCTTGCTTGTAAAAGGGGATGTAATGTATGGAATGGCTATCTCATCAGTGTTTATTTTTGTCACGACCCGCACCCTAGAGTAAGGGCACGAGACGTGGGTACGTCCAGCCTACGCTGCAGTGTCGACGGTAGAACGCTGTCCTAGGTCAAACATCTAACAATATAAAGGTACCTGTACAGTATATACACTCCAAATGGAGGTGACATAGCAAATACAGTCTCAATCACATCTAAGGTAGAGCATGATAAAAGATAGATAAAACATGAAATCCACAAAGAGATACCGCAGATAGAAGTCTAAGTGTCTAAGATACACAAACCCAGAAAATATCTCAAATCTCAAATACAGTAATCCATAAAGTAAATACAACTCAAGACAACTAAAATAACTATCTATACAACCTCTACTGTGTCTCCTCTAGGCTAGCAGGCAACCTCCAAGCTATCTGTAAAATTTATCAACAGGTCCAGTCAGGACAGGAGCGAGCACAAAATATCTCATGCAGTTCATATCAAGTTAGAAAATATAAAGCATACAATAGAGTAAGATACAGAAAACGCTGAAAGAAGAATGTATATGAAAAACAGCAGAGATTTGATAATAGTACTACAAAAAATACCCTATTTTGCAACGGTTTTAGTGCAACGCTTTTATGAATGTTGTTGGAACTATAATTTAACAGTTACGTAACGGTTGAAATAACCGTTTCTAAATTAAATATATTTGCAATGGTTATAGATTAACCATTGCCTAAGACATTTTTTACAACGGTTCATAAACACTTGCTAAACGTTTTTCTTTTTTATAATGGTCAAGCAACAGTTTTATGAAAGTGTTATCAAAACGAGTTGAATGGGCAACATTTATGCAAGGGTTTTAAGTATTTGTTACAAATTTATTAATATTTTGCAACGATTACATAAAGTCTTATAAAAAGGCTCACTGTTAGCAACAGTTGCACAACAATT
The DNA here is from genome assembly GCA_029216955.1 of Iris pallida. Classification (NCBI taxonomy): domain Eukaryota; kingdom Viridiplantae; phylum Streptophyta; class Magnoliopsida; order Asparagales; family Iridaceae; genus Iris; species Iris pallida. The sequence goes on along the minus strand of JANAVB010024597.1, from coordinate 7,804,326 downwards.
TTTATAACCTGTTGTGAGTGGGCTTATTATTTATAATGATTGTGCAACGATTTATGCTACCAGTTATAATTTTTTGTTTAATAACAACGTTTATGATAACCATTGTCAAAAGAATAAACAATTATTGCAAAATATTGATCTTGTAACAGTTTGTTTATAGTCGTTGCAAATTCAATTTCCAATTTGAATTTTATTTATAAATAAAAGGGATTTAATCATTAGAATTACTCGTATTAATTGGTTCCTTGTTCTCTAACAAAAATATTAGATAATATATTTAACATCGATCCAAAAGCTTCAATTGATAAAAATGATATAAGTACATATATATTATAAATATAAGTATTTATATACAAATGAGCCTGTAGCCGAGTGGTAGAGCAGAGGCATGTGATCCAGGAGGTTGGGAGTTCGAGCCCCATTGGAGGGAAAAAAAAATAAATTTATTGACCGTTGCCTATTATTCGCAACAATTTTTAACCGTTACATGTAATATTTTAGGCAACAATTATCAACCATCGTACTTTACTCAATATTTACAATAGTTTTTTAATCGTTGCCAAATATATTATTGACAACACCATGTAACCGTTATGCATTGACATATGATCCGTTGCATAATAAGTTATTTGCAACTATTTATAAAAATGTTGCAAAAACCTTCTATAACCGTTGTAAGAGGAATCTGCAACGCTCGAATTTACAATGTTCCAATAACTGTTGCAGAATGATTTTACAACGGGTTATATTATTTTTGCAACAGTTTTCGATCGTTGTAAGACACCCTGGTTTCTTGTAGTGTAGGAAATATCTATATATGATAAGTAAGAACCGTAAGCAATATTTGATTTAGAGTACAATATGGTTATGTAAACGGTTTAGGACAATGCAATGGTAACTCCATTGTACGTGAGTGCACAATGGACATATACAATAGTTATACAATGTTGCACAATAAGATTTGATTACATAACCAATTCTACTCTCCCTCCCCAATCAATACACAAGGATCCACTCCAATTATGTTATCTTATACAATAGTGTACAATGTTATACAATAGATGTACAATATTATATAATAGTTGTACAATGGTCTATCCATGGGACTCATGTGATAATGAGAGTACAATATGCACAATGAGTATACAAGGATAGGGTATTCAATAAATATAATATGTAAGTGAAACGCACATCACAATATGTATTTAGTGAATACAAGGGGATAACATCTCAAAAGAAGATCCATATAGTACCAATCCGTGTTAACAATCGGGTCAACATCAAGTACAGTAATCTAGAGCAAGAATGTAAATTCAGACAAGTATGAAACGGTCAGAGAATGTATTCGCCTGATAACATGAACAGCTGATAGGTATAGAGGTCCAACTGAAGCCACAGAGTCCTATTTAAAGCAACACAAGTTACAAGGTGTTCAAGTTGTAATAAATGAATTTCTACAAGCAATCTATATTATTCTAGGCTCTTCTAAGTAAAGTCAACTCTAGGTCAACTCCGGTCAACAATCTAAGTCAAACTAGGTCAAGTATTGACTTACAGTTGACTTTTGGTCAACTGGTCAACTCTGGTCAAACAGGGTCAATTCTAGTTTAATTATTAAAGATATAAAGTGTACTTCGTTATTTGTACGTCAAAACTTACGGCACGTAAATCGAGATAAGATGATCAACGGTAAAGTTAATAATCTTATTATAGTGATCCACTTGTCCATCTTGTCAATTTCAGCGATGTGAGATCACTGGAATTGACCGATCTCAGTTTCGTTGTACTAATCCCGAAATACGAATATTATGAGAATTAATTATAATAAAAGGTGACACGTAGAGAAACTATCTACAAACATTGTCGGATGATGAAATAAACATCGCCAACGTGTCCAGAATGGTCAAATTAGCTAGGATAGCCTACCCATCGGTCCAATTTGGAAACAAGGACAAAAAGGTAATTTTAGGTCAAAACGGTATCCGTGTCGGAGCCGTTTTACACCAAAAAATGTGCAAGAAAACAAGTCTACAAAATATAATAAATTATATGTCCACGAAACCAGAATGACGATACGAACCCAACGGTTTATCCAGAATTGGATTCCGTTGACCCGACCTAAATTTGGTCCGTTGACCAGAACTTGGAATTCCGGTTTACACGGAAATACGTGCCGGAGCCAATGTTCTCAAAAGTCAGCAAACTATATGTCAGCGAGTCCAGAATGACGATACAAACTCAATGGTATATCCGGAATTGGATTCCGATGAGCCGACATCAAAAAGTCCCGTTGACCTAGACTGTGGGACCCACTTTGCACCGAAATACGTGCCAGGGCCCACGTCCTCCAAATCTAACAAATTATATATGAAAACATGCCAGAACGATGCCACGAGTCTACTGGTGGTGTCAGAAATAAAATCTGGAGTCCCGTGTTCAAAAATAGAATTTTACAAGTTGGAAATTACGAATTCGGACGGCCAACTTTGGCGTCGAATTCAACAAATCAAACAAGCTCACAGTAAAACAAAACTGGAGGGGTAGGAAGAGGGTTATACCAGCTTTGTATAGGAACTAGTAGCACGCAAAATGGAGCTGCAGTGGAGGAGGTACAAGCCGATGTAGTTGGCTCCGCAAAACTGTCCAAAATTTATACAATTTAAACGGTCAACTTGGTGGCCGTTTTTGATGTATCAAACGATAAAATTAACTGACGAAAATTGACAGGAGTGAAGATGGATATACCGAGATTGTGACGGAGCAAAGAAATTGTCGATCCAACGGTCATATTTCTCGAAAATCGTGCACAAAGTTGCTGCGACGGAGCGCCAAATTGGACTTGATTTCGCGCGCGTCACTGCGGGAATTCGTGCGAAATGCACGAATCGCCTACACGTCGCGCCGGAGAAGGAGATGGCGGACCCAGGGGGGTCGCCGGTATTCGCCCACCGTTGGGGGGCTGGCCACGGCGGCGGCGGCTGGCGGCGTGGTCTGCACACGTGGCCTACAGTGCCTTTCCCGGCCGGCTGCACAGTAGCTGCTGTGCTGCTGTCCGCGGGGGCTGCGCGCCTGGCCTGGCGGAGGCACAATGGTTTGTTGGCTCGGTGGAGGTGGTGGCGCTTGGATGTGGTGGTGGTTGTGATCGGAATGGATGGATGTGGTGGTGGTAGTTGTTGAGATGATGGAGAAGGAGGAGGAGGTTGCTCGGCCTGCTGGCCAGGGTGGTGGCCGGCTCGGCCACGACCAGGGAGAAGGAGGCTGGGATGAAGTGGAGTCGTCCATGGGAGGGCTCGGGCTATGTAGATGGTGGTGGTGTTTAGATGATATAAATAATTTAGGAAGAGAGAGAGAGAGAGAATTGTGTAATAAATTATGTGTGTGTTGATAAATGGAGGAGAGAGAATACCATTCCCTCAAAGTTAGGGCCGACTGTTGGGGGAAAATTCTTGAGAGTGTTGAAAAAAATGTAGGGTGAGGATTTATGGGGATAAATCCAATGGCTATGATAAAATAAGGATTGAATCATTTCTTAGGGATTAAAACAAAAGGAATCTCATTGAACATCAATAGTAGGTAGACTAGATATTAATATTTAAAATTGCAATGAGGGTGAGGGTGTCATGATGGAGGGTAGCACGAAGCTGGACTGGACTTGGTGGAGCCGTATTGGGTCAAAATAAGATTTAATATCATAAATGAATTAATTTAGACATTTATGATCATGGGTAAATAAGTAGCATGTGGGGGCTCAAACAAATGGCACACAAGTGGCATACGGATAGTAGGGTCAATGTGGGCCATGTCCATATTTGGGGTTGTCAGGTTTGGGTCAACATAGTATCCATAATTCAAGTCGGAAAAAAAATGTGACACCGTCGGGTGAAATAAAATCGGGTCACGTGTCAGGAAATTTGTGTGAAGCAAATGGAGCACAAAATGGTGTGTCTGAGTGGGACACGAAGGTCATGAGTGAAGAGTGTCTCGAGAAGATCATGTATGAGAAGTTGGTTTCAAGAAAATGACTGGTCTTGCGCTCCCAAATTAAAAGTCACGGTAACGTGCTGATAATGATCATGGAAAAGAGTGAAAAATTAATTAATGATCAAATGGTCTAAATCGACCCGAAGTTCTGCGAAACAAAAAGAGTACAAGGGAACAAGTTTGGATGGGATATTATATACCGTCATGAAGGTAATCATGTCCACTACAAAACTCGTGAAGAAGGTTTCCAGAGTTGAACATCCCTGACACTCCAAATATCAAAGGCACAAAAAAGTACACTTAAAGATAAATAACAGAATAAATTATTTATTGAAACTAAATCAATCAAAAAAATTAAAAAAAAATCAACCCAAAATTCAGTGTGCTCACATCCTACCCGCCTTATAAAAATTTCGTCCTCGAAATTAAAATGTTCATACTCCTTCTAGGTCAAACCCCCACAATCAAGTCTCAGAACTTAAACAAATCATACGATTAAAAATGACGACATACAGGGTCATGGCATACAGTGGTAGTGAAAGTCTCATCTAGGTATACTAGTCATACTAACCGAAACGGTCATAGGGTATCAAAACACACAAGCAATTAGGGGTATTAAACCGGAAAGACACAGAAATAATAAATCATCAAAACTGTAAGGCAGTCTACCATCCTATGTGAAAACTGGTACTTATCAAAAAATAAATAAAGATAACTACCAATTATCTATAAAGGGGTACTATTCAAAGAAAAATCAAAATCACAAGTTAAATAATGAAAGCCAATTGCATTGAAATCCAATCACAATATATATATATATATATATATATAGAGCGTTAGAGAGGGAAAAGCTAGCATTATGTAAAGGTTATGTGGTTCGTGTGTGTATGGGTGTATGGGGACATGTTCATATGGTTAGATAGTAGGCGTGTGTGTATGTAAAATATACATGAAAGTGTATAGGAGGATTTGGGTTTCAAAACAATAGCTATCAAGTTACACTACTCACGGCATATTGGTTAAACAATCTACAATGCACAACCTATTTACTCATAACATGCATGGCTAACCATATACATATACATATATATAAAGAGGTAGAGATTTAGTTATGTATCTATATACATTATAACATGTATGCATAAACTCTATATATATCTATATAGATATATGAACATAACATAGAGAGGAAGGGTTAGGTTTACATAGCAGTGTATACTAAGTTAGGGTGTGTGTATTCTTGTACAGGGTTATAGCTTTAGTATTGAAAGGTTAGACCTAGTTTTAGTTCAGCATTTACATACAAAATCTGAAAATAAGCTAACACTTAAACCAGTGCAATATTAACATAATGCAGTTTCATATTTTAGGGGTTTAAAACGTCACAACTAACTCAATGCTCCCAACACATCCTAACATGATGGAGAAGAAACCCTAACATACTATCCATACATTTAGCTAGGCATATAGTTCAATATTACATATTAAATCTGAAATCGAACTAAACATGGAAATCAATGTAAAAATGTTAATATGTATTCAGTTTTAGAATTTTGGAGAAATTCGAACATCAACCAACCCAATGTTCATCACAACCACAACCTAACATGTAAGAATATGAAACCTAACATTATATCCCTACATATAACAATGTATCTAGCTCAAAATATTATATTTAAAAATAGCAAATTGAACTAAACATTTGAAATCCAGTATTAAGGGTTAATACGCACACAGTCTCAGATTTGAGAAATTTAAACACAAAACTCAACCAATTTCTTTAAGAGTTGAAATCCTGTATATAACATACATGTGTAGTGATGTAAACAAAACTACTAACATGAAATTTATATTTAAATTACGAATCTAACTGGAAAAAGCAGAGAACCAGTCTCTGATACTGTACTGTATCAGAATATTGGGGTTTTGATAATTTAAACATCAACAACATATTAATATGCATTTAGATGGGTTGGTAATCAAAGTGTAGCATGCATACGTGTCAGACAAAGTGTCTGTATCCATTATATATATTCTAATGTCCCAATATAAAAATTAAATTCCATATCAAGACCAACATTTAGATTCCTACCAAGATTGCAAAGTAGGTGATTGATGTAATCAAGACAGTTTTATTATTATTATTATTATTATTATTATTATTATTATTATTTAATACAAGAATAATAGCAAGAAGGAAATAACGATAAAATATGTTCTGCTTATCTGTTTAAAAAAAAGGAACCATTTTGAAACCAGAGCTATAATATCAAATCCAAGATAAGGTCTAGCAAAAATTATCGATTCATTGTATTATGAAGAAACTCATAGCAAGAAGTTACACAAGGTTTATAAAAACAGCTAAAGCTACTCCTAAGTTAAATAATGAGAAGTAAAACAAAACAAAACAAATAATAATTCTTTTTTTTTAGAATGACTGAAACAAAAGTAGAGAAAATATGTTCAAGAACATTTAAGGTACAATCTAATAATCATATGCGTCTATCCAAAATTATGGTACTCTAAATCCTCGTCATACTAGTAAGCAAGGCTACGATAATCACAAAGTCCTCGACTGAGGCACATACCTCTAGAATCATGGTATTTAAAATTTTCGCGATGCCGCTAGCTTGGCTGCAAAAACCTTAAATTCCCACACCCGAGAAATATATCCAAAGTCAGACTATATGTCCTCACCATGCTGGCTAATGTGAGTGTAGAAGACTAGATTCCATAACTTAGATGACCTATCCCATATAATTTCATCTTGACACAAAAAAATTAAATCAGCAATGGATTCCAAAATCAAATTCATCAACGAACATCAAGATTCAAAACTGAACAATAATCCATCAAATCAATAAATACAAACTCAAATTCAACAATAATCCATCAAAATCAAGTTCAACAACAGAAAGTAAAGATAAATCAAATCAAGGGAAGAAGAGTTTTCAAATCGAAGTTAAAATAAGATTCTCAAGGGTCGTCCCAGGAATCTCTCAAGAAATCCTAAATATGATTGAGTATCCTCTCATTAAAGACCTATTCATTATTCTTAATTGCGGGCGCACAGCAGTACAACTAATTGTCGTACTACCACGACTTCGCACAATTGCAAATCTCGACCTGCACCGGCCACCACTAAAATCGTGTTCCGACCCGCACCCTAGAGTAAGGGCACGAGACGTGGGTACGTCCAGCCTATGCCGCAGTGTCGGCGGTAGAACGCTGTCCTAGGTCAAACATCTACCAATATAATGGTACCTGTACAGTATATACACTCCGAATGGAGGTGACATAGCAAATACAGTCTCAATCACATCTAAGGTAGGACATGATAAAAGATAGATAAAACATGAAATCCACAAAGAGATACCGCATATAGAAGTCTAAGTGTCTAAGATACACAAATTCAGAAAACATCTCAAATCTCAAATACAGTAATCCATAAAGTAAATACAACTCAAGACAACTAAAATAACTATCTATACAACCTCTACTGTGTCTCCTCTAGGCTAGCAGGCAACCTCCAAGCTATCTGTAAAATTGATCAACAGGTCCAGTCAGGACAGGAACGAGCACAAAATTTCTTACGCAGTTCATATCAAGTTAGGAAATATAAAGCATGCAATAGAGTCAGATACAGGAAACGCTAAAAGAAGAATGTATATAAAAAATAGCAGAGATTTGATAATAGGAAATATCTATATATGATAAGTAAGAACCGTAAACAATATTTGATTTAGAGTACAATATGGTTATGTAAACGGTTTAGGACAATACAATGGTAACTCCATTGTATGTGAGTGCACAATGGACATATACAATAGATATATAATGTTGCACAATAGGATTTAATTACATAACCAATTCTACTCCCTCTCCCCAATCAATACACAAGAATCCACTCCAGTTGCGTTATCTTATACAATAGTGTACAATGTTATACAATAGATGTACAATGTTATACAATAGTTGTACAATGGTCTATCCATGGGACTCATGTGATAATGAGAGTACAATATACACAATGAGTATAGAAGGATAAGGATATTCAATAAATACAATATATAAGTGAAACACACATCACAATATGTATTTAGTGAATACAAGGAGATAACATCTCAAAAGAAGATCCATATAGTACCAATCCGTGATAACAATCGTGTCAGCATCAAGTACAGTAATCTAGAGCAAGAATGTAAATCCAGACAAGTATGAAACGGTCAGAGAATGTACTCGCCTGATAACATGAACAACTGATAGGTATAGAGGTCTAACTGAAGCCACAGAGTCCTATTTAAAGCAACACAGGTTACAAGGTGTTCAAGTTGTAATAAATAAATTTCTACAAGCAATCTATATTATTCTAGGCTCTTCTAAGTAAAGTCAACTCTAGGTCTAATTTCGGTCAACAATCTAGTCAAACTAGGTCAAGTGTTGACTTACAGTTGACTTCTGGTCAAGTGATCAACTCTGGTCAAACAGGGTCAATTCTAGTTTAATTATTAAAGATATAAAAGTGTACTTCATTATTTGTACGTCGAAACTTATGACACGCAAATCGAGATAAGATGATCAACGGTAAAGTTAATAATCTTATTATAGTGATCCACTTGTCCATCTTGTCAATTTTAGCGATGTGAGATCACTGGAATTGACCGATCTCAGTTTCGTTGTACTAATCCCGAAATACGAATATTATGAGAATTAATTATAATAAAAGGTGATACGTAGAGAAACTATCTATAAACATTGTCGGATGATGAAATAAACATCGCCAACGTGTCCAGAATGGTCAAATTAGTTAGGATAGCCTACCCATCGGTCCAATTTGGACACAAGGGCAAAAAGGTAATTTTGGGTCAAAACGGTATCCGTGTCGGAGCCGTTTTGCACCAAAAAACGTGTAAGAAAACAAGTCTACAAAATATAATAAATTATATGTCCACGAAACCAGAATGACGATACGAACCCAACGGTATATCCAGAATTGGATTCCGTTGACCCGATCTAAATTTGGTCCGTTGACCAGAACTTGGAATTCCGGTTTACACGGAAATACGTGCTAGAGCCAATGTTATCAAAACACAACAAACTATATGTCAACGAGTCCAGAATGACGATACAAACTCAATGGTATATCCGGAATTGGATTCCGATGAGACAACGTCAAAAAGTCTCGCTGACCCGGACTGTGGGACCCACTTTGCACCGAAATACGTGCCAGGGCCCACGTCCTCCAAATCTAACAAATTATATATGATAATATGCCATAACGACGCCACGAGTCTACTGGTGGTGTCAGAAATGAAATCTGGAGTCCCGTGTTCAAAAATAGAATTTTACAAGTTGGAAATTACGAATTCGGACGGCCAACTTTGGCGTCGAATTCAACCAATCAAACAAGCTCACAATAAAACGAAACTGGAGGGGTAGGAAGAGGGTTATACCAGCTTTGCACAGGAACTGGTAGCACACGAAATGGAGTTGCGATGGAGTAGGTACAAGCCGACGTAGTTGGCTCCGTAAAACTGTCCAAAATTTATATAATTTAAACGGTCAACTTGGTGTCCGGTTTTGATGTATCAAACGATAAAATTAACTGACGAAAATTGACATGAGTGAAGATGGATATACCGAGATTGTGACGGAGAGACGAAATCGCCGATCCAACGGTCAAATTTCTCAAAAATCGTGCACGAAGTTGCTACGACGGAGCGCCAAATCGGACTTGATTTCGCGCGCGTCACGGCGGGAATTCGTGCGAAATGCACGAATCGCCTATACGTCGTGCCGGAGAAGGAGATGGCGGACCCAGGGGGGTCACCGGTGTTCGCCCACCGCGGAGGGAGGGGGGGCGGCCACGGCGGCGGCGCCCGGAGGCGTGGCCTGCGCGCGTGGCCTGCAGTGCCTTTCCCGGCCGACTGCACAGTAGCTGCTGCGCTGCTGTGCACGGAGGCTGTGCACCTGGCCTGGCCTGGCGGAGGTGCGACGGTTTGTTGGCTCGGTAGAGGTGGTGGCGTTCGGATGTGGTGGTGGTTGTGATCGGAATGGATGGATGTGGTGGTGGTGGTTGTTGAGATGATGGAGAAGGAGGAGGAGGCTACTCGGCCTGCTGGCCAGGGTGGTGGCCGGCTCGGCCACGGCCAGGAAGGAGGCTGGGATGAAGTGGAGTCGACCATGGGAGGGCTCGGGCTATGTAGATGGTGGTGGTGTTTTGATGAAGTAAATAATTTAGGAAGAGAGAGAGAGATAATTATGTAATAAATTGTGTGTGTTGATAAATGGAGGAGAGAGAATGCCATTCCCTCAAAGTTAGGCCAGCTGTTGGGGGAAAATTTGTGAGAGTGTGGAAAAAAATGTAGGGTGAGGATTTATGGGGATAAATCCATTGACTATGATGAAATAAGGATTGAATCATTTCTTAGGGATTAAAACAAAAGGAATCTCATTGAACATCAATAGTAGGTAGACTAGATATTAATATTTGAAATTGCAATGAGGGTGAGGGTGTCATGATGGAGAGTAGCACGAAGCTGGGCTGGACTTGGTAGAGCCGGATTGGGTCAAAATCAGATTTAATATCATAAATGAATTAATTTAGACATTTATGATCATGGGTAAATAAGTAGCATGTGGGGGCTCAAACAAATGGCACACAAGTGGCATACGGATAGTAGGCTCATTGTGGACCATGTCTATATTTGGGGTTGTCAGGTTTGTGTCGACAGGGTATCCATAATTCAAGTCGGAAAATAAATGTGACACCGTGGGGTGAAATAAAATCGGGTCACGTGTCAGGAAAGTTGTGTAAAGCAAATAGAGCACAAAATGGTGTGTCTGAGTGGGACACGAAGGTCATGAGTGAAGAGTGTCTCGAGTAGATCATGCATGAGAAGTTGGTTTCAAGAAAATGACTGGTCTTGCGCTCCCAAATTAAAAGTCACGAGAACGTGCTAATAATGATCAAGAAAAAGAGTAGGAAAATTAATTAATGATCAAATGGTCTAAATCGATCCGAAGTTTTGTGAAGCAAAAAGAGTACAAGGGAACAAGTTTGGATGGGACATTATATACAGTCATGAAGGTAATCCTGTCCCCTATAAAACTCGTGAAGAAGGTTTCCAGAGTTGAACATCCCTGACACTCCAAATATCAAAGGCACGGAAAAGTACACTTAAAGATAAATAACAGAATAAATTATTTATTGAAACTAAATCATTCAGAAAAATTAAAAAAATTAACCCAAAATTCAGGGTGCTCACAATTTTGTAATCGAGTCATGTTGTAAGCTCGCACGGCAATGATTGTAATGGAGTCATGTAAATGATGTTTTATTATCAATGAAAGGAAACTTTCTTTTGTCTCAAATGTGTTGTTCAATTTCTTTGTGTACTCTACTTGACGTTGTGTTTTGGATAACCTAATGACTGTGCCTTGTACAATCGCAACTTAGGTTCACACGGCATCACGTCAGGGGGACGACTATCGATTCTACGGAATCGAGGCGTGATAGAGAGGGGCTAAAACACCTGGGGGGTCATAGCGGAAAGGGAAGAGGACCGGAGACTGAGGGGCTGGAGCGCCGAAGAAGACGACGGAGGACCGGAGACAGGGGAGCATCGGAGAGGGAGAGGGGCTCGAGCGGCGGTCGAAAATATTTGGGAATGAGTGAATTGAGGGAAATGAAAAGTTGGAACCCTATATTAAAAACATTAGCGACGTCATATTTTGACATCACTATAGGTCGCTATTGTATTATACACTACGACATAATAAGTACGAAGTTGCTAAACATCGCTAAAGTTAATAATATAGCAACGTTTATCGACTTCTCTATGACTTATATTTTTCATAAAATTATACTAGTCGTAAAATATCGCTGGACGTCGCAAACAGTAACTTCTTGCGACATTTCTTATATTCATCGCTAATATACAAAATATTGGCAACATTTTAATCAGGCGTCACTAATTGCGTCACTGATTTATTTTGGTAGTGGTGTGACTATGAAGAGGTGCATAGCCAGATTCCCATAAAGAGTTTGTATGCTACAGGACTGTGTCTTCTGTGGCACATCTTAGAAAACTGAAGCCACGTGACAGTTCATGCATGATCCATGTACACGTTCATCTCCCACAAACTACAGGAGCCTATGTGCATACCTCAACTCTTGCGTCTCTGACACAAAAAATAGTATATTTTCTGTCCATACGTGCATAGTCATTTCTAATGTTGAAATGTTATAAATAGAGGGACAATGTCTTCCTCATGGACAGATATATATTTGGTCTATTTTCTGCCAAAATTTTGCCAGTATAGCCAGAGTTAAGCAATTTTTTGCAATCATCGCCACAGATCGTCAATAGGTAAAGAAGTCGACCGCTAACTTAACTCCCATCGCCCCAATCTCCAGAATCTTTTTGTACTTAGAGTTATTGTGTGAGGATTTCTTTTGTACCCCTTTCTTTCTATAATCAGTTTTAATACAAAAGTCGTTGAATCTTTTTGCATCTAAACAAAAATGGCGACTATGCTGCGGACGACTTCCTCCACCGATGAGAAAGTGGAAGCTCAATCTGATGTCACGAAGATTGGCCCTGTTCAAAAAATGTTGATTATACAATTCGACCAAAAAGCTTATAAGGAGATGCTTTCGGAAGACGATTTTGTCTCCGTTGTCAAGGTCCAGAAGGCTAAGCGTTCTCATATGGCTTGGCTCCCGAAACATCGCAGCGCTCTTCCCAATGTCACTAATGACAAGAGGAAGGCTCTAGCCATTTCTGGCCCGAAGGAGGTGACTGAAGCACATGGTCTAGTGTAGACCGCGTGTAACACCTCTTCCTGGATTTTTAAAATTTTATTTTTCTAACTATTTATTTTATTTAAAAATCATGATTTAAAAATACTTTCTCTTGAAACGTTTAAGGATTATCCTCGCTATTATTATTTTTGTATTTCAAAACAAACTAACTAAAATTATTATTTGAAAATGTTATTTAATTTTTATAAAAACATGTGTTCTCAAAATTCTAGAATTATAAAATATATTGTTCAATATTTGGTTCCTAAAATAGTTTTAAAAGATAAATATTTTTGGATAATAAAAAGAGAATTTTACATTTATTTTTAGAATAAGATTTTGGTTAATAAAATATATATTTAAAATTATTTTTGATATCGTTATATTCAAATTTGAATGATAATTATTTATTTTGATTTATACTAATATAATTTAAAATTATTTTGAGAGAAATTAATATTACGGGTTGGAAGTATATAAATTAAGTTCTTTTGATAACATTAGGTATTATTTTAAAACTATTAGGTTGATCACTTATTTGCCTTGGATTTGAATTCGCACGATTCAAATTAATGTATTAGCATTATATTAAACTAGTTTTCGATATTTATTGGATTTTAAATTAATGAGTAATGAGTTAGACTTATTAATTAAGTTATGAATATTTATCTGATTTAAATTATGATAAGATTTATCCTTAAAGTATAGATTTTAAATCACTTATAGGATGAGATCTAATAAATAAGAATACTTGTTAGCATACTAATAGACTAAATATTTTTACTAGTATCCTATTTTGTATTTTAAATAATTAAATTTGCCTAGAACCAATCTCTACAACCTTATACAATATTTATTTATTTATTTGTATTTTTATTTTCAGATATGGAACTTCTATTCTTGCCTCGTTATTGTTTTCTGCTTATCCTAAACCTAAACATACATATCCATGCACAATCCGTTCACTTTAAATTCATGCATAGCTATATACATAGCTATAAATTATATCTATATAAATGTAGATTTATACCATATCCTTCTATGTTCTCGATGATCTTATCCAAACTTCCTTCATCTATGTATATACATATGCCAAATATAGAGACCATGCCAAACATAGAGACCACGACCACCACCTCTTCCCTCTATCCCCGCAAACGCCACCACGCTGTGGCGAGCCCGAAGCCAAGCCAACACCCCTACAACAACCATCGCCATCGATACCATCACCATCAACACACAAACAACACCAAAATTCTGTGTCGTGTCCACAGAAAATATGTCCGTGTCCACCATGTTAGTCGGGTCCGACCCCGAGTGTCCATATCCGTGTCCACCTCTATCCACAACAAAACAGCAGAAACCCAAAACAATATTACATGGAAGTAAAACCTTGCCTCCGCTACCATCACCTCTTCGACCGAGGCGTACGCCTCCGATCAGCGTTAGCCAAGAGCCGACCACCCACCGAACACCACCACCAACTTCCACCAGACTCACCTCAACCCGACTTCCAGCCCCTCTTCATAGAGCCGTGCTCTTATGCGCCGCCGACTCCCTTCGTCGTGCCTCACCTGCTGCCGCCGTAGGCCATGCCCGGATCCGCCGCCCGTATCTTCTCCTCCGGTCCGTCCCCCACCACGAGCTGTATGCCCGGTCCCTCCACCTCAAACTACTCGAGGTCGACCAGTGCCCGACGGAGTTTCCTCCTACGCGCCTCCTAGTGCCGTAGCGCCCCGACAACTCCTCCCTCATGTCCGCTCGGGCACGTCCCCTATGCCGATGGCGAAGTACTCACTACAAGAATAAGGGCTTTTCTTGACGGTGATTCCCCGTCAAGAAAGGGGTATCTTGACGGTTGCGTATCCGTCAAGTAGGCCGGAGTCAAAAAAAGACCCCCCCTTTCTTGACGGTCGCTCGTAGGGCTTTTCTTGACAGTTTTTGGCCGTCATATTAAGTAGTTTTCTTGACTATTTTTAGCCGTCAAGATAGCAGTTTTTTAAACCGTCAATATAGGCAAAAACTTTTCTTGACTCCGGCCTAGATGACGGTTATTAGCCGTCAAGAAAAACATTTATTCACAGGCTATTATGCAGCATGATTTGAATTAAAATTGACGTTTGACAACCGTCAAGAGAAGTTATCCAAAGTACCGTCAAGAGAAGCTTGCCAAAATTCCATCAAGAATTATATATAATATTAATCAAACACACATAATATCAATCCAGAAGCTACACACATCAAATTACTATAAAACCCAATTTTCATATTAACAAACTGTATTTTTCATACTACAAAAACTTCCGATACATAATATCATCCCACCACATGTATTCTTCACTTGTCCAACCACAACATAATCCAACCACAAAGTACACATATCTCACATCTATTGTTTTCATACCAATTAAACATCCAAACCACTGACATCCTTCACTTGTCACCATAAAACATAATCCAACCATATAAAATAAAACCAAAAAATAGCAAACCAGATCGGAGCACATCTCCCATATCCACAATATTTCCCTATTCACAGCATGCATGCACCTTCATTTTTCAGCAAGTTCCTGAGAGAACAAGAACACAAATTGTCAATATACTGAACTGCATTCTAACAATATCTTTAAGTATTATTGCCAGTTATATTGAAGGAAAATTACAGCAAGATTATCCATTCAACAATTTTAACATAGGATACCTTAAATAACTGCATGAAATTTGCAGGCTTTTTCTTGAAGATACCAGTCTCCTGTGTTCTTGCTCTCTCCATTGTCTGCAATATTGACATAACAACGGTCTCAAGTTCAAGTAAGAATTCTAATATCTATTCATTTTAGATCAACCTTTAAAACCGGTGTCATCTTTCTGAAATAAGGAATAACTTAGCAGATGAATTAGGCAATGAATTATAAAATTGTGGATTCTCTTCCATAAATGCGGGGGAAAAACTAGTCGACAGTAAGCATTTAGAAAAAAACAGCCAGTCTTTAACAATAAATAAAATAGGTTTTCAATTTGCATAACTATGCAATAAAAACAAACTTTACCAAATTATGGACTTCTACTTATGGCATCTACCTTCTAATTTACCTTAGTCAAAAGCACTTACCCTAGCCATTTCCAAAATTCTACACTTAGGCCTAGGCCACATACCGATGTTCATATTCCATTTCATATATGCATATATATAAATTCCTAACTGTCTACCTACTAATCTATCTCTATAATATTATCCCTATTTAGGTAATATCCTATTACCTAGGTTAGGCATCACCTACCATCATCACAGGTATTTACCTATTCTTAAACACTAGGTACTTATCCTTCTCATTTCCTTTGCCCATACCCACTCACATATTGGCCAAACATGGCCTGTACAGGGGGTTTAACCCTTTGTCTAACCTGTGCAACCCTCAAGGCCCATGGCCCTCACCCCTGCTGTCAAGAGCAAGTTAAGGTACGGCCTCACCTATCCATTGGCCACTAAGGCCTGCACAAGCCTAGGCCTTCACATTTCCCCATTTTACTCCTCCATCTAACTATTACATAGATATAAAGTAACTGTTATAGGCTACTGTTTTCCCTTTATACTGATACAAGTGAGACACTAACACACTTTGTAACACTCTTAACACTCACATTGTTAACACCATCACCCATAGGCCTATGGCCTGCCCATCTATCCGGCTGCTAAGGGCTAAGCCCTTCGCAACACAGGCCTAAGGCCTCTCTACATCTGCTGCACATGGTGGCCTCCTTTTCCTGCAGTGCAAGGCAGGGTCTCTAAGTCCCTGTCTAACTAAACCAAGCTATGGCATCTGCTGCAAAGCCCCAAGCCTTGATCACTTATACATACAAACCCTCTCCACTTACTGCTACTATATTGGCAGCAAGCATGCTGCCACTCTAACTCTTTGTCCTTATCTTCCCCTCATATAAACTGTCAACCTGAAAAAGAACACACCCTAACATTCAGAGCCTACATGCCTTTTACATACATCCATATCCATACATATATATCAACAACTACAAATGCCCACACATAAACCTATGCATATACTTTGTAATGCCCGTATTTCGGAATACGTATTTTGATTAGGCTTATATGTATTTCGGACCTGTATTTTATTTTCTCGGATTTTGGCATGTAATTGTGTTTTGGTTTAACTTGCGGATTCTGGTTTTCTCGTAAAATGGGTTTTTGGATCCGGCGTGGTTTTATTTTATGGAGAAGGAATTGGTTTGGTTTGGTTTGCATTGGACTACCGTAGCTAACCTCCACCCTCAACACAACACACCCTCCCTCATTAAAACCCCACCTAACTTTCTCTCTCCTCATAACTTCCATTAATTTTCTTCATCTTCTTCTTTCTTCCTCCACCAACACCATAGGCAAGTGCACCTTGCCATCAAATAAGTACCCCATTTTATTTGTCCATTAGCTAGATTAGGCTATGGTGAACAACATTAGAACTTGGCATTTTGTGATTTGGAGCTTCCAATTTTCTAGATCTAAGTTTTAACCATTTTCGGATTTTCCTGGTTTTGATCTATTAAACTTAGAATTTTCCTTGTTTTGAGGTTTCTATGTGGAAGAGAATTCAATTTTACACAAGTTAGAACTTTAAAAATCCAAATTTGGTTTTGTTTTGGCTAAGTTATGAAGATTGGAAATTTGGAGTTCTTGGAGTTTTTTCCTCGGCCTGATGGAGAAGATGACCCTCGGCCAGCGCTCTTTAGCGCAAGGCCATGTGCAGTTCAACTCATGCGCAGTTCAACTCGTGCGCAGTTCATCTCCTGCGCAGTTCATCTCCTGCGTAGTTCATCTCCTGCGCAGTTCATCTCCTGTGCAGTTCATCTCATGCGCAGTTCAACTGTGCACAGTTCATCTCCTGCGCAGCTCATCTCCTGCGCAGCTCACCCTAGTGCAGCTCGACCCTAGCGCAATCTAACCCCAGCGTAACCTATTTGCCCATAATGGTTTGGATTTTATTTCTTGGACTTGGCTTCTCTTTTGTGGGTTGGAGTTTTGGGATCTTGTTCCACACAACACGACTGTCTCGACCCAATATGACCTGGCTCGGTTTTTGGTGTTTTGCTTATGACTAGTACGGTTTTTTGTGATTTCTGTGATGTATGATTCTAGTACTTTCTGATCTTCTTGATAGTGACCCGATGGGGTGCGCCCTTAACTTTTAACCTGTAATTCATGATTAATCTTGATATTGGATAACTTGATAATGGCCCGTGGCGGCGCACTCCTGACTTGTAATTTGTAAACCTGTAACTTGTAACTTGACATGACTTGATGCTGTTATGATAGCTACTTGACTCGTATAATCAATTCTGACTCCGTGGTTGTTCATTCTTGCTGCTTTGTGCAATCCACTTGTCTTGTCTCATATCATGTCTAGGACGTGACTCACTGGTTACCACGGTCAGGGATTCACACTAAATATGGATTAGGCTAATGACTAAATCAAACTATAGTTCATGGAGAATTTCCAGTCACAGGCAATCTCGTTATCTGTGCGCTTTAACGGACTTGTAGCCTGCCGACGAGTAGGGCACATTTCTAGCACACTGTCATGTGTTGCACTCTCTAAGTAACCTAAAGGTATATCGTCTCCAGGGCGATGTACCCAACCATACTCTCAACCCGCGGAAGGATAACTGGATAGTCTGCAGAGCTTGGGACTGGGAATTTCTCATTTGCATCTTGTTAGTAATTAGGCTTGTGATAACCCTAGTTAGTTAAGTAGTAAGCCGTAGTAATTGCTTGGCCGTTTGTAAATGGATGGTGTCCAGCCCTGTCTAAGTCTCGTCTAGTCCCTGTACCTGGTACCCCTGAACATGATTGTTTTACTTATCTTAACAATAAATGGGTAGAGACAAAGTGCTATTCAGGCGAAGGGTTACGACCCCGGTCCTCGTTTGGCTTAAGGGTTGTAACCTAGCTCCCGGAATGGTTCCACGTCCCTAGTCGTTTATTGTCCTGTTGTTCACTTTATCTACTTGTACTTTTCTTTTATTCCTTATGATCTGATATGCTGACTTTTGTTCTTATTTTGTGGCCTCCTTTGTGGCACTTGCTCTTTCTGGGGTTTGACCCAGCTGATTTTGTGTGGCCAGATTTCGGAGCAGCACCCGAGGATCTACCGAACCTCCAGTCCGATGGTGGCGACTAGAAGGAACCCGGGCTACGAGTGGGTTTTCTATTTTGTTTCACTCACTACATTGTAAAATTATTCTTTTGAGGCGTTTAGCCGACGAGCACCTGTTAGCTCGATACATATTTACTTACTGTCTGCCTACGGACTGTAACATGATTAACAAATCCTAGGATTGATCATGTATGACTGAACTCTTGCTAGTCTTGACATTTTGTACGACTAGCTTCATGATCATCCAATATGTAATATTTGGGACGCCTTTTATTGTATATTTGGAGGTCTAACATCTTGTTACTACATTACTTGCTTGAGATTGAGACAATAGGCTTGTTCATGACCATAGAAGACTGTTGGCTTGTAGTTAAACCCTCATATTCCTAGACAGCCGTGACCGTATAGCGAGGTGGACTCCATTTCAATATACGTAGCCGGCTATGTACGCCCCCGCTCTCCAGTATTCTGGTTCTATGGCGTCACATGGTTTAAGTGGTGGCCCATGCAGGTCTTGTAAATCAAGATATGTGAGGGTTTACCAAATAGATGTCTCAATCAGTACTCGTCCTTGATCTTCGTTCATATCCTCTGAATCTCTGGATTCTTGCCCTGATCATGTGCTTGTATCGTTGATCTGTCCTGGTCCTTCCTTATTGTTTCCCTGTGTCGTCTTCTTCAGCGGTACTGTACCTGACCCCGTCGATCAGCAAGGTGGAGCACTTCCCGTGGACCAGCCGCAACTTGGAGATCAAGTCCAGCATTTCGGAGTAGCCTCCAGAGTTGTACCAACCGGAGGAGAACCACCAGTTCGGCCCGTCCAGCCTGCAGAGCCTGATGATGGCACTTTGGTGGGTCTCATCAGGACCTTAATAGCTTCCTAGGATCGTCGCGGAGATGCCTTGCACCAGGCAGTAGCAGATGCTTTGACCAGAGGCGGTCATCCAGGGAACAGTACGGCCAACAGCTTCAAACGCTTGAACCCTCCATTCTTCGACGGCAGCGAAGATGCGATTGCCGCGAACGCTTGGCTTCAGGATACCGAGGTGATTCTGGAAGCAGCTAGGACACCTGAGAATGAGAAGGTGGCGGTGGTATGCCTACAGTTGCTGGACTTGGCTCGCAGTTGGTGGGCGGCACAGGCCGTGGGATTAGCGGCGCCGGTCACTTGGGTGGTGTTTAGAGAAAGATTCCAGACGAAGTATTTTGATGCTGTAGCTCGGTACGACCTACAGACAAGATTTACCAACTTGAAGCAAGGAGGCAGAACGGTCGACGGTTATGCATCTGAGTTTTCTAGACTCGGTAGGTTTGCCCCCACCTTGGTGGCGACCGAGTTTGATAGGGCCCAGCGGTTCCAGCAGGGACTGCATTTGGAGATCTTGTTGGCAGTTGAGCAGTTCGAGCACCAGACGTTCGATGCAGTATTAAGAGCAGCTAGGAGGCATGAGTACACCTCCCAGAGGATCGTGGATAGGACCGGAGGTAGGAAGCGATCCCACAATCAGATGCACCAATCATCAGCTCCAGCCCCGGCAGCTAGGGGTTTGACCATTGGAACTCGGAGACGGGCGGCCTCAGTGACGTCGGTTCAGCATTCAACCCCGACGTACCCGCAGCAGCAGAAGCAGAAGCAGACTTCCGCGATGGGATGTTCTCATTGCGGGAAGCCAGGGCGCGTGGTGGCAGATTGTCGCAGGGTGCAGGGATTGTGCTTGGCTTGTGGAGCGGCAGATCACAAGATAGGAGCCTGTCCGAATAGGGGTAGTTCGTCATCTTCCAACCTAACCAGTCCATCGGTTAGGGGACCAGCACCTATGAAGAAGCAGCAGTATCCGAGGCCATTGTTGCCTCAGGCCCAGGCATTTCATCAGCAGAACCATGCACAGTATACCCAAGCCCAAGTGCAGAGCAGGCAGAGAGGTTTCCAGCAGAGGGGACCCACAGCCAGAGGACATGGTCAGGCAATAATGATGGCTATGGAAGAAGAAGTTGCACCAGGTGAGGTAGTGGTAGGTACTATTCTCGTCAACTCCTCTCTAGCATCGGTATTATTTGATTCTGGTGCATCGCATTCATTCATGTCTGCACGATTTGTGATACGGATAGGATTGGAGCCCGAGTCATTATCAGTGAGGCTCAATATACTTACTGGTAATGGTCTTGTTGGAGTAGATCGAGTATTTTTTTCGTATCGGATCGTAGTTAGCGGTAGAGAGTTCCCCGCTAGATTTATAGAGTTTCCTATAGCAGACTATGATGTAGTCTTAGGCATGGATTGGTTGAGGAACCAGTATGCTAGGATAGACTGCCACATTGGCAGGGTTGTCTTTAGTATTCCAGGAGAGCCAGAGTTTTCATTTTCCAGAGGCGCAGTGGAGTCATCTTTTCCAGTATTACGGATGGCAGTAGCAGCAGTACAGTTACCCCGGATAGTTGAAGAGTTTCCAGATGTCTTCCCAGGGAAACTTCCAGGGATACCGCCAGAGCGGGAGATTGAGTTCACTATAGACTTGATCCCCGGGACGGCACCAGTATCAGAGCGAGTCTACAGGATGGCGCCTTCAGAGTTAGAGATTTTGTACAAGATGATTGAAGAACTCAGGACCAAGGGATTCATTCGTGCAAGTTGATCGCCTTGGGGAGCCCCGATGCTTTTTATGAAAAAGAAGGATGGTATGTCCAGGTTATGTGTAGATTATCGTACCTTGAACTCGATGACAATCAAGAACAGATACCCCCTCCCGAGGATAGATGACTTGTTTGATCAACTCAAGGGGGCTTCAGTGTTTTCGAAGATAGACTTACGGTCAGGATACCACCAGATCAGAGTCAGAGAGCAGGACATTCCGAAGACAGCGTTTAGATCGAGGTATGGGTATTGGGAGTTCCTTGTTATGCCCTTTGGAGCGACCAATGCGTCGGCCGTATTCATGGACCTCATGAATCGTATTTTCATGCCTTACTTAGATCCGTTCGTGATCGTGTTCCTAGATGATATCCTGGTCTACAGGAAGAGCGAAGCAGAGCATGAGCAGCATCTCAGAATCGTCCTTTAGACGCTTAGAGAGCACCAGTTGTACGCCAAGTTCAGTAAATACGAGTTCTGGCTCGATCGTATTTCGTACTTGGGTCACATCATTACCCGAGGAGGAGTATAAGTAGATCCCCAGAAGATTGTGGCTATCGAGACATGGCCAGTACCTAAGTAGCAGAGGTTCGCAGCTTCCTTGGATTAGCCGGCTATTACCGGCAATTCGTTTCATATTTTGCGAGGATTTTAGCGCCGATGACCCAGTTGACCCGCAAGGATGTGCAGTTTGCTTGGACAGCAGAGTGTCAAGAATCATTTGAGAAGTTGAAGCGAGGTTTGGTAACGGCTCCCATTCTCGCACTTCCAGATGGGACCGGAGGATTCACAGTTTATTGCGACGCTTCAGGCAGAGGATTGGGGTGTGTCTTGATGCAGCATGGGAAGGTAATATCTTATGCATCACGTCAACTTCGTGATCATGAAAAGAATTACCCGACCCACGACTTGGAACTGGCAGCAGTAGTGTTTACACTTAAGCTTTGGCGGCACTACTTGTACGGAGATAGAGTGGAGATAATTACTAATCACAAGAGTCTGAAGTATGTTTTCACCCAGAAGGACCTTAATATGCGGCAGAGAAGATGGCTCGAGCTGCTGGTGGACTACGATATGGACTTGCAGTATCACCCAGGAAAGGCCAACGTTGTAGCAGATGCATTGAGCAGGAGAGCCGGAGTTTACTTCCTAACAGCGCAACCAGAGTTATTAGCAGATCTTCAGAAGATGGGAGTCGAAGTGGTTCTTCCTACCAACGTGGCATTGATGGCCAGTCTACAGGTTCAGTCCAGCATAGTTGATAGGATCCGGATGGCGCAGTCTACAGATTCCAAGATTTAGCGACTCAGAATAGAGTATGAGGCAGGAAGAAAGCCAGAATTGCGCATTCATGAAGATGGTACACTTCGGCACGGTACTCGTCTTTGTGTACCCAGTGGAGATATCAGACAGGAGGTCATAGCAGAAGCTCACAGTTCACAGTATTCTATTCATCCCGGTGGCACGAAGATGTACCGTGATATTCGTCAGCATTTCTGGTGGAATGGCATGAAGAGGAAGATAGCCCGGTTTGTCTCTCGGTGTTTGGTTTGCCAGCAGGTTAAAGCTGAACATCAGAGGCCCGCTGGACTTCTTCAGCCCTTGTCGATTCCAGAATGGAAGTGAAAGCATGTGACTATGGATTTTATGACTGGATTGCCTAGATCCCCAGCTGGTTGAGATGCTATTTGGGTTATAGTTGACAGGCTCACGAAGCTGGCTCACTTTCTCCCATTCAGAGTTGGGTAGTCTACGGCTCTGCTAGCAGAGATGTACCTCAGGCAGATTGTCAGGCTTCACGGTGTGCCCGTCAGTATCACCTCGGACCGAGATTCAAGGTTTACGTCACACTTTTGGTGCAGCCTGCAAGAGAGTTTGGGAACTCAACTTCAGTTTAGCTCAGCTTATCACCCGCAGACAGATGGCCAGTCAGAACGCACGATCCAGACCCTTGAAGATATGTTGAAATCTTGTACCCTTGACTTCGGTGGTTCGTGGGAGGATCACCTGCACCTGGTAGAATTCGCGTACAATAATAGTTTCTAGGCCAGTATTCAGATGGCTCCGTTCGAGGCGCTGTATGGTAGGAAGTGCAGATCCCAGCTAGCATGGGATGATGTTGGAGAGAGGTAGATGCTTGGTCCAGAGATGATTGCCCAGACAGTTGAAGTGGTCAGAAGGATCAGAGATCGTCTTCGAGTGGCCCAAGATCGCCAGCGGCATTGGGCCGATGCTCATCGACGTCCCTTAGAGTTTGCTATCGGCGACCATGTATTCCTTAGGATCTCGCCTAACCATGGCGTCATTCGCTTTGGCGTACGGGAAAAGCTTAGTCCTAGGTATATAGGGCCCTTTCATATCTTAGAGCGAGTAGGAGATGTATCCTATCGTCTCGCTCTTTCGTCGTCGCTAAGTGAGGTGCATAATGTATTCCATGTGTCCCAATTACGATGGTACATCCCAGACCCGAGCCATATCCTAGACCATTCGGGACTGGTTGTTGGTACCAACCTTTCGTATGAGGAGAGGCCTGTGTCTATATTGGACCAGAAAGAAAAGATACTCAAGAACAAGACTATTAGCTTAGTCCGTGTTGCTTGGGGTCATCACTCTCTAGGTGAGTCAACGTGGGAGCGTGAGGACGACATCCGATCATGATATCCCGACTTGTTTGCTTAATTGTGGATAGTATAGCTCGCTCTTACATCTCTAAGCATCTTGATTTAAATTCCGACGACGAAATTCTTTTAAGGTGGATAGAGTTGTAATGCCTGTATTTCGGAATACGTATTTTGATTAGGCTTATATGTATTTTGGACCTGTATTTTATTTTCTCGGATTCTGGCCTGTAATTGTGTTTTGGTTTAACTTGTGGATTCTGGTTTTCTCGTAAAATAGGTTTTTGGACCCGACGTGGTTTTATTTTATGGAGAAGGAATTGGTTTGGTTCGGTTTGGTTTGCATCAGACTACCTTAGCTAACCTCCACCCTCAACACAACACACCCTCCCTCATTAAAACCCCACCTAACTTTCTCTCTCCTCATAACTTCCATTAATTTTCTTCATCTTCTTCTTCCTTCCTCCACCAACACCATAGACAAGTGCACCTTGCCATCAAATAAGTACCCCATTTTAGTTGTCCATTAGCTAGATTAGGCCATGGTGAACAACGTTAGAACTTGGCATTTTGTGATTTGGAGCTTCCAATTTTCTAGATCTAAGTTTTAATCATTTTTAGATTTTCTTGGTTTTGATCTATTAAACTTAGATTTTTTTCCCTATTTTGAGGTTTCCATGTGGAAGAGAATTCAATTTTACACAAGTTAGACCTTTGAAAATCCAAATTTGGTTTTGTTCTGGCTAAGTTATGAAGATTGGAAATTTGGAGTTCTTGGGGTTTTTTCCTCGACCTGATGGAGAAGATGACCCTCGGCCAGTGCTCTTTGCGCAAGGCCATGCGCAGTTCAACTCATACGCAGTTCAACTGTGCGCAGTTCATCTCCTGCGCAGCTCACCCTAGCGCAGCTCGACCCTAGCGCAATCTAACCCCAGCGCAACCTATTTGCCCATGATGGTTTGAATTTTTTTCCTTGGACTTGGCTTCTCTTTTGTGGGTTGGAGTTTTGGGATCTTGTTCCACACAACACGACTGTCTCAACCCAATACGACCTGGCACGATTTTTGGTGTTTTGCTTATGACTAGTACGGTTTTTCATGATTTCTGTGAAGTATGATTCTAGTACTTTCTAATCTTCTTGATAGTGACCCGATGGGGTGCGCCCTTAACTTTTAACCTGTAATTCATGATTAATCTTGATATTGGATAACTTGATAATGGCCCGTGGCGGCGCACTCCTGACTTGTAATTTGTAAACCTGTAACTTGTAACTTGACTTGACTTGATGCTGTTACGATAGCTACTTGACTCGTATAATCAACTCTGACTCCGTGGTTGTTCATTCTTGCTGCTTTGTGCAATCCACTTGTCTTGTCTTGTCTTGTCTCATATCATGTCTAGGATGTGACTCACTGGTTACCACGGTCAGGGATTCACACTAAATATGGATTAGGCTAATGACTAGATCAAACTATAGTTCATGGAGAATTTCCAGTCACAGGCAATCTCGTTATCTGTGCGCTTTAACGGACTTGTAGCCTGCCGACGAGTAGGGCACATTTCCAGCACACTGTCATGTGTTGCACTCTCTAAGTCACCTAAAGGTATATCGTCTCCAGGGCGATGTACCCAACCATACTCTCAACCCGCGGAAGGATAACTGGATAGTCTGCAGAGCTTGGGACTGGGAATTTCTTATTTGCATCTTGTTAGTAATTAGGCTTGTGATAACCCTAGTTAGTTAAGTAGTAAGCCGTAGTAATTGCTTGGCCGTTTGTAAATGGATGGTGTCCAGCCCTGTCTAAGTCTCGTCTAGTCCCTGTACCTGGTACCCCTGAACATGATTGTTTTACTTATCTTAACAATAAATGGGTAGAGACAAAGTGCTATTCAGGCGAAGGGTTACGACCCCGGTCCTCGTTTGGCTTAAGGGTTGTAACCTAGCTCCCGGAATGGTTCCACGTCCCTAGTCGTTTATTGTCCTGTTGTTCACTTTATCTACTTGTACTTTTCTTTTATTCCTTATGATCTGATATGCTGGCTTTTGTTCTTATTTCGTGGCCTCCTTTGTGGCACTTGCTCTTTCTTGGGTTTGACCCAGCTGGTTTTGTGTGGCCAGATTTCGGAGCAGCACCCGAGGATCTACCGAATCTCCAGTCCGATGGTGGCGACTAGAAGGAACCCGGGCTACGAGTGGGTTTTCCTTTTTGTTTCACTCACTACATTGTAAAATTATTCTTTTGAGGCGTTTAGCCGACGAGCACCTGTTAGCTCGATGCATATTTACTTACTGTCTGCCTGCGGGCTGTAACATGATTAACAAATCCTAGGGTTGATCATGTATGACTGAACTCTTGCTAGTCTTGACATTTTATACGACTAGCTTCATGATCATCCAATATGTAATATTTGGGACGCCTTTTATTGTATATTTGGAGGTCTAACATCTTGTAACTACATTACTTGCTTGAGATTGAGACAATAGGCTTGTTCATGACCATAGGAGACTGTTGGCTTATAGTTAAACCCTCATATTCCTAGACAGCCGTGACCGTATAGCGAGGTGGACTCCTCAATATACGTAGCTGGCTATGTACGCCCCCGCTCTCCAGTATTCTGGTTCTGAGGCATCACATACTTACCACACTCCCACATACATATAATCCCTCAATTTATGCCAATTACCTGCACCCGACCACTGCTCACCTGCAGGAAGCCCCCTCTCTGCTGAGGGAGAGGCAGGCTTGTCTGCCACCTGCAATGCAGGCCACAAGGCTTGTAGCCAAGGGTCCTTCAGGAAAGGACAAGGAAACCCCTTCTCTAACACTCATCACCTATCTCATAAAGACACTCACATATACACTATCACTCAAGGAACTCATGCTAGGACTGAAACAATATCTTAACATCTGGACTTAGAAATTAAAGGCTGGACTAATACCATAGGACAGGACATATGAGTATTGTGATTGAAATGAAGGAAATGGGGCTATTACACTGAAATGGGGAACAAAGACTACCATACCTGAGCCTATTCCTCAATCTACATATGACTGATACCAACTCTCCTCTCACCCTCTAAACCTGACATTAGGATCTTGCCACATGCCTACATGACTTACATACCTGCACTCTTACACTATATATAATTGCATATCATTCACTCCCTTTCTCTTAAACCAAAGCATTGATACTAACACATAGCTAACTGTAACTGAAGAAAAGGAATGCCCAAATACTAGGCCACTCAAATGGGCACTCTTCTAACATTAAACACTAGTTAATTACCATTAATGAAGGGGCTCCCAACGTTTACTCAAAAGAGAGAAGGGGATGCACTTCATACATGAACCCTTTGGATAGTGTAGCTATGTAATAGTGAATTAACCTTGATTCACATAGGGCTCAAATGCAATCTCCTAAACTTGCTTAGAAAAACTAATTCCTAGGAATTTGATTCATATATTCTTTTTCTGGCAACTAAGTTCCACCTATTGTTATTTCCATGCATGTTGATGTGCTAACATCATCAATTAACAAGCCTAAGTGACAACATAGCAATAGTACTTCAGCTATATATATATATATATATATATATATATATATATATATATATATATATATATATATATATATATATATATATATATATAATTATAAAAAACAGTAAAATGGAAAAAAAATAAGAAAATATAAGTGAGGACTGGTTAAAAGGACCTGTGACAATGACAGTGAGATGGCTGGCATCAACCCCTTGGGTGACATCTTCTACAGTGGAAGAATAGCCAAAATCAGATGTCCCTCCTGCTCTCCATAGACAAAGACATTGAGAATACATGTTGCAATAGATATTGTAGGTTAAAGGAACTAGTGTTGCAATAAAAATTAACACAAGGAAAGGAACTAGTGTTGCATAATTTATATTTCCCATCAGACAGCTCGCAATTGCCAACAAGGCTAGGAATCTCACTCCATAATTTGTTCTATTTAACAAATTAAAATAAGAATGATAGATTTGGTATGTAAAAGTCTTGAAGGCTGACATAGAGGATTGTTATTTTATAATAATACCCAGCTCCAGCAGAAGAAAAATTAGCTCCTACCAGAAGGTTCTTCTCACCGGCTCTGGACTCGGATATATATACAGACGCAAAACTGGTACATAGTCTCAGCTACAATTACCAATTTAAATAATAATATATTAAAAAAACTAGAACCAGAATAATTTCAAATTTTTGAGTTAGGAATACCAAGTCGGAAGAGAAGGCGGTGGCGGAGATCAGATTGAGCGTGGTGTCGAACACCGCGCCCCCGACGTCCACCGTCCGGCCCGTCCATCCCCTCACGTGCGAGACCAGCTCCCGGACCTTCTTCCACACGGTTGCCGCCACCATCGACAGAGTCCTCGAGGAAAGACTTTGATCTAGGGTTAGGGTTTAGGGATAACATTGGATGGATTTGGGGATTAGGGTTATATGAGAGAGAAATGAGGAGGAAGAGAAAGAAGAGGAGGAAAAGGATGAAGAATGGCTTTCCTTCTCCATCTACTGCGAATGAGAGAAGGAAGAAAGGAAGGAAGAGCAGAAAGAGAGAGGGGAAGGGAGAGCAGAGAGTTATTGAGTAGGAAGAGTTTACGAGAGATCGGGAAAAAGTTGTTGTGCTCTCCAATTAAAAAAAAGAATCATAACCGTCAATAGATGTAAAAATTTGAAATAATTACAATAATGGCATCGAAAAAAATAGCGGCAATTTTTTCGTACATGTATTACTTGACGGTTATCAACAAAACGTCAATATAAAAGATGCTCTTTCTTGATGTATCCCTCGAAACCGTCAACATACATGCTATAAATGAGCTAAAGTAACAAAAAAAGGCCATCTCTTGACGTAAGCCTAAAACCGTCAAGAGAAACCTTATTGTTGACGGTTTCCGACGACCGTCAACTTATAAACCGTTAAGAATCGTCATTTTTCTTGTAATGACTCGCCGTCGCCACCGTTCAAGCCTGACCGCTGAGCGCTACAGCCACTCGGTGAGCTTCTCCTCTCCTATCGCATGGAGAGCCTTCCCGTGGTATGCTTGAGCCCTCTCCTCCGAAAACCCATTGTGAGCTCTCGTTTACTTTTCTCTCTATCAATTTCATTTTCACAGTGAGCTTGGGATTCAAGTTGTTCACTTATAGGTGTTCAAGGAAAACGAGGAAGGAAAGGAGTAATAGAGTTCCTTTTCTTTACTGTATTATTTTACTAGTAATGGTATGTACTAATAACTATAGGATTTTATTAGTGTACTAATTAAAGTATTTAATATGTAAAGGGATTAGTTAGGGTCATACAAGATATTAGATGTACATGTATAGTTTTATAATTAAGATTATTTACTATTATTATTATTGGTTTTACTAATACTCATATTGTTATTTATAAATAAATATATCTTTAAAATATTTTGTTTTATTATTTTTTTGAACTTTTAATCTAAAAATTGATTTTCAAAGTTTTCAAGTATATTAGATTTTATTTGATTATAATAGTTTGACTATTAAGATATAGTTTCTATATATATATAATAAGTATTTCATGAAATAGTTATAAATATTTCCTAAAATTATATTTTTGACAAACAAAAGGTTTAACCAAAAAAGAGTTTCCGAATTTCTAATATAGCTAAAGGCATTTTAATATAGTTTCAAATATGATATATTTCTACTAGAATTATGAAAATATATTTTCTTAATAGGGATTTTTCCTAAAATGATTTAAATATATCCACCTGAATTACTCTTATCGTTATCATACCATATATAATTTCTAACGAGTTATAAATATTTTCCTAAATAAATATTATATTATTTCCAAGTATTTTAAATATAGCTTATCGACCCTAAATATAGTATCACATTATTTGACCTATTTTCATAATGTTTTGATCTAATAATTATATTTTGACAATTAGTGGTTTAGCCCTAAAACGACTACTAGATTTTTAACCGTATTATCTAAAAGTTTATCTTCTAATTAGATTAGATCAATCTTCATCACGACTAATCATACATTTCTAATTCGTGCGAATCTTGAGTTCTCCATATTGACCCTAGGCTAAACGGACGATTCCAGACTCAATGGAATTATCGATTTCACCAGCGAAGAACCTCATGCAAGTATATATACTGATTGCTTTCGATTATAGTAGTTTCCATTACATGTTATACATACGCTTCTTCTGTTTGCTGACACGCTCGTCACACGGAGATTAGTATCATGGATTTACTTATACTTCTTGACTGACATTCACGTGATTACCATGCTTGTGACTTGATTCCATGAGTACTAGCTGGGCAGGAAAATATCTTAGTAGATGTGTAAACTACCCATTCCATTCTAATATGTCTGATCGTGACTGATAGTAGCCGTACACGACACGTAAGGTGTGCCAAATTTACCCCTTAGCCGTTCACATGTCGAACTCGATATTTTAACACACGTAGATAGTTCTTGTTTCAGTTATTCATCTTATTTTTTCACCACTTGTCATGACACCCTGCTTTACATATTACCATCTAGTTTCTATATCTCATCATTAGAGTTGCCTGTTCTTTTCCACTATACTATGATACGTGTTATTTTCTAGTTTCACGTCCCATATGCTATTTTCATGTCTTATGATTTCTATTATGTCTCAGATAGCTTGTCATATGTGTGCTTGTTCCATTTCTGACTAGAAACCAATATTTTTCAGGTTAGTCGCGACTTTTCTTAGCATTTGGGAGATATGGGTATGCTGAGGTCAACCTAGAAGATTGGTTAGATAGATTAGTTGTTTATTTCATCACGTGAGACTTGTAAAATTCTTCAAATATAAAACTTGTGAATATTGTAGATTAATTTAATTTTGTGAATGAGAAATTATGGTAGTTTTTTAGCATTGTGGTCTAGACACCATTCTACCACCGACTCTACGGCGTAGGCTGGCTTGGACACGCACTCGCATCCGGATTAAAAAAAATAGGTGTGAATCGTGACACCGCGGCCTCCATCAATAAGGAAGTGAATGTTGGAGTGCAGGGACCTATACATGCATCTAAGACCACTTCTACCAATGTGCAAGCTAAGACTTCATATGCCCCACATAGGAAAACGGCTTTCGGCAAGGCTACTTGCAAGATGTATAACAGTATTCATGCGTCTAAGGGTGATTCTGCAAAAGAGCAAAGCAATTCTTGTCCCAAGTCTAAGATAAGGAGTATTCGATAGTGGGATCTTAGCAGAAAAAATACTACGAAGCCAGGGATCTGTGTTGGAAACTCTTCCCAACATGATATTGACAAGAAGAGGAGAACGACTCCCCATCACAAGAATTCTGCACGCACAACGCAGGAGAAAAATTCAGTTTTTAATAGAATTTAATTTTCTACCGCTACAATGTGTCAGAAAACTATTTCCATGGAGCATGTGCCTCTTCGCCTCATGCACACAGAAGTTGGCAAGTTGTACAGACTGCAGGCTATGTGCCCCAGGCCTGTATACACCTCTCCTTCACATGTAGTGGAGCCATGCACATTGCCTCCCAATGTACATAAAATGGGTCTGCCTTCTACTCATGACCTAAGTACTGGGTTGTTTTACCTTGCATGATATGGGCCAGAGATTTCAAATGCCAACAAACCTATGCGCAGATTATGTTTATGTGCATAGGTCAATCTTCCCTCAATTGATTTACGCATTGTACTTTATTGCAAGCATAAATCGAAGGAGATTTCATCTACCACAGCAGTGTCTCCTAAAGAATACCACTATACAAAGGTCAATCTTCCCTCAATTGATTTATGGTTCAGTTTTCGGTTTTGAGAAATACGATTTACGGTTATTTCGGTTTTCATATATACGGTTCGGTTTGAACCAACCGAACCGTTGCTCACCCCTAATATGACACGCCATTACTGGTTTGCGACACTTGTGGAGAGCAAGGGTCGGTACATTGTCGTATACTAGTGAATGCCTAATTAAACTCCTATGCTCTCATTTGTTCAAGAAGTTATGTGAAACATGCAATATAATTTGTGATCTTTCTAGCCATCCTAGTAAATTTTCGTGTGAACATTATATATATAAGGCATAACATATGAAAACTATGTTAAGTCTTACACACGGCGTAATCCCCGTCTCTGCATAAAACTTATCATGTTCTACCATGTTCATTCATATATCAATAGCTAAAATAGTGTATATATGTGAAGTCATTGGTGACACACCTTCCTGGACTATAGCTTGGTTTAGATGCTGACACTTTCAGCTTGGGTAACGAGCCCCGCTAAAAGTTTCTGAATAACTTGTGCTAGTATCCAAAACAACTATCTTTTTTCCTCTTTGGTTGAATCGTCCCGTGGCCCTGGGTTCCCGTTCGAGGAAACAAAACCTTATGCACAAGTTGTCCATGATCGTGCGAGATTAAACTAGTTATTCAAGCATAGTCTAGAAATTCATATGCAGCTTAACCATTCTCGATGTGTTCCGCCTTATTGTTGCGACATTTATTTTTTTGATTTGATCTTTGCTTAACATAATTCTATAGCAGGTATACATAAGTAAGCATATAGCAGTTCTATGACAGGTAGACATAATATAAAACATGCAATAATTCTATGATTCACCATCTACACATCTAACATATCATTTTATCGGCATTAATACTTTTCCTTTCTCTCAGAATTCAATATGAAATACAAAGTTTGAAGAACGCAAACAATGAAATCCATCAAAAATATTCACGAAAATGCATTCATAAAACCAACTCCAAAGAAGCAAGTACGGTATAAAAAACCAAGCAATGGAGAGGTCCCTCGAGCCTCAGCCACAGAGTCTTTCTTCGAGACGCAATCCACTGATATGGGACCTAATTCCGAAGAAACCATTCTAAAACGAGAAAAAGATCTTAATTCGATATGTCCCATTCGATCGATACTGACAGTGTTTCTTAATCGTGCTCCCCACGAACAAGGAACGGGACGTGATGTTGTGACAGGGCACTATACTAGCTACCCCATAACTGGATCCTCTATAGTGTCCTTTAGAAGCGGCTCGAAGCGAACTTACTCTAACTCAGGCAATTTCTTAACCTCGAAAGGGGAATACTGAGTATTGGTCATGTCTGATTCTCGACGAATATCACATCCCTGCTTCTATAGAGTTTTCTTTCTACTTGGCCGTTGAGTCTATAGCCAAATTCATCCCGACCATAGCCGAAAAAGATGTACTGCCTCATCTTCGGCTCAACTTTGGATCACTTGTCCTTCGGTACATGCACGAAGGTCTAACAACCAAACACTCAAAGATGACTATATAACTGATGCTTATTGTACCATACTTTGTCAAGCACATCACCCTGCAAAGGAGTACTAGGAAAGAAATTAATAGTATAACGAAGAAAAGATCTTAATTCAGTCTGTCCCAATCGATCAATACTGACAGTGTTTCTTAATCACGCTCCCTGTGAACAAGAAAAGGGGCATGATGATGGGACAGGGCACTATACTGGCTACCCCATAACTGGATCCTTTACAGTGTCCCCTAGAAGCGGTTCGAAGCAAACTCACTCTAACTTAGGGAATTTTTCAACCTCAAAAGGCATATTGGAATAGTGAGTATTGCGCATGTTCTGATTCTCGACGAATACTATATCCCTGCTTCTATAGAGATTTCTTTCTACTTGGTCGTAGAGTCTATAGCTAAATTCATCCCGACCATAGTCGACAAAGACGTACTGGCTTATTTTTGGCTCAACTTTGGATCTCTTGTCCTTCGGTACATGCACGAAGGCCTAACAACCAAACACTCGAAGATGACTCTGTAATTGATACTTGTTGTACCATACTTTGTCAAGCACATCACCCTATAAAGGAGTACTAGGAGACAAATTAATAGTATAACGAGGAAAATAACTTAATTTAGTCTGTCCCGATCGATCGATACTGACAGTATATCATAATCGTGCTCCCCAAGAACGAGGAACGGGGCATGATGCTGGGATAGGGCACTACACTGGCCACCCCATAACTGGATCCTCTACAGTGTCCTCTAGAAGCGGCTCGAAGCAAACTTACTCTAACTCAGGCAATTTTTCAACCTCAAAAGGCATATTGGAATACTGAGTATTGATCATGGTCTGATTCACGACGAATACTACATCCCTGCTTCTATAGAGCGTTATTTCTACTTGGTCATAGAGTCTATAGCCAAATTCATCCCGATCATAGCCGAGAAAGACGTTATTGAGAGCCTCCCCCTAATAATTGTCTGATAAGTTTGCTTCAAACAAAAAACATCGTACCCTCTCCATCAGTATCCTTTTCATGCGTTCTGCTATACCATTGAGCTGAGGTATCTTTGGCGGAATCTTCTAGGTTGGTATCCTTCTCTTTGCAATATACATCAAAGGGGCCGATGTATTTGACCCCGTTGTTGGACCGAACATACTTCAACTTCTTGTACGTCTCCCTTTCAATAGAGGCATGAAACTCTTTGAAAGTGGACAACACTTGATCCTTGGTCTTTAAAGAATAGACCCAAACTTTTTTTGAAATAATCATCAATAAAAGTAACAAAGTAAGAAGCACTACCAAGAGATTTTACCTTCATTGGATTGCAAACATTCGAGTGAACTAACTCGAGCAACGCCGACTTTCTTGAAGATGGGTGGCTTTGGAAAGACACCCAATTTTGCTTTCCCGCCAAACAATAAATGCATCTCTCCAACTTTGAAGACTTGAGCCCCAGAATCACTTTCATGTTCAATAAGTAGCTTTCCCTTCTCACTGATATGGATAAGCCGCCTGTACCACAACTCGATATAAGCGTCACTGTTCACGTTCACTTCTTTGCCACACATGCGCTTCCTTCTATATAATAGAGTCTAAACTTCTTGTTTCCTCTGGAAATCACCATCGAACCTCTAGAAAGCTTCTATTGACCGTTCCCGAAGTGGTTGAAGAATACCTTCTCATCCAACTTTTCAACCGACACTAGGTTGAAACAGATATCGGAGACATGACGAACATCCTTGAGAACAAGAACTGCCATCTTGGTTCATAAATACACACACTACCAGAATATCACATATTAGCGACACGTTAAGACGTCACTAAAATAAAGAAAAATGTCGCTAAAAGATGTCAGCGACGTATTCTGCGACGTTTACATGCTTGTCGCGTTACTTCAAGTCGATGACAGCGAAAATGTCACAAAATATCGCTGCTGCGACGTATTCCAGCGATATGAACACATCGTAAATTTTGCAACGTTTACCGACATGTTTTCAGAAATTTAGCGACGCAGTAGCAGTCATTAAACGTCGATAGCAGTTGCAGGAATTAGCGACGTTTTAGCTACGTCTACCGACGTTTATCGACTACTTTATACGACGCTGACTGTCGGTGATATTCTACAAATTTTGCGATGCTTAGCGACTGTTGCCGACGTTTAGCGACACCATTGTAGTCGCTAACCTGCAGGAGTCACCGACACTTAGAGACTACTTCCCGCGTCGCTAAGTGTCAGAAGTAGTCGCTAAACGTCGCTAAATTTGCAGAAAAAATAAAAAATAGAAAATAGAATAACAAATTCTGCTAGTGTGGTATCCCTGTAGTTTAATATTTAATAATTAATATGAATAGACCCGGAGCAACCCTCCGTTGAATTCTCTGGGTTCGTTGACCCCTTCGGTGGAACACTAAACACAGGTAAATTCACATACATTTAAAACGAATAATAAAATAAAATATGAATAAAATTGCACATTATAATTACAAATGCAGTCTAAAGAAAATATCCATGCAAATAAGTGCAATAAATATCCACGCAAATAAGTCTACACACAAGCAACCAATAAAATCTCAAAGCCTCAACAAATGTATAATATTCAAACCCAATATCATGGGTCTACACACAAACAACCACTCTACACACAAACAATCAAAAAATAGTCCTAACTAGGACTACTACGGATGTGGAGGAGGAGGGGCACCACCGTGCTTCAAGGATAAGAACAACACATACTGCTCCCGTGAAATCGACATCGACGTCGATGAAGGCTGTGACGTCGGTGGAGTCGGTATCGACGAAGAAGGCAGGGAGTCGGTGACGATGAAGGCGCACCCGGAGGACGTATCTGCTCCAACGCTGCTAGTCACTGGTTGTATAAATCCATGGTAGATAACAGCCTCATGATGCTATTAACCATTAAATCATGCATCATAGTCAGCCTCTCACCCATGGACAGCTGTGATTCCTGCAGCTCCGTCACACTGTACTGTGTCGACGCTCTAAGATTAGTAACGCCACGCTCTGTCCTCTTAGTCATATCCATGAGCTCCATGATGCTGCGCTCGAGTGTATCTAATCGTGCGATGAGCGTGGCATCGTCCGTCTACGGCTGAGACTGGGGCTGGTCCTGGATCCTTCGTAGAATCTCTTCATGGAGAGACTCGATCTGACGATCAACGATCTCCTGGACTCGGGCAGACTCCTGCGAGGGCTGTGGGCAATGCACATTTGCTGCAGAGACCCTAGAGGACTGTGTCACAACTAGGACGCTATAGGATCATGTACCCTAGTACGTACCCCTATGGAGACCACCAGCGGCGGTCGCCCATAGCTCGTCCTCCGACGAAGCTGGAGCGGGCTGCGAGGAACTACCAGCCTCTCCCACTGTATGTGCACTAGTAGCCGCCCGCTCGCGAAGCTTAAGATATGCGGCCTAGAAAATTATAGATACTCTATAATTGCTAATATCTAATGTACTTATCATTACTAACTACAAGAATATTTATTTTCATATTTCCTAAGTTATATTAAAATTAACACAAAGTATTAAAATTAACACAAAGTATTGTAATACTTACATAGGTCTGCTCGGCTCTCTCGTCAATAAGCTTCTCGCCCTTCCGATGGGTGGCCAGGAAGACGTTCACCATGTTGGCACCATCACCCCTCCTTACCTGTTAAAAATATATTATTTAATACTATTTCTGAAATTTATCGAACTTGTATTAAAATAATATGCCTGAAATAAATTAACATACCAAACGACGGAATTGTTCCGTCATCGGGATCGACCCACTGCACTACTTTGATGCCTTCTGCCTAGCCGCCTTGGCCTTCTCAAACCTTTTCTTTTACCGTGGCTCGTCGAATCTAACCTTCATCGCAGTCCACTGATCAGGGGTGATCCAACCTTGGATCGACTTTCCGGTGCAATCACGAGCCTTCCGGTCATTAATAGCATCACGGATCACCTTGGCGACGACAGCAGGAAACATCCCCTCGATCAACTCGGTCCGGTGCGGTGGATAGAAATATGTTTGCTAGAAGAAGTAATTTAGTCAGTTATATAATATGCATAAATAAGATGATTCACATTAAAACCAAATATACTTTTACCTTGAACTGCACAAACTAGAAAGCTTTTCTATCATCTGGTGCATCAGAGTAGTTTATCGAAGGGCCACCATAATTGTACCTCCGAAAGTGACCCAGACATCTCTGTACCAACGAGGGACGGTATCTATACAAAGGTAATTATATTCATGAAAAAAATGAATTTATGATAAAAAAAAGAACTAAACGATATATATAATGATAAACCAAAACACTTACTTTGTACCGTCGGCCCAGATCTCCGTACTAGTCTCCTCCGGAGGTGCGCATGGAGGATCTCGCTGATACTGATCCGGCGTCGGCTCAACCTCCTCCATCTGTTTATCTGTCTCCATCATTGTCTCAACAGGAGGAACGCTAGACGAGGGAGGAGTCTCAGGCCTGGAAGTACTCGTCCCAGGAGTGCTGCCACGTAACGTCGTGGCAGTCGGAGATTTGGCTGGTCGATACACTAGAGTACTCGGCATCGAGGATCAAGAACCAGTAGAAAGTACCGGAGGAGAACCCCGTCCATGTTGGGACCTGCCAAACGATCCACGTCATCTTGTCATACCTGATAACAATATATGATGATACAACAAATAAACAGATATTTAGTACATTCTACAGTCAGAAATATGAAAGTATATTCTACAAGAAACATCAAAGTCCAGATAGTACATTCTACAAAAACATCAAAGTCTAGATAATAACAAATACTAGATAAAAACTAAGTCTACAGAATAACCAAGTCTACATAATAAGAAAATAAAACTACATCTCTATCAATCATCTTCAGAAAATTCATCTTATTCGTCTTTCTCGACCTCCTCTTCCTCCTCCTCATCTTCACTTTCATCTCTGCCTTCGTCTTCGTCTTCCTCTTCGGATAATTCTACCTCTTCTACATTATTAGTCGTATAATGAGTAACTTCCGTGGAGTCCACATCTACAATATTTTTTACAAGAGGTAGCTCGTCCTCCTGATAAGATTTTTTGTCAACGTCAAAGGTATCTATAGCTTTAGTCTTGCATACTGTCCACCAGTCAGACCTCGTTGTTCCTCGTCTCGGATAAGCTGTGAAGTACACGAGCTGAGGATGACTTAATAGGACAAATGGCTCGTAGCCTTGATATCTAAGCTTGTAGTTTATGTCCACAAGACCATGCTTGTCAATTTTCCAACCTTAATTTTTCAATCGGATCGAACCATTCACACTTGAACAACACGATCTTAGCAGGTTCTCTGCCATAATTATATGTCAACTCAACAATCTCTCGCAAGATGCAACAGAAATCATTGCTAGGATCGACGTCTTTGTAGTTTGACGATTTGATACACAAACAACTATTTTTCGTGGGATCTTGGAATCAAGATCCAGGAAGGTGTCTCTGATCGTAGTATTTGTCGACTTGAACCTAAACTCATTCATACAGTAACTTGGCCATATTTTAATGGCAGTAATTGGTCCCTTGGCTAGAGTTCTAATTGATTCAGTCTCGAGTAAAATTAGACGATTGACCTGAATACTAGAGACGCTATAGTAAGTTATTTATTCTGAAGTTGCATTAGAAAAAAGTAATTATCGAGCTCCTTACATATGCGCTCAACCAGGAAGAAAAATGAGGTCCTATTTCTTGTTCTAATTCTTCGTCTGTTATGTAGGGTATAACCGACCTTAACTCATCATTATATGTGCAGAAAAACAATGAAGCAACCGCTGATTAGTACTATAATATTAGGTTATACTTTTACATTGAGATGACGTAAACCAGCTCATCATTAATTACTTACCCCTCTAGCTTCTCCACTTGATCCTCGTCACAATTGAGTAATATATACAACTGAGCAGCCCTAAGCTCTTCGTCATTCAAATATCTCTTCTTCATTTTCCTTAAAGGCTTTTCGGACGCATTGAATACTTTCAATATTCCATCATTAGATTTCTAATATCTGTTGTCATTTCTCGGAGCTCTCGTTCTATTAGTAGCAACATGAGATTTGAAATATGTCGAGCAAAAGTTTGTAATCTCCTCGATAAAGCTTCACAAATAGAACCCTCAACTCGTGTCTTATTTTTCACCCATTACAAGTAAAATGACGTTTTTTGACGGTTTATTTATTGACGATCGTGGAAAACCGTCAACGAAAGGAGTTATCTTGATGGTTTTAGGTTTACGTCAAGAAAACACATATTTTATGTTAATTTAGCAAATTTGTACTATAATAGTTGACGGTTTTAGAGGATCCGTCAAGAAACCCAATTTTTTTTATTGACGGATTGGTAAAAATCGTCAATTAATATATGTGAAAAAAAATTGGCACAATTTTTTCGCTGCCATTTTGGTAATTATTTTTAACTTTTCTTCTTTTAATCACTTCTATCCCCCGAGCCCTAGCTAGCCCCTTTCCATTTCACTGCTTCCTCTCTTTCTACTCCTGAGAACCACCACCACCATTCCCTTTCCTCCGCCCCCTGCTCGAGCGGGCCCAAGCCGCTTCACCAGCCCTCCTCCATCATTGCGACGATCGACTCCTTCCTTCCTAATAGACCTGTCAAGTGGGCCGGGCCGGGCCGGCCCGGCACGAAAATTGGGTGGGCCGGGCCGGCCCGGGCCCGGGCCTCTTGGGCCCATGAATTGTAGTGGGCCGGGCCGGGCCGGGCCAAGGGTTGAAAATCTCGGCCCAGCCCGGCACGTGACCCATGGCACAATGGGCTTCGGGTCGGGCCGGGCTGGGCCGTGCCGGGCTTGATTGGCACATGAAATTTGGACATTCAATTTTGTTTTTCTTCTCAAATTTTTTTCATATTAATTACAATTATTTTTTAAACACAAAAGATTGAACATCCAACATATTTTCATATATTCTTTTCAACACTCACATATATTTTCGTAGATTAACATACCATAATAACATGATTAAGTTTTCTAGATATTAATAACAACCATTTTTTGATATAGAAACTACTTAGATTCTTATTTATTTGGGTGGGCCGTGCCGGGCAGGGCTTCGGGCCGTGCCGTGCCGTGCTTGGGCTTCGGGCCGGGCCGGGCCGAGCCTATGTTATGGGCCGATATATGTGGCCCGGCACGACCCAATATATGGGGCCGGGCCGGCCCGGGCCCATGATTAATCGGGCCGGGCCGGCACATGTGCCAAATTTTCGGGCCGGGCTCGTGCCGGGCTGGGCCGGCCCGGCCCAATTGACAGGTCTACTTCCTAAGTTCCGCCCAGCTCTTGTTGAACCTCAGGATCGCCAGTACCGCCAGATCCCACACTTTCTTGGAAACCATCGTGTCTGCTAGTGTGGATTCGAGTCAGCGGTGAGTCCAACCCGAGGACCCTCAAGTAGACGAGCTTTCTGCTGGATCCAGAATCTTCTTCGAGAAGATCCGATGTCCGATGCGGTAATTTCGGTATTATTTTTTTGTTTGACTAGGGTTAGGGTTGTCTCTGTGGAATTGCGATTGCAATGTTTTTTTTTGGAAGTTTGGATTTTGAACCTAAAATTGCAGTTCTCCAGTGGGAAGTGGGACTCCGGCGAGACCTCGACGAACGACTTCAGACCCATTTCTTCTTATTCTTGATTTGTTGGAAAGTAGAGTGAGATCGGCACTACAAGAAAGAAGCTATTTCACAACATTTCATCTACAGCACATACTGATAATGTTGTAGAAAAAAGGGTCTTCTACAATGTTTATTGTAAAAATGTTTGGAACTTGAAACTTTTACTTCTAGGAGAGTGTGGTATGACTGTTTATGTATCTTTTCCATTTGCATAAATTTTGCACAAATATGACTAATCTGATTCTTTAGCAATGCAAGGGACCGAGGCACTGTAAATAGTTTATGTTAACAGTTTACTAGAATAGCTTTAGAAGAACAAACATTCAAATGAGTGTTTGATTATAGAAATCATTGAAATTTGATTTTGTATCCAGTATCCCAATATTGTTCAGTGGCAGACTTCTTAAAGGATCTTATGAGAAAGGAAATCAGACGGGTTCTTTTTGGCTAAACCTA
This sequence comes from Iris pallida, assembly GCA_029216955.1. NCBI lineage: Eukaryota > Viridiplantae > Streptophyta > Magnoliopsida > Asparagales > Iridaceae > Iris > Iris pallida. The sequence goes on along the minus strand of JANAVB010024597.1, from coordinate 7,762,688 downwards.
GTAAAGACTTATAGAAGAATGAGTGGTTTATTTTTTATTTTTTTTATAAGTAATACACATGGTTTTCACTCAGGTTTGACGAATATTTTTTTCTCCATCACTTGTCTTACCCAGACCTTAAGAATCATATTTTTTGCTTGCCAGACGATTGGAAATGTTTTGAACACCTCCAACAATTATCTTATAATTCTAGTAACTTGTTTGAATTTTTTTTTTTCTCTCTGATTCTTCAAGCTACTTCTCTATTTTCTCCAGTTCTCTATAAATGCCCAAAATTGGTGCTTAAACACAAGTTATTATGATCTAAAATATCTCAAGCATACTATATATAAAGTTAATCACAATCTTCAATTTCGTAGGAAATTATGATGATTTTCTTATTTCCTTACATCTTTTATTAATGATATGCTGGCGAAATATTTTTTCTGAAAAAAGATTGATAGAATAAGTATCATCACTTGTCTTATTTCCTAATCCTATACAATGAAATATTTTTTTGGGTACTTGTAGGATGCGTGTTTGCGAAAAGAAAGAAGAAGAGAGAATGAAAACAGAAAGAGAAGGTATGATCCTAATTTACGGAAGTTGTTTTTATCATTGTTTTAACTTGGAGAGAGAAATTGAGAGGCAGAGGATGTATATGTGATCCAAGGGAATAGTCTAGACTATGGTTGGCTTCTGCTTGTCTCACTTTTGAAGCCTAATGACTGAAAATTATTTGATACCATTGTTTTTCATATATTATGCTTATTGGAATTAAACACCTTCAACATTCACTATTATTTCAATTAATATCATGAGCTGGATTTGAGTGCACTTGGCTACCTTCAACTTCAATGTTCAACACTTACCACCTTTCTTTAGACTGTCATTTAACTTAAGGGTCAATGAGATGAATGTGACCAATTTTAGACTATTTTATCCCAAATAAAAAGAAAACCCTACCTTGATCCGTAGGCTGCTTTCGAACCAGAGACCTCCACTTCAACTACCAAAATACTCGAGCACTGAGCTGTTGAACCTTGGGTGCTAAAAAGAAGTTAGTTCAACTAAAAGATGTATGCCACTCCCCAAACCCCTAAATCGTTAAACCAAGTGCAAGAGGAAGTTCACACTGAATTAGGTATTGTCATTTAAATCCATTTTTTTTCTTTTGCGTAATACTTTTGGATCAAACTTGTTTTAATTTTAAGAAAAGTTGAGAAAGATGTTTTTATATTCAATGTAGTTGTAAAATGGACTTTATTCTGTTCAGATGGTGAATGAATTTTGAAATTGGTTTCATGATAATAAATGTTGAGTTTCTAACAAAAAATACAACAAATCTCACCTTTCGTTATTTGAAATTGTTTGTATTACATCACTATTTTGAAGAAGTTGATCCACTAAAGTAAAGGTGGACCAATAAAATCAAGTATTTACATTTGTGCAGGAGAGTAACACAACAATCTTTTCATATGAATTTGTTTGATGATTGTCCATTGATTGCACCAGAATACTTCTATTGGCACATACCTTATATTTTTTGAAATGCGAAAAAATGTTTCCAAAAAGGTATGGAAAGAAGTTTTGATTGTAAACAATCGACACAAAGTTCTGCAAAACTGTTTTTGCTTGTCCTAACTTGTATAGTAGGCTACTATAACATGGTACTAGAACCTTTTGAAACATATCACAGTGATGGGCTACCATATATGTCTTGTATTTCTCAGAATGTACACAAGTACATATCTGCTAAAGCAAAGTTGAACTTCTTATGTAATTTTGGCTCTTTCTTTTTCTTTTTTTCCTTTTTCAAATGCATCTAATTACTTCATTTTATGTTTATTGTTAGTCTCACCCTACTACATACATGGAAATTGCATGGATTCTAATCTTACTTGATTAATATTCTCTTTATTAATTTATGCAGGTAATTAAAGATTCATCATCCTGCCACAAATGCAACGATTTCTTGCTTCATGACTCTGGTTAGTTATTGACAGTGGCATAATTGTTGTTTTTTAACTGTGAATTGTCATGTTTGTTGTAATGAAAGTATTTTATCCCTGTTTTCTAGACAAAAGAAGAAGATTCCCAGGTGCCAGCAATGTGGTGCTCCTAGACACCAAGAAGAAACTGAATGAATAGCTAGTGAAGTAGCAAAACTATCCAAAAAGGCTTCTACTCTCTGGTCTTCATACAGTATCCTTACTATGCACATGAAACAAATTAGAATGCTTGTGCTTTTGATGTTAGATGAATTATTTGCCTATCATTTTTTTTAGTCCTAAATAATCTAATTGTTGTGTATACCATAATTTTGATAAACTTGACAGAAATATAGACTTCCTTGAAGCTTGCAATATGTATGAAACTCGAATAAGCCTAACTTGAGCTATACCCAAGATTTAATATGAGCAATTATTTTAATTTTATTAATGTTATTGTTTCTTGGCTAATAATTTTGGTTAATACTTTTAGATGGAGTTGCTTAATGTAAACTAGAGCTACATATTAAGACAGTCACAAGTGCACTTGAACATGCCAGAACTTTTCAAAGCATTCAGGTGCATCATGCTTCAGATTTTAGGTTGTAAGGAATACATGACAGACCATCTCTTGCAATCTGCTTTTACCCTTCATAAGGTTACTACTATTCTTAATGTCACATGATTTAATTCTTTTAAGATGGGACTTGCATCGTGTAATATGTTGGTGTTTGGCTTCTTTTTTTGTCATATCAAATTATTGGTTTCTTGTTTGGATTTGTCAAAGCTTATCACAAGATATGTACAAAAAATTGTTTGATCATCCTAAATTTCTACTAAATTAAAGCTGTTTTAGACACTAGGCTATCTGTTATCTATCCACTACTACATTGTACTACAGTTTCTAATACCTGCTGCTTCTTACATCTATACAGACACTAGTACACACACATACGAGTATCCACATACCTGCACCACCACTCTATGTACACACAAGTTTCCTTGCCCCAACTTCTCTAGGTAAGGTTTTCATAGTCTAGGATATTCCTTATTATGTAGGTATCAACTGCTCATGTCTATCTACTGATACACCATACAAACATAAAATTCTCTGAAGCTTAACTTGACTGCACCTATTACTGATACACCATTTGACACCCTATATATAGTTAGTACATAAACACACAGTACATATTTATCATATATGAGAAAATAGCCATCTTTCAATTCTTTCTGTAGAGGCTTCTTATTGTTTGCAATATTAGTTAGTACATAAACACACAACAAATTTACTACATCAAACAAGTATGTGAGAAAAGCGGCAAACATCATCTATGCAGAAGGGTCATCCTGTAGAGTGTAAAATTGAGACATGATTTCTTAGAACACATTAGCTAGGACAACAAAACATCTTATTGTTGATCCCCCAAAAGGTATTGTACCAGTTGGCCTTGACATAAAATACATGGGGAAAGGCCAAATCATAACCCCTAACAAATATACACAAGGAAATAAGCAATTTTCTTAAACTATGAAGAATTCAAATTCTAAATGTTTGTCAGATACTTTCTTACAAAATATAACCCCCTCATGATATACATAAGTAATCTATATATACAATATCTTAATTTACTGATACTTGTCTTGGTGTACCATAACACAAACTTCTTATTACACATATTCCTTACTTGAGCATACCTAGTCCAAAGGAAAAAAAATGAAGTAGAAATCTTAACATAAACCCTGAGTCTATTTTGAAAATTTTGATATATTTTACTTTCTCTGTTTTGGGTGTATGATATCTAAGTTTTTCTCCACTCTCTACTTTGGTTGGAATTACTAGTTATTTTTACTTGTTTTTGCTTTTGGTGGGTTAGAGTTTTACTAATACTTGCTTGTTGATACAAATGTCTACTTGGTTGTTGCTTTTGGTGGCTTGTTGGCAGTTTGTTGGGTCTCCTTTGATTTGTCATATATACAAAGGTTGGGTGTGGATGATATTGTACTTCTGAACTTGTTATTTTTTGTAGTTTGGATGTGGTTGATACTATAATCTTGGACTTTTTGGTGGCTTGGTTGATTCAACTGATATCACATTTTGTTAGTCATTCTAATTTCTTTTTAAATTGTTGAACTAGAGTTTGATTATTGTATTGACTTGTAGGCCTCGTGGTTATTTCATTTTGTTCTCAGTTATTAATTTATACAAACATGTGCACATAAATGATTAAATATATTTCTCTTCTTCTCTCAGGAACTACATGGAAAATGAAGGTGCTGTGAATATGGGAGGGATGTGCTCCTGCCGGGTTTGCTACATATTTTGGTTTTATTTGTATCCTTTTCAGTTTTGAATGTTTAAGGTGTATGGAAACTACATACTTTGGTTGGATATGTTTATGGTTGGACAAGTGTTATAGATGTTTGTGGTTGGACGTGTTGGAAGTATTGGAAGTTTGTGGTATATGAACAATATACAGTTTATTAATATAAAAATTAGGTTTTATAGCTATTTGGTGTATGTATATCTTCTGGATTATTGATATTATGTGTGTGTTCGATTCATAATATATAATTATAAATAGAATTTTTGCTATATAAAATTTAGCTTCTCTTGACGGCTATAAAACGTCAACAATTAACTCAATCCTACTGCAAGAGGGCTTTTGTTGACGGCTAATAGTCGTCATCTAGGGCGGAGTCAAAAAAAGTTTTCACCTAAATTGACGGTTTCATAAAACTGCTATCTTGACGGCTAAAAATAGTCAAGAAAACTACTTAATATGACGGCCAAAAATCGTCAAGAAAAGTCCTGCCAGCGACCGTCAAGAAAGGGGGGGGGGGGGGGGGGTCCTTTCTTGACTCCGGCCAACTTGACGGATCCGCAACCGTCAAGATACCCCTTTCTTGACGAGGAAAAGCCGTCAATAAAAGCCTTTTTTTCTTGTAGTGACCTTTCTTTTAAGGTGATTCAGATGTCGCTCGAACGAGTACATCCACCGATAACCGACATGTCCACCTACATGTGCCTCATAGGAAAGATGAATTGGCAAATGTTTTATGGAGTCAAGAATCTAGAAGGAAACACCTTCCCGATCTTGCACAGTGTTACCGCAATATCGTTTTCTTGATTTTCTAGACGATCGACGAGCAACTTAGTAGAACAAAAATCTCTGAAGAATATGCTAAGTTCTGTCAATGGATCCCAAACAACCTGGGATAAGAACCAGGATATAATGGTCAACAATCTTGTAACCACCTCTAACGGTGAATGATCCTCACAAAATGATCCTCACAACCAAGATATAATGGAGTCCTTGCATTCTCCAACATCTCCATGAACTTTGCAGCATCGGCATTCGATGCCTCATCGGCTGCATCATGATTGTCCGGATCGAAATTAGGTCCCGCCGCATCAAAAACCATGTTCACCCACCCATCGTCGTAAGCAGTGTGGTTGTGGACATCCACATAAGGCTCCGACTCCAATGCTAAAGACACAAGTTCTCCGTGCGCGTTCTGTAACCCTTGTTTCTCAAAAAAATTTATTTTATTTTATTGTGTTTAAAAGTAATTTATTTTTGAAACTTTGTAAAAGATATTTACTATTTTTCTGCATTTCAAAATATAGTTTGTAATTAACGGTTTGAAAGTACTATTTAGTTTTAATAAATATTTGTTCTTGAAATTTTATTATTGAAATTATAAAATTATTTATTATTATGTTTGGATTTTCAAAAAAAATATCGGTTTCAAAAATAGTTTGAAAATCATGATTATTTTTGGAGCAATAAAAAGATTTAGTAACTTATTTTTAATAAGATTTAGATTTATAAAATATATTTTACCTTATTTGATAACATCGAACATTATTTAAAATACTTATGGTGACTAATTATGGCATTAAGAATTATCTAATCTAGATTTGAAATATTATTTGATTTAACAATTTATCTATTATATGATTTAAATTGCTTTGATAAACATTAAATTTATCTTAAAGTAATTATGTTGAATTTGATTTGGATTTAGATTTGGATTTGAATTCATATGATTTGGATTTAAATAATTTATTTGATTTAAATTTATGGAGAGACTTGTCCGTTAGAAATTATAATCCTATTTGAATCATATTTAGTATTAGATAGATTATTTCTTATTTGAACTAATCATATTCCTATCCAAATTAGTTGGTAATCCTAATCATATCTTTATTGATTGAGTTCTACTCATATCCTAATTCACTAATTGCTTTCCATTATCTATATATATTGAACCTATAAAATACAATCATCTCTCATACCTTCTTTTCCAAAATTTGTCTCTTTTTTCGTCATAATTATCCCAAACTCGTCATAAATTCAGTCTTCCTTTTCAAATATTTTACCAACTTCGAAGGGCCATAACTTCCAACTCCGGACTCCGTTTGACCTCCAGTTTTTTTTGTTGTAACCGTCTCGAGGTATATTTTCTGAATATAAAATTTATTTTCAAATAATTTTAACCTAATTTTTTGGAAAATTCGTGGAGTATCAATTGTCCGAAATTTGATACGTTTCGGTGTTTTCGAGATTCCGGGAGAACCAGGAATCGGAATCACGATCCGTTTGAAGTTTTGGAACGCTGATGAAAAAGTACACATCATATTTTTTTCTCAACAATTTTCCAAAATATTTTATTTTTTGTTTTTATTTTAGAGGCCCGTCTCATCAATTGAGATCATCTCGCGTATTTTTGGCATCTACGACTATTTGTGCTAACACAATCATACCGCGCGTCAACTGCAACCAACTCAAGGCAAGTTTCACTGTAGCATTATATTACCTTTATTTTGTACTGCATGTATCTTCACATCTTCTTTTCACTATTACATCTTTATATTTCATGTTGTCACTACTTTGACTGATCATGATTACCGCTTGTGCACGAGAGTTAGAGTTGTTATAATGTACATATTCATGCCTAATTTCTAGTTTATCATGATTCTCGTTTGTCGTGTTGTTAATGTTAATCGTGTTGGACATGTACTTATGAGATAGTCGGGAGGGGGAAAATAACTAGTATGCAGGTGGTCTACGCAATGTACAATTTTTTCCAATGTCAATGTTGATAGCAGTCGTTGCACCTCATGTACCGACTGTCGGATGTCCTAACCCGTCCACATGCGGAACACTTGTATTCTAAAACACACAGTACACGGACCGTGCACCTTTCCAGCAGGTGCAGCAGCAGCCAAGGGTTCAGCCGCAGGCACTCAGACAGCAGCCCGTCAGTTGTGGTTTCTGCAAGAAGCCAGGGCATATGTAGAATGACTGTAGAAAGAGGCTCAGGAGGTGCCTACTCTGTGGTTCGACGGAGCACCAGTTAAGGGAGTATCCCATGTCTTCGGGACGAGCAGCTCAGGGAGGGGGGGGGGGGGGGGGCGAGCTCCAGCAGTGCAGCAGAAGGGACCTTTGCAGACTCAGTTGTAGAGGTTCGCTCAGCATCAGCAGCAGGCCAGGGGAGGTCAGCAGGGGCGAGCTTTCACCATGGCAGCTGAGGACGCAGAGGCTATCGGGGAGCTGATCGCAGGTTCTATTCTTCTCGACTCTATTCCAGCTTTTGCATTGTTCAATTCGGGGGCTTCCTATAGTTTTGTGTCTGTATCGTTTGCTATTAGACACCACCTTGTATCTGAATCGTTGCGTAGGACTTGAAAGATCACGACCGGGGGTGGCATTATCCTCGTTAGTGATATTTGTAAGGGTCGAAGAGTTGATTTGGGAGGCCGAGAGTTGGATGTGAGTCTGCTTGTGATGCCATTGCTGAACTACGATATCGTATTTGGCATGGATTGGTTGAGCAAGTACCACGCCAGCATAGATTGCCGCGGGGGTAGAGTTCTTTTCAGAGCACCCGGAGAGCCAGAGTTCGAGTTCACCCGACGGCAGGCAGAGCAGAGCAGCGGAGTCTTCTGCGAAGTATCAGTTGAGGAGCAGGCAGTGCCGCACCCTTTGATAGCGGAGTTCATAGATGTCTTTCTGGAGGATTTGTGTCACGCCCCAGAACCAGAATACTGGAGATCAGAGGCAAAACAAAGCCAGCTACGTATATTAAGGTACGCCAGTACCCCAACGTACGATCAAAGCTGTCTAGAAGATAAGTGGCAAGACTCTAGCATGCCACTGACGACTCCTATGGTCGAAAAAATCCTATCCCAATCCAACAACAACAAGTTTCAAGAGTATATCAAATATGAAAGTAAAGAAGCGTCCCAAATACTATATCATACATGATCATGAAGCTAGTGAATATAAAATGCTACACTAGCAAAGTACCAATATACATGATCACTATATCAGTCTAGATCTAATATAATACATCATGTTGACCGAAGTCTGAGAAAGTCTCAAAATAATAGGGCTAACACATGCCCTAGCTAACACCACCAAAATGAAATGAAACACGAGCGGTACAAAAAGGGAACCCACTCCCGAGAAAGAACAACCGCAGATCTAAGCAGGCGGCGGGTCATCCAGAGAAATGTATGGAGAATCCTCGGGCTCCAGCGATAAATCTGGCCAAATAAAACCAGTGGAGTCAGGTCCCAAATAGCAAGTACCACAAGGAAAGCTCGAGGTGAATGACATAAAACCACAAATAAAACAACAACATAATGACAGAAATAATTAAATAGGGGTCGAGACTAGTGCGGTACCAATACACGTATCTCGAGAATATAAATGACTGAATGAAAATACTAAACCATATTGCAATAGAGTACAATAAGCCAATGAGCAACAAGGGACTTAGGAACTACTAGAAATCAGAGCCACAACCCTTAAACCAAACAAGGACCAGGGTTGCAGATCTTTTCCCTAGCAGAACTTAGCCTCTGGCCACTCATCGATATAAGAGCATATAAAGTAACGCACAACCAAAAGTGCACGGCCAATCATTGCCTACGGCTTTCTATCATTAACTATCTAGGGTTATCACAATCCTAATTACTAGTATGCAAGTTGAGGATTTTCGCAACTACCTGACTGCAGATACTCGGATATTTAGGGGTACGAGTAGTACATCTATTGCCCAACAAGACTGCTGGCAGATGAAATGAGTCTTGACTTGTAACATGAACAACCATATCATGTACTTGTAAAAGAAAACATATAACTATCTTTGTCGCAACCCGGCACGACATGTGACTCGATCATGTATCAATACACGCAAACCTGGTAGGTCATGGAGCCCTTGCCTAGCAGGGTTGAGCTACGTCTCATGGGGCCCTTGGAGCTCGGGGTTGGTAGTACAAATTTTCTCCTACAATGATCTACTTGAATTTACTAGTCATTTACCTTATCATATTCATGTCAAATTCTCAAGTCGTGGATACTCAAGAATTTTCTAAGATGATGTATGCCATGTACGAGTAAATCGTAAGTTATCACTTACGAACATTCCCGTACTAACATCACGTGATACTCGGAACAATACTCACACTCGATTGTCCAGTGCCAAGATGCAATAGATTAAACATTCAACAAGCTATATCTACGGTGTCAAGAAAGAACATGTACTCATATCTCGGGTCTAGAAATCAATAAGAAAATCAAGTTATGAGTGCGCTACTACGAGCCACTATAGAGAATTAAAGGAGTGCGCCATGACAGGCCACTATTATGTAAGCAAAAAAGGATATGTATCATGAGTGCGCCATGACGGGCCACTATCTAGTAAGCAAAGAAGACATGGCAACAACTATTGTAGCATATAAGAAAGAATCGAAAGGAAAGACATATCATGGCATGTGAGAATGAATAATTAAAAAGTGAGTACTTGTCATAGAATAATAATTGAACATGAGAGATTCAAGTGTATATAGGGTGTACAATCATTCTCTAACTATACAAGGTCATTTAATCATGTTAAGGGTCCATTACAATAGAGAAGATATCAAAAATGGTAAAAAACAGGCAAAAACAACTCAATTCAGCCTAAAACGGCATACCGGCGGTATACTGGCGGTATACCGGCCTAAAGACATAAAGTTTCTGATGCAAAAATCGGCATACCATCGGTATACCGATTTTTCAAACAGCAACAAAATCCAGATTTTTGCCAAAACTTATTTCGGCCATAAAAACTTTATTTTAAATGGAAATTCGGATTTTCAAAAGTCAAAATTACATAAAATTGAATTTTCTACAACATGGAAGCATTAGTTTTCACAAATTAAAACATTTGATAGATCAATACCTCAAAATACTGAAAAATCATATCTAGAAACTCAGATCTATGCAATATTGTTGATCAAAACCAAAAGTGTTGTACATTAAACATGTTAAAAATTTAGAGGAGCAAATTATAGAACAATAAAACTTTAATTTCTATGAAAAACAAAATTATAGCATGGTCATGTCACTTTTGAGCCAGATGTACTTGCCTAGGGTTAGGTTCCAAGCCTAATCTTCTACTCCACCACCAAGAGGGGTTCCGAAACCACACTCTAGGCCTCAAGGCCAAGCCTTCCTAAGATTGAGAAAGAGGGAAGAGAGTGAAAAGAAAATGGAGAAGGAAAGAAAAGAGAGGAGAGAGAAACTCATAGGATATATATTGAAGGGGTGAATTAATCATGACCGTTGGATTGTTATCCACGTCAAAATCTAGATCAATCCTAGCCATTGAAAGAAAACCAATTGTCCATTGGATAATAGAATGCATCTACACTATTCACAAAAATATCTAAATACTATTCATCAAATATCCAAAATACTATTCACGAAAATATCGAAAATACTATTCATAAAAATATCTGAAATAAAAAATACCTAAAATGTGGAAAATCTATCTGGATGGTTTACCGTCGGTATACACCAGTATACTGGCGGTATGCCGGCCAAGGAGAAAATCTATAAGTTGGAAAATTTCTAAAGCATTCCGAAAACCAAGAAAATATGAAATACACTACAAAATACGTATCCGTATATAAATACTGATAGTGTGAGACGAGTCTCACAACTCTCCACAACTTAGAAAAATTCTGTCCTCAGAATTTTCTAAAGCCAGTCGAGCAAAAATATACATGCTAAAACAATATAAAATCATAACACATCGAAAGAAAACATCCCGTGTACAAGTGATATTTGAGATACAGAATTTAAATAAATACAGAAAATAATAAATACATATATATAATACAAGAAATGAGGCATATGGAATAATATACCCCTGAGTCAGTTGAGTAGGGATTCGTCCTCGCTTGCCTATGCTTATTCACAAAGTGGGCAATGGTCAAGTTTCGAAGTAAGTCGGTACCAACGACTCATTCGAAGACATGACTCTAATCCAGGATGTACTACATAGTCGGGATACATGATAGATATCGTGTATCACGAGATACGGAGGCAGATGAGTGGTACGAGAAACTCGTATTCACTCGCCGAATATGTCGAGGCGACCATTGTACTCTGAATGTAGGTGGAATACAAGACCGTCAACAAAACCCAAGAGTAAGATAAACTGAAGGAATGCTCAAAATCTTACCTACAATCTGACCGCCCTCGGCCAACAGCTCCTACAAGCTCATGTTGAAAGCCTGTCCACGCTTCACGGGTACTCGTGTAGTCTGCTGCTGGCTCGGTCCTGCCCGCAGGGCTTGGGCATACTGTGCTGGATGCTGGTACTGAAGTTGCTGGGACTGCGTTGGAAGCGGGTGCTGAACATGGGATCGAGCTGACTCTGCTGGTGCCCTCTCGATCGCCAATGGTACTGGGGCGACTGATGAGCCCTCTGGACGTAATAGTGGACAAGACCCAATCATATGGTCAGACGTACCACACCTGAGACACTGATGATTGGCCCTCCTACACTGGGCTCTGGTGTGCCCTGGCTTTCCATAATAATCACATCCTGGCTGACCTGACTGCCTGGACTGCTGTACTGATGCCACTGTCAGGGCGGATGATACTGTCTGACGAGGAGGTCGATGATCTGGAGCTCTGACTGCTGGAGCTGGGGCTGAGGACTGAATGGTAATGCCCCTCATAGTCGAGTGTGACCTCTTCTGACCGCCGGGCCTATCTGCTATCCTCTGACTGGTCATCTCCAAGGATCTAGCTGCTCTCAGTACTGTATCAAAGGTGTCATAAAAATGGCCTACAATGAGCTGCTGAAGCTGTAGCCTCCCTTCCCGAAAATTCTCGAAATATTTTTTATTTTATTTATTTGATTTAAATAGTAATTTTTAGATTTTTTTTATAAATGATTATTTAGTTACTTATTACGGTAGATGATTTTCGCCATGGTTGAGATTTGGAGTACAAGGTGACTAGGAATCATGGCACGGATAGTGTAGTAACGTGCTTTGACTAGTGTTTAGCCATGGTAGGAGAATGCCAAGCCATCGGTGTGTCCTAACTAGGAAAATCAGGCCAAGTTATAGCATGACCATTATAAATAGTTTAATTATTTATTATTAGATTTATTGATTTGTAGAAGAGCCAGTCGTACCAAAATAGTCCTAACTAGACCCGAACCAAGCCCAAGCCGTGTAGGCTTATAGTGAGTCCTAAGACATCCATGTAGGTGCTCTTCATGTAAATTTTGTATTTTTAAATGGGATAATAATTATGTTGCGATGCGACTGTTACATATATGAAAATGTGTTATTGATATTAAATTAGTATTTATTTTATAATATGAGGAAACCTCCTCCTTGTAATATATCTCTAGATTCATAGGATTATATATTTATTATGTCATCCTATATATATATATATATATATATATATATATATATATATATATATATATATATATATATATATATATATATATATATATATATAGGCATTGGGTGCATATATGGATATGAATATATATATATATATATATATATATATATATATATATATATATATATATATATATATATGTATATAGATACTATTTGGTTGTATGGGTGTGAATATATATACATGTATATATATAAATAATCGTATATAGGTATATGTCTATATATAAATATTTGTAAATATGTATATGTCTATATATAAATATTTGTGTATACGTATATGTGTATACATATATTCGTATATGTGTATATATATATATATATATATATATATATATATATATATATATATATATATATATATATATATATATATATATATATAAATATATAGGTATATGAGTGTATGTGTAAATATATAATAATGTATATTGGTATGTATACATGTAATTGTATGTATATAAATATATTATATATAGTTGTGCATGTATATATGTATATACATTAGATTTAATGGATAAATGAAAACAAAATATTAATAACAACAATCAGCCTAGCTAACTAAACCTCCCCAGCCCACATCAGCCCAATCAACCCCAAGCCGATCCCTCTTTCCCTGTACGAGAGCAGCAGGCCCACGTTCAAATCCCAGCCCAAGCTCCCCACAAGAATTCCCAAACAGCAGCAGCTAGGCCTAACCGAGCCTTCACACCCGAGCAGTAGAAACCCGAGCCCGATCCTATCACAGCCGACCTGCGTATATAACAGCGAGATGGAAACTATCGAAACCCTAACCGACCATCCTCGGCACCAAGACCCCCACGCCACCGACAACCCTACCTCCGCACGCCACCCTCGGCGCCGCTGCCGGCCGGCAGACGTGCGCGCGCGCTGGGCGAAACAGAGAACAAAGCACCAGCAGACGGCCCTCACGTGCTCAACTTTCAACCCATTTTTCTCCCTCCATGTTTAGTGCAATCTCGATCTGCCAAAGCCAAAGTGTAGTTAACATATACATCTTCAATCCCCAACAACTAGAATTACATATAACCTAATCAAACCCGTGCGAGATTGACCCAAAGATCGCCGAAAAAGCTGTTTCGAAAACAGTTGAGAAACAGTGTAGGTGCCCTATTTAGAGGACTGTTTTCGATCAAATAGTGCGCAACTTTTGAAAACAATTGAAGGCAGTGGTAGTCAACCTATAGGGTCTCGTAACCCTTCTTGTAGATTCAGATTTCATTAAGTAGATGAGAAGTTATTTGATTCCGAAGTTTACATAAAAACTGTTTTTAAAATATTAAAAAACTAGAAAAAACTCCCGATACCACGTGTGTCCCGCCAAACCGGACAACGTGGTCGCGAACAGAAGGCATCAAAAGGTGCGTAACGGCTTCGTGGTCGTGTGGGCTTTGACGGAATTCAAATTGGTCGCGTGTGCGCGACGAATTTGATACGTATCCGTCGAAATTCACTATATCGACCTCTGTGCAAGTTTCTCAATTACCTTGTGCACGCTCGTCAGATCGAGACGAAACTTGCGCCAACAGGACCGTATCATTTTTCTGGTCCTGCATGCCAAGTTTGGTCCGATTCTGAGACAGTCGAATCGGAACACCGTTTTGCGGGCCCCACGGTCCGACTCAACGGGCGATTTTGTGAACGGTCCATCGGAATCCAAAATTGGACATACCGTCGGGTTCGTATCAAAAAATCGAATCCGTAGACATAGTTTGACGACTTTAGAGACCATTGACTCTGGCACGCTTTTCGGTACAAAGCGGGTCCAACGGCGGACATCGTTTTTGCCCGAAATTACCGTTTTACCCTGTGTCCAGAATTGGACTTAAGGACAGGCAATCCTAGCTAATTTGACTATTCTGAGAATGTTGGCGATGTCTGTTTCAGCTTTCGGAGACATTTGCGGATTTTGGACTTTATGGCGTACCAGTTGACGGTATCTTATGGGTTCTTCGTGCAACCTCCAGGCAAGTATACCTTGCCTTCCTCTATAGTTTTACTTACATGTATTTTCTTTCATTTTACAGTCTTTGGATTATTTATGGACATGTGCTTTACGTGTTATTTTCTGTGGAGCTGTTTCCATTTCATATAGCCGTGTTCATGTTTTGGTCTTGTATTTCACATTTGGAGTTTCTCGTCAGTACCTTGCTTGAGTCGTGTCATAGAACGAGCACGTGTAACTGAACTGCTAATCCTTGATATTGTTTCCATGGCACCAGAGAGTCCACACTCGGGACGAGGGTGTTTTCCTTGATCTGTTTACATCCGTGAGTCTACACTCGGGACTAGGATGTCGATTATTTGCACCAGAGAGTCCACACTCGGGACGAGGGTGTAGACTTGACTTGACTTGCACCAGAGAGTCCACGCTCGGGACGAGGGTGTTTACATCAGAGAGTCCACATATGGGACGAAGATGTAGTATTTGCACCAGAGAGTCCACACTCGGGACGAGGGTGCCTTGCCGTGAACTAACCAGAGAGTCCACACTCGGGACGAGGGTGCCTTGCCATGAACTAACCAGAGAGTCCACACTCGGGACGAGGGTTAGTACTAACCAGAGAGTCCACACTCGGGGCGAGGGTTAGTACTAACCAGAGAGTCCACACTCGGGGCGAGGGTTAGTGTTTAGTTCAAACCAGTGAGTCCACACTCGGGATGAGGGTTTGATTCTTCCATTGATCTCGTGTTTCGTTCATCCGGCAGTTCATTTATGCGTAGTTGTTCTAGTGTTCGTGTTTGTGTTTGTGTTTGTGTTCGTGTTCGTGTTCGTGTTCGTAGTCATTTGTCGTTTTCCTATTTCTTCTTGTTTATTTTCTCACGCATGATAAAACTGTTAGATAGGCATGTATATTATGTATCTTGTTATGTCCTTTGTGGACCTGATGATCTTCTTAGGATAGCGATGGCATGGAGTTAGCTAGTAGTTCTGGATGGCGGAGGATTTTGTGTCTCTTGTGGGATTCAGGTATCATGATTACGTTGTTATCCTTTTCGTACTTTCTTACCTTATCATGTTTTCTGATTCAGTTTTAGACTCTTGTTACTATCATTAGAGTCTTATCGGACATATATGCTAGTGGGCTGCATACCACGATCCATGTTCATTCTTGTTTATTATCCTTATTGTGGATTGAGATATATATTTGTTTGCCATGATTTGGCAGTATTCCATAGCCTTGACAGCGTTTACGTATTCGAGTTGGGCTGGAGTCCGCTCGATACGTAGCTGGCTTGCTCACGAGCTCGCGTCCGAAAAGCGGGTGCGAGTCGTGACAGAAGCTCCAAGTGCAAGCCCTGCTCAAACCTCCGAGCTCTATCACCATTAGAAGCCACCATGTGCGATACGAATCGACTAAGCCTACAGAACTCTGCCGCATACTGATCCACAGTCCTCGTCTTCTGGCGAAGGTTGATGAATTGTTGTTGGAGCTGGAACTTGGCTGAGGTGTGGCAGAACTTCTTCTGGAAGCGCTTCCGAAACGTCTCCCAACTAACAGGCCTAGGAAGACCCATCTCTTGTGCTACCCACCAGTCGTGGGCAATGTCTGATAACTGTAGCTTCACCACTGCTACCCTATCATCTGATGGAGTCCTAGCTGCCTCCAAAATGGCCTCGGTGTCCTGAAGCCAAGAATCGGCTGATACTGCATCTTCGGTGCTGAAGAACTGAGCTGGACACAGGCGACTAAAGTCGGATGCTGAGTTGTGACCACGACTTCCACTCGCCTCCAAAGCTACGGTAACGCCCTGGCAGAGGGTGTTGTTGGTAAGGTCCTGGCCCTGCTGCAGCTGTTGTGACCACGACTTCCACTCGCCTCCAAAACTAAACCACCTGCTGCTGGATCTGAAGCTGATTCTGATATTGCTGTTGTTGTGCCTCCATCATGCCATGCATCATCTCGAGTAGGGCACGCTAGTCTACCTGGGCTGGCTGTACTGAGGGGACTGACGGAGCTGGCTGAGCTGATGGGACAGGAGTAAACTGAGCTGCCGACGGATGCTGAGATGGTGCGGGATTTTGATTCTACGGAGGAGGGGTCTGATCATGACCTTCCATCTGAGCTGCCTGAGACGGCGGAGCAACTGAACCTTTAAAGGAAGAGGCAGGTGGTGTGTCCCTGAAAGGTAAGGACACGAGATATCAATAATGGACAGGAACAGAACAAGGATATGTCAATCATGTTTACAGTTCAAGGAAAATGAGAATGCGATAAGCAAAGAGAGATCAAATGAAGACAATTATAGTATTGAGATTCTAACAAGATGAATCCCCCACAAGTCTGAAGACAGACCTGCATGGGCTACCAAAAAATTCTGTCACGCCCCAGAACCAAATACTGGAGATCGGAGGCAAAACAAAGCCAACTACGTATATCAAGGTACGCCAGTACCCCAATGTACGATCAAAGCTGTCTAGAAGACAAGTGGGAAGACTTTAGCATGCCACTGACGACTCCTATGGTCGAACAAATCCTATCTCAATCCAACGACAACAAGTATCAAGAGTATATCAAATATGAAAGTAAAGAGGCGTCCCAAAATACTATATCATACATGATCATGAAGCTAGTGAATACAAAATGCTACACTAGCAAAGTACCAATATACATGATCACTATATCAGTCTAGATCTAATATAATACATCATGTTGACCGAAGTCTGAGAAAGTCTCAAAATAATAGGGCTAACACATAGACTAGCTAACACCACCAAAATGAAATGAAACACGAACGGTACAAAAAGGGAACCCACTCGCGAGGAGGAACAACAGCAGATCTAAGCAGGCGGCGGGTCATCCAGAGAAAGGTATGATGAATCCTCGGGCTCCAGCGGTAAATCTGGCCAAACAAAGCCAGTGGGGTCAGGTCCCAAATAGCAAGTACCATAAGGAAAGCTCGAGGTGAATGACATAAACCCATAAACAAAACAACAACATAATGACAGAAATAATTAAATAGGGGCCGAGACTAGTGCGGTACCAATGCAGGTATCTCGAGAATATAAATGACTGAATGGAAATACTAAACCATATTGCAATAGAGAACAATAAGCCAATGAGAAACAAGGGACTTAGGAACTACTAGAAATCGGAGCCACAACCCTTAAACCAAACAAGGACCAAGATTGCAGATCTTTTCCCTAGCAGAACTTAGCCTCTGGCCACTCATCGACATAAGAGCATATAAAGTAACGCACAACCAAAAGTGCATGACCAATCATTGCCTACGGCTTTCTATCATTAACTAGCTAGGGTTATCACAATCCTAATTACTAGTATGCAAGTTGAGGATTTTCGCAACTACCTGACTGCAGATACCCGGATATCTAGGGGTACGAATAGTACATCTATTGCCCAACAAGACTGCTAGCAGATGAAACGAGTCTTGACTTGTAACATGAACAACCATATCATATACTTGTAAAAGAAAACATATAACTGACTGTGCCGCAACCCAGCATGACATGTGACTCGATCATGTATCAATACACGCAAACTTGGTAGGTCATGGAGCCCTTGTCTAGCAGGGTTGAGCCACGCCTCATGGGGCCCTTGGAGCTCGGGGTTGGTAGTGCGAATTTCCTCCTACAATAATCTACATGAATTTACTAGTCATTTACCTTATCATATTCATGTCAAATTTTCAAGTCGTGGACACTCAAGAATTTCCAAAGATGACGTGTGCCATGTACGAGTAAATCGTAAGTTATCACTTACGAACATTCCCGTACTAACATCACGTGATACATGGAACAATACTCACACTCGATTGTCCAGTGCCAAGATGCAATAGATTAAACATTCAACAAGCTATATCCACGGTGTTAAGAAAGAACATGTACTCATATCTCGGGTCTTGAAATCAATAAGAAAATCAAGTCATGAGTGCGCTACTACGAGCCACTATAGAGAATTAAGGGAGTGTGCCATGACAGACCACTATCATGTAAGCAAAGAAGGACATGTATCATGAGTTCGCCACGATGGGCCACTATCTAGTAAGCAAAGAAAACATGGCAACAACTATGGTAGCATATAAGAAAGAATCGAAAGGAAAGACATATCATGGCATGTGAGAATGAATAATTAAAAAGTGAGTACTAGTCATAGAATAATAATTAAACATGAGAGAGTCAAGTGTATATAGGGTGTACAATCATTCTCTAACTATACAAGGTCATCTAGTCATGTTAAGAGTCCATTACAATCGAAAAAATATCAAAAATGGTCAAAATGGACAAAAACAGCTCAATTCAGCCTAAAACGGCATAAAACGGCATACCGACGGTATACGGCGGTATATCGGCGGTATACGGCGGTATACGGCGGTATATCGGCCTAAATACAGAAAGTTTCTGGTGCAAAAATCGGCATACCGTTGGTATACCGATTTTTCAAACGGCAACAAAAACCAGATTTTTGCCAAAACTTGTTTCGGCCATAAAAACTTCATTTTAAATCGAAATTCGAATTTTCAAAAGTCAAAATCGCATAAAATTGAATTTTCTACAACATAGAAGTATTAGTTTTCACAAATTAAAACATTTAATATATCAATACCTCAAAATACTCGAAAACCATATCTAGAAACTCATATCTATGTAATATTGTCGATCAAAACCAAAAGTGCTATACATTAAACATGTTAAAAATTTAGAGGAGCAAATTATAGAACAATAAAACTTTAATTTATATGGAAAACAAAATTGTAGCATGGTCATGTCACTTTTGAGCAAGATGTACTTGCCTAGGGTTAGGTTCCAAGCCTAATCTTCTACTCTACCACTAAGAGGGGTTTCGAAACCACACTCTACGCCTCAAGGCCAAGCCTTCCTAAGCTTGAGGAAGAGGGAAGAGAGTGAAGAGGAAATGGAGAAGGAACGAAAAAAGAGGAGAGAGAAACTCATAGGATATATATAGAAGGAGTGAATTAATCATGACCATTGGATTGTGATCCATGTCAAAATCTAGATCAATCCTAGCCATTGAAAGAAAACCAATTATCCATTGGATAATAGAATGCATCTACACTATTCACGAAATATCTAAACACTATTCATCAAAATATCCAAAATACTATCCACGAAAATATCGGAAACACTATTCATGAAAATATCTGAAATCGAAAATATCTAAAATGTGAAAAATCTATCCGGACGGTATGCCGTCGGTATACACCGGTATACTGGCGGTATTCCGGCCAAGGAAAAAATCTATAAGTTGAATTTTTTTTAAAGCATTCCGAAATCCAAGAAAATATGAAATACACTACAAAATACGTATCCGTATATAAATACTGATACTGTAAGACGAGTCTCACAATTTGCCAGGACTACCACCGGACAGAGACATGGAGTTCTCTATAGACTTAGTGCCCGACGCAGAGCCGATATCTCAGCACGTCTATAGGGTGAACAACAGTGAGCTGGTAGAGTTGAAGAGACAGGTGGATGAGCTGCAGGACAAGGGTTTCATCCGATCGAGTTCTTTACCGTGGGAAGCACCGGTACTCTTTGTACCCAAGAAGGATGGGTCGGTCAGGATGTGTATCGACTACAGGGCACTCAACAACCTCACGATCAAGAACAAGTACCCGTTGCCGAGGATTGACGATCTCTTCGATCAGCTGAGTGGGGCGAGGGTATTTTCTAAGATTGATCTGAGGTCAGGTTACCATCAGGTGAAAGTGAAGAAGTAGGATATCCCGAAGACCGCATTCAGGATGCGGTATGGTCAGTTTGAGTTCTTGGTTATGCCGTTTGGGCTAACCAACTCCCCGACGGTGTTCATGAACTTAATGAACAAGGTGTTCCACCAGTTCTTGGACAAGTTCGTGGTGGTGTTCATCGATGATATCCTAGTGTACTCGAAGACTGAGGAGGAGCATGAGGAGCACTTAAGAGTGGTTCTGAAGACTCTCAAGAGGGAGGAGCTTTCTGGCAAGCTCTCGAAGTGTGAGTTCTTTCTGGACAGAGTTGACTTCTTGGGTAATATGGTGACTGGAGATGGGATCTCAGTTGACCCGAAGAAGATCATGGCAATTGAGGCTTGGTCAGTACCGAGTTCAGTAGCAGAGATCAGGAGCTTCTTAGGATTGGCAGGCTATTATAGGAGATTCGTACATGATTTCTTCCAGATTACAGAGCCATTGACTAGGCTGACCCGGAAGGATGCAGAGTTTGTCTGGTCAGAGGAGTGTCAGGTCACTTTTGATGAGTTGAAGAAGCGGCTGACGACAGCTCCGATTCTGACATTGCCATCAGGATCAGGAGGGTTCACTATCTACAGTGACGCCTTAGGAAAGGGTTTGGATTGTGTCTTGCAGCAGCATGGGAAGGTGATTACCTATGCTTCCAGGCAGTTACGTCTCCATGAGAAGAACTATCCCACCTACGACTTGGAGTTGGCAGCAGTTATATTTGACTTGAAGTTGTGGAAACACTACTTATACGGAGAGCGGGTGGAGATCTTTACAGATCATAAGAGTTTGAAGTATGTGTTTACACAGAAGGAGCTCAACATGAGACATCGCAGGTGGTTGGAGTTGATGAAGGACTTCGACATTTTACAACAGTATCACCAAGGGAAAGTGTCACGACCCGCACCCGCTTTTCGGACGTGAGCTCGTGAGCAAGCCAGCTACGCATCAAGCGGAGTCCAGCCCGACTCGAATACGTAAACGCTGTCACGGCTAGAGTAAGCTGCCAAATCATGGCAAACAAATCTATATCTCAATCCACAATAAGAATTATAAACATGAATGAACACTATGGATCGTGGTCTGTAGTCCACTAGCATAAATGTCCGATAAGACTCCAAGGAATATAACTAGAGTATATAAACTGAATCAATAAATAGGATATCTCATGATAATGAAAGGAAAGCACGAGAGGTTAACAATGTAATATCACTGACAAATGCCTGAATCTCACAAGCAATATCGTAATCATCTGAAACCCCCAAGCGTCAAGATCCTTCGCCATCCAGAACTGCTAACTAACTCCACGCAATAACTAACCTGAAGATATCATCAGTTCCTCAGGGGACATAGCAAGATACATAAAACATGCCTATCTAGCAGTTTAATCATGCATGATAATATAAACAGGATATAACAAGGAACGACACTTAACGTAGCAAGCGACTACGACCATACAGCTAACAAGTGACTAACGACAAGTGGCTACGGACAGGTGACTATGAACTGGAATACAAGAATAACTACGCGTAACTGAACTGCTGGATGAACAAGTGAACACGAGATCAATGGAATACCAAACCCTCGCCCCGAGTGGACTCGCAGGTTTGAACTAATCACTAACCCTCATCCCGAGTGTGGACTCTTTGGTTATTTCTAATCACTAACCCTCGTCCCGAGTGTGGACTCTCTGGTTAGTTCTAATCACTAACCCTCGTCCCGAGTGTGGACTCTCTGGTTAGTTCACGGCAAGGCACCCTCATCCCGAGTGTGGGCTCTCTGGTGCAAGTACAACATCCTCGTCCCGAATGTGGACTCCCGGATGTAAACATATCAAGACAAATACCCTCGTCCCGAGTGGACTCTCTGGTGCCAAGGAAACAAACACCCTCGTCCCGATTGTGGACTCTCTGGTGCAACTGATCAACCCTCGTCCTGAGTGTGGACTCTCTAGTTGGGGAAAAATGATACAGGGAAATAGCAGTTCAATTACACGTACTTGTTCCAAGACACGACTCATTCAAGGCACAGGTGACACCAGATACGACTCATGTCAAGACACGGGTAAGGACAACTCTAGCATGAACTATAAGGTGAACAAGTCCAGTATAACTATACTATCAAGTCAAGTAAGACAATAAACTGGTGAACACGGTATATAGAAAATAGATAAATCAAATCAAGTAGAAAACAATGAATCATATAAGATCTACAACAAATAGAGTATCTAATGATAATACAATAATAACATGAAAACTATAAACATGAAATTAAACTGTAGAGAAAGGCAAGGTATCTTGCCTGTGGTCCTTGCACAAACCGTAGTCACAAGTCGAGGATGAGGGGATGCCGATCTAGGAGCTGTCAACCTATAACACATATTGTACCATGAACCGTGCACGAAAACTATAAATCAATTCTAATGTTCTAGTTCTAAATTCATAGAATAGTGGATAGTTGGGTTACTAATCAAATAATAATTAATTCTAGAATAATTCACTTAAAAACCTATTTTAACCTAATAATAATCTGAATATAATCTAAACATACAAGTTTGGCCATCAAAAGTCATGTTTCCCAATTTTGGAAACCATGACACGTAAATCGAGACGTACCGTTGACTATCTAGTCAAACGTTATGAACTCTGGATTTTGAAAATACACCTTGGTAGATTTCAGCGCCACGAGTCCACTGGAATCAACCGTGCTGCAAAATTATGCTTTGGTCAAAAGATATCGTCGTTATGGCTAATCGTGACCAAAATAGTGATCAACCGATCAATTTTGAGTTCAACAGAAAAACTAAAATAATAAATGAACGAATTAATTTCTGAAAAAAATATATGTCGTAGAACTCTGTGTTAGCTTTCCAAAACTTCAAACGGTTCGTGATTTCAATTTTCGGTCCTCCCAGAATCTCGAAAACACCGAAACGTATTAAGTTTCGGACAACCGACACTCTACGAATTTTCCAGAAATTTAGGAATAATATATACAAAAATAAATTACATAATCAGAAAGTCTACCTCGATACGAATCCAACAAAAAAATGACGCGCGAAAAGCACGTCGGAGTTGGCGGGAATCGCTTCGGGAAGTCGAAAACCCTAGATGAGTTCTCCCACAAACGGCTGCTAGAATTTAATTAGGGTGGGCGAATATAATAATAATAATAATATATATATATATATATATATATATATATATATATATATTTATATATATATATATATATATATATATATATATATATATATATATATATATATATATGAGAGAGAGGCGACCACTATAGCA
The DNA here is from genome assembly GCA_029216955.1 of Iris pallida. Classification (NCBI taxonomy): domain Eukaryota; kingdom Viridiplantae; phylum Streptophyta; class Magnoliopsida; order Asparagales; family Iridaceae; genus Iris; species Iris pallida. Next base: position 7,738,923 of record JANAVB010024597.1, on the reverse strand, counting down.
GTTGGCGCCGACAGGTGGGCCCCCCGGGTAGATTTCTGGATATTTATTTATTTAATTCAGAAAATTATTTAAAAATCATTTTAAGTCCAAATAAATCAAAATAAATTGCAAAAAAAATCCAAAAAAATTCTAGAAAATTCTAGAAAATATTTCTAAGTGTCTAGAATATAAATAAAATATTTTAACATAAAATATCATCGTGTGACCTCACAGTAAATTCCAAAAACCTATAAAATATAAATTCTATATGTTTTAATTATATAAAAGTTCCCAAAAATTCTAAAAAATCCAAAAAATTGTAGAAAAATACAGAAAATATATTTAACCTAATAAAGCCTAAAGAAAAATACTAGGTCTCAAAATAGTCACAAATGGCCTTAAAATAAATTATGAAAGTCATTCATAAATATAAATCTTCATAGAATAAATATTTAAAAATGTCTAAAAATCATAATAAAATATATTATAGCTATAGAATGCTTATAGACCCTATCTAGAGATCATGTGACCACAAGCTGGTCATAAATTACCTGTGGGCTTAGTCACAACTCCTATGATCATAGAAAAATTAAATGTAAACTAATCAAATAAAAATAAAAAAATATCACTAAATTATAATCGGGATGGCAGATGCCACATACTATCCCCCTTAAAAATAATTTTGTCTTCAAAATTCTAATTCGTAACTATTCCTTAAACTTCAAAGTCTACTATTACCTTAATCTCCTCAAATTTAATTTCGTAAAAATATTTTATAACCCTCTCTAGTCATTTTATAACTCCGAATACTTGAGGACTTCTATCCACCTTTGTTCACACTACTCCCTCAAAACATAAGTCGCTAAAACTTTATAACCCTCCAACTAGTTGCTAAAATCAATACCAATAGATATCTATGGCAAAAAGTACCTCTAATCCCCTCTTATCTATCACGCAACCAAAACTTAAATAATCAAGCAATATTAAACTATAACCTAAGAATTTCTGATAAATTCTAGTCAGCACGATCATTCGTCACCTCGAAATAGGAAGCAACGAGAATCAATGGTACGGGAAAGCAAGGAAGAATAATCGAGAGAAAATATGGAGTTTCAAGAACGGTAGAGAGATTTCTAAAAGAATTTTCAATGCAGTGTGGATTGAGATTTTTAAGGTTTAGTCATATTCGCAGGCTCGTATCAGTACAGTTACATAATCGATACGATATGTTCTGACCTGCATGGGCCAACAAAAAAACTTGTCACGATCCGCACCCGCTTTTCGGACGCGAGCTCGTGAGCAAGCTAGCTACGCATCAAGCGGACTCCAGCCCGACTCGAATACATAAATGCTATCACGGCTAGGGTAAGCTGTCAATTAATGGCAAACAAATTGATATCTCAATCCACAATAAGATTAATAAACATGAATGAACACTATGGGTCGTGGTCTGCAGCCCACTAGCATAAATATCCGATAAGACACCAAGGAATATAACAAGAGTCTATAAACAGAATCAATAAATAGGATACCTTATGATAATTAAAGGAAAGCACGAGAGGATAACAATGTAATATCACTGACAAATACCTGAATCTCACAAGCAATATCGTAATCATCTGAAACCTACAAGCGTCATGATCCTCCGCCATCCAGAACTGCTAACTAACTCCACGCAATAACTAACCTGAAGAGATCATTAGGTCCTCAGAGGATATAGCAAGATACATAAAACATGCCTATCTAGCAGTTTAATCACGCATGATAATATAAACAGGATATAACAAGGAACGACACTTAACGTGGCAAGAGACTACGACCACACATCTAACAAGTGACTAACGACAAGTGGCTACGGACATGTGACTATGAACTGGAATACAAGAACAACTACGCATAACTGAACTGCTGGATGAACAAGTAAACACGAGATAAATGGAATACCAAACCCTCTCCCCGAGTGGACTCGCAGGTTTGAACTAATCACTAACCCTCGTCCCGAGTGTGGACTCTCTGGTTAGTTCACGACAAGGCACCCTCGTCCCGAGTGTGGACTCTCTGGTGCAAGTATAACATCTTCATCCTGAATATGGACTCCCGGATGTAAACATATCAAGACAAACACCCTCGTCCCGAGTGGACTCTCTGGTGCCAAGGAAATAAACACCCTCGTCCCGAGTGTGGACTCTCTGGTGCAGCTGATCAACCCTCGTTCCGAGTGTGGACTCTCTGGTTGGAGAAAAATGATACAGGGAAATAGCAGTTCAACAACACGTACTTGTTCCAAGGCACGACTCAGTCAAGGCACAGGTGAGACCAGGTACGACTCATGTCAAGACACGGGTAAGGACAACTCTAGCATGAACTATAAGGTAAACAAGTCCAGTATAACTATACTATCAAGTCAAGTAAGATAATAAACTGGTGAACACGGTATATAAAAAATAGATAAATCAACTCAACTAGAAAACCAATGAATCATATAAGATATATAACAAATAGAGTATCTAATGATAATACAATAATAACATGAAAACTATAAACATGAAATTAAACTATAGAGGAATACAAGGTATCTTGCCTGTGGTCCTTGCACAAACTGTAGTCACAAGTCGAGGATGAGGGGATGCTGATCTAGGAGTGTCAACCTATAACACATATTGTACCATGAACCGTGCACGAAAACTATAAATCAATTCTAATATTCTAGTTCTAAATTCATGGAATAGTAGCTAGTTGGGTTACTAATCTAATAATAATTAATTTTAGAATAATTCACTTAAAAATCTAATTTAACCTAATAATAATCTGAATATAATCTAAACATGCGTAAGTTTGGCCATCAAAAGTCGTGTTTCCCAATTTTGGAAACCATGGCATGCAAATTGAGACGTGTCGTTGACTATCTAGTCAAACGCTGTGAACTCTAGATTTTGAAAGTGCACCTTGGTAGATTTCAGCACCACGAGTGCGCTGGAATCAACCGTACCACAAAATCACGCTTTGGTCAAAAGATATCGCCGTTATGGCTAATCGTGACCAAAATAGTGATCAACCGATCAATTCTGAGTCCAACAGAATAATTAAAATACTAGATGAATGAATTAATTTCTGGAAAAAATATATGTCGTAGAGCTCTGTGTTAGCTTTTTGAAACTTCAAACGTTCGTGATTTCAATTTCTGGTCCTCTCAGAATCTTGAAAACATCGAAACGTGTCAAGTTTCGGACAACCGACGCTCTACGAATTTTTAAAAAATTTAGGAATAATATCTACGAAAATAAATTACATAATCAGAAAGCTTACCTCGATACGAATCCAACAAAAAAATGGTGCATGAAAAGCACGTCGGAGTTGGCAGGAATCGCTTCGGGAAGTTGGAAACCCTAGATGAGTTCTCCCGCAAAAGGCTGCTGGAATTTAATTAGGGTGGCCGAATATAATAATATATATATAGGAGAGAGAGAGAGGCGGCCACTGTAGCAGTTGGCGCTGACATGTGGGCCCCCCTCGGTGGATTTCTGGATATTTATTTATTTAATTCAGAAAATTATTTAAAAATTATTTTAAGTCCAAATAAATCAAAATAAATTGCAGAAAAATCCAGAAAAATTCTAGAAAATTCTAGAAAATATTTCTAAGTGTCTAGAATATAAATAAAATATTTTAACACAAAATATCATTGTGTGACCTCGCAATAAATTCCAAAAACCTATGAAATATAAATTTTATATGTTTTAATTATATAAAAATTTCCAAAAAATCTAAAAAATCCAAAAAATTGTAGAAAAATACCTAAAATATATTTAACCTAATAGAGCCTAAATAAAAATATTGGGTCTCAAAATAGTCACAAATGGCCTCAAAATAAATTATGAAAGTCATTCATAAATATAAATCTTCATAGAATAAATATTTAAAAATATATAAAAATGTCTAAAAATCATAATAAAATATATTATAGCTATATAATGCTTATAGACCCTATCTAGAGATCATGTGACCACAAGCTGGTCATAAATCACCTGTGGACTTAGTCACAACTCCTGTGATCATAGAAAAATTAAATGTAAACTTATCAAATAAAAAAATATCACTAAATTATAATCGGGATGGCAGATGCCACAGAAGGCCAACGTGGTTATCGATGCCTTGAGTAGGTATCCGATAGCCATGTGTTTGACTATGGATCATCACTTGCTAGCATATTTAGAGAGCCTTGGGATTGAGGTGATTGTGCCAGGAGTTCAGATACAGATGTGGGGCCTTCAGATTCAGTCAAACTTGATGGAGAGGATCAAGTTGACACAGTTCAAGGATGTTGCTCTGCGGTGTATCCGAGAGCAGGTTTGAACAGGGCTGGTGGATGATGAGTTTACTCTTGCAGAGGATGGCACTTTGAGGCACGGTTCCAGGTTGTGCATGCCTAGTGGAGAGCTCAGGAAGTAGGTCATGCAAGAGGCCCACCGATCTCAGTACTCTATACATTCAGGTGCCAACAAGATGTATAGGAATCTGAGGGAGCACGTCTGGTGGTATGGGATGAAGCGGGAGGTAGCTCGCTTCGTAGCCAGATCTTTAGTCTGTCAGCAGGTCAAGGCAGAGAAGCAGAGGCCAGGAGGTTTGTTACAGCCATTGCCTATTCCAGAGTGGAAGTAGGAGCACATCACGATAGATTTTGTTTCAGGGTTGCCACGTACACCAGAAGGGAAAGACGCGATTTGGGTCATCGTAGACAGGTTGACCAAATTGGCCCACTTCTTGCCATTTAAAGTGGGAACGTCTACTGAGAGGCTAGCAGAGATGTATATGTGGCAGATTGTCAGGATTCATAGAGTTCCGGTGAGCATTGTCTCGGATCGGGATAGTCGTTTTACTTTCCATTTCTGGAGGAGTCTGCAGACTAGTTTGGACACTCAGCTCAAGTTTAGTACTACATACCACCCTCAGACGGACGAACAGTCAGAGAGGACTATTCAGACACTCGAGGACATGCTACGGACTTGTGTTTTGGATTTCAGAGGATCCTAGGAGGATCACCTGCACATAGTAGAGTTTGCATACAACAACAATTTTCAGGCCAGCATTAAGATATCACCGTTCGAGGCACTGTAAGGGTGCAGATGCTGTACACCTTTGTCTTAGGATGATGTTAGAGAGTGAGCTTTATTGGGACCTGAGATGGTTGTAGATGCAGCCAAGAAGGTGAAGCTCATCAGAGATCAGATTCGCGTGGCGCAGGACAGACATCGGTACTGGGTCGATAGCCATCGCTGACCTTTGGAGTTTGAAGTACAACTTAGAGATAGGATTAGAATTAGGAGTTGTTTGTTGTGATTTTGTTTGATCGTGTTTGATTATTTAGTAATTTGAGACTTGTTTGTGATTAGGTTGGAGATCTAGTTTTCTTAAGGATATCTTCGACACGTGGTATGATACGTTTTGGTGGAGGTGGGAAGCTTAGCCCGCGCTTCATCAAACCTTTCATGATCAACGGGAGAGTCGGTGACGTGGCTTACAGGCTAGACTTGCCACCTGCACTAGTGGGTGTCCACAACGTATTCTACGTGGCACAGATGAGACGGTATGTGGCAAATCCTATCCATGTACTCGATCACTCAGAGATTGAGGTGGGACCTACACTTAGCTATCCAGAGCAGTCTGTGGAGATTCTGGATTGACGAAAGAAGGTTCTGAGAAACTAGGTGATACCCTTGGTTCGTGTCACACCCCAGAATCGGAATACCAGAGAGCGAGGGAATGACTCAGCCAGCTACGTATTACGGGTAGAAGAATACAGTATAATACGATCAATGCTGTCTAACGACGAGGGGGTGCATACTACATGAAAGTCTCACTATGGTCACTCAACATCTATTGTCTCAATCATTCAAACAAGAAGCAATAATAGAGAACATGTAAGATAAAGCAGTAAAGCGTCCCAAACGCTCAGTCAAAATGTTCTTAAGATCTGGCTGTACAAAATATAGCTAGATGATATAGCAAGGTATACACAATTATTATCAGCTGCAGTCTGACTTAGTGACAATTATGTAAAGGTAAGTGTAAGACAGTCCGACTAACATGTCGGTGCCAAACGGTAATAAGTAAAGTAAGTAGTAAAACGAGCAGGGAAGCAAGGGACCCACTCGTGTCCTCCTGCGATCATTCCTCTAGTATTGACCATCTTGGAGGTGGAAGTAAGCTGAGTCCTCGGGAGCTGGCTCTAAATCTGGCCATGCAAAACCAGAAAGGTTAGACCTCTAATAGCAAGTACCGCAAGGAAGCATGATATGAAGAATTAGAACCAGTGGTAAGAGTTAAGAATATGATAAATAGATCTCTGCTTACTACTGGGGTTCGCACAAAATCACGACACTTCAAGCCAACTTCCCAACCAAACAAGGACAATCATGCCTTGACCGTAAGGTACATATGCTGCTTTTACAGAAATAGGTACAGTGCACAAACAAATCAATTTAAATTTCCTGACGTTCTGCTCATCTCATGCCTTGACCGTAAGGACAATCAAGCCAACTTTCCTGACGTTCAAGCCAACAATCATGCCTTGACCGTAAGGACAATCAAGCCAACTTTCCTGACGTTCTGCTCATCTCAGTAGTTAACAGAGTAGGTACAGTGCACAAACAAATCAATTTAAATGGCCATACAAATACTATAGCTTGCTACTGTAAGTTCCAAGTTGTCTTGGAAACATACAATAAGGGATTTCTCAGTTCTTATAATGTACAAGCAAGGCTAGTCTACCCAATAATCAATTACGCCAATCATGAATTAGATGTGTCCCAGCGAAACGCTCGTCATCAATATACAATAAATATAAACAGATACCACTCCCTACCCGTATGGCAGATTTGTAGTATCCGTGGGAACCAACCGGCATTGTCGGGGAACTAATTATCCCGAGATGGCTGCCATATAAGAACTTGAGAATCCATTCCTTCCATGCAATAGTTATTTTTATTTAGCTTAGTAGACCCTATGTTAATTGCAATCTTATGCCGTAGATCATGATCATTCTGAATGAGTACTCCCATACAGAGTACGATATGTATAACTCTACAACGATACCAGTGCGGCTAGGTTGTAGGTCTTACATAGCGTAATGCAACATTCAATCCTAGCCACGAAATAATCATGCCTTGACCGTAAGGTACATATGCTGCTTTTACAAAAAATAGAAGTCAACATGTGTACCTATGCCAATGTTCGGATCGGCTGGTCGATCGCGATGGTTCATGGTTCATTCATGAACGTGTCTCATTCAATTCAATAAGACGACTAGCCAGTCTTCTAGTTCCAACTAGGAATGCATGATCAATCATTAGTCAAGGTAACAATTAATGTCAATATGGGACAAGAAATAGCCCAATGGGCGGCAGTAGATGGATGCCAATTTATGCGGCAGGGCAAGTGGGTACCCATCTATACGGCCAGAGTCAAATCAGGATCCCATGCGACAGTAGATGGATGTCCATCTATGCGGTAGGGTCAAATTAGGATCCCATACGACAGGGTCAAATCAGGATCTCATGCGGCAGTAGATGGATGCCCATCTATGCGGCAGGGTCAAATCAGGATCCCATGTGGCAGTAGATGGATGCCCATCTATGCGGCAGGGTCAAATCAAGATCCCATGCGGCAGTAGATAGATGCCCATCTATGCGGCAGGGTCAAATCAAGATCCCATGTGGTACGGGAGCCAAGGGCCATGCCCTATGCGGCCAAGGATCGCCATACGGCAGGGGCCAAACGACCATGCAGCATACGACAAGGGGGCCAAGGGCCATGCGGCAAGGCTGCCAAGAGCCATACGGCAAGGGAAAAGTAGGGACCATGCGGCAAGGCTGCCAAGAGCCATGCGACAAGGGGATACAGGGGCCATGTGGCAAGCAGCCACGCGGCAAAGGCCTATATGGCATGCTACCATGCGGCACGCGACCAAAGGGATAACGCGGCAAGGAGGGGGCCGCATGAAGACTGCAGTGCCTATGTGGCCAAAGAGGAGCCGTAGGGGACTTGTCGCATGAAAGGCCATGCAGGAAAAGCCCCTATTTTTCAAAATTTTATTTTAATTAGTGTTAATTAATTTTTAATGTCATTTTAGCCTTAAAATAATTATTAGGATTTTTAGGAATTTTTCTAGAATTTTAAAATAATTTTTAAATGAGTTTTAATACTAAAAATATCAATATGTAATTTTCTAAATTATTTTGATATCATTCTGTAATTTTTAGATTTATTTTTATATTAGTTTGCAATTAGTGAAATGTTTTCAAATGAGGAATGCAAATTCTATTTTGCATTTAGCCACTGTTGGGGCCTATGTGTAAATACCTAATCTAGGAGGGCCTAACTGCTAACCTACCCAACACCCCCACGACCACACTCTCTCTCCTCACCCACTCCGCTGACCGACGATCGCCAGCGCGCCCTGCCCCCGCCATTTCCGGCTGCCCCTGACCGCCTCAACCCCACTATAAAACTCCCCTCACTCTCCTCAGCCCAACCCCCATCACCCCGACCACCCTCGACGCCCTAGCTCCGCCTTTCCCCCACAAAAACCCTAACCGGAACCCTAACTCCGGCGAGTCCCCGTCCAGCCCCACCGTCGACATCCACCGCCCCCAACCGCCGTCATCAGAAGCGCCGCGACGAGACGACCACAGCGCCACCCGAGCGTCGCCTCGCCGATGCCTCCACCGCCGGCCAGCACTCTCGAACCCCCCGACTAGTTGGACACGTGATAGCAGTACTTTTTGTGTCGTGCGTGTCTCGTGTTGGGCATGGGTTGTTCGTCGTGTCCTGGCGAGCACGAGTGTGGACCTAGACACGTAAAACTCGTGTCGTGCGTATCGTGCTGAGTGTGGATACGAGACACCTGTGTCCCTAACTGTCAGGACACAAGATTTTTTTTTTATGTATAAAACATTCAAACCTAAATAAAATTAACCTAAACCTAACCCCTAACACAGAGCTCGGGCTGACCCCCTGGCCAGCCCGACCCGACTTAAAACCCCCCCTGCGCGCACAGTGGGCCGAGTTCGAGCCCCTATGTTGTTTTCCTGTTTCTTTTCCTTTTTCTTTTTCTTTTTGTTATATATATATATATATATATATATATTTATATACATGTATTTGTATATATATATGTATTATTATACATACTAATTTATGTATATATATATATGCTGTTTATATATATATATATATATATATATATATATTATATATATATATATATATATATATATATATATATATATACTTCATTTTAGTACTTTATTATAATATATATGTGTATGTATGTATATATATATGTATTTATGTACATATATGTATATATGTATATATTTTCTTGTGTGTATATTTTTGTAGTTAGTAAATTATATATATATATATATATATATATATATATATATATATATATATATATATATATATATATATATATATATATATATATATATATATATATAATATATATATTTGTATTTATATACATATATGTGTATATGTATATATTTTCATGTGTATATATATTATATTATTTACACTTTATAATTAAGTGTTTCCTTATATATATATAATTGTATATATATATATATATATATATATATATATATATATATATATATATATATATATATATATATACTTTATAAATTAAGTATTTTCCTTATACATAGATATACGTACTTTTTACATATGTATGTATATATTCACTTTGTACAAACTTTACCTTATTAAAATATTAATAATTATTTTGCACTTTTACTACTTTGTATTTTGGGTGTATTTAAATTACTGCAACCATTTGGTGTCCAAGCCTAGCATGGGTTTTTGGGCCCAAATGTGTTTTCACACATTCAAGACCTGTACAAGTCATATTGGACTTGATTCATGGCCTTGGGTCCTGTATTTGAACTTTTGTTCAAATTATATACATGGACAAAATACGCAGATAATTAATTAATTAATTTCAATTGTGTGCAATACTGTTTTTTGGATTTCTAAAAATACTTAAAGTACTGCTAAAATTCTGGAAAAATAGTATTTAGATACTATGTTACTTTAGCTAATTTAGTATAATTTTTGTAGTATTTAATTTACTGTTTTGCCACTAGTTTGGTATATGAAACCAAAACTCATTTTCTGTATACTTAGGAAAACTGATTTTTATAAAATACTTGTACTGGTTAATAAATTCCAGAAAAATTATAATAAATTTCTATAATTAGCAAGGATCTTTTTGGTACTTTACTTTAAGAAAACTAGGCTTTTTGTCTATCTCAAAAATTGTTAGAACACAATGATCATTTGATTTATTTATTGATTAATTACGACTTGTAACTTTTTGTGTTATTTTAAGTTTTAGCCGTGTTGAACCCCACCCCTCACTAGTGTAAAGACCCTAGAAAGTTAGTTAAAGTAGTGTGTCACCCCATATTGGTCTCCTATGCTAAAATCATCATTTTGGCTAGGTGCCCAGTCACAAGTCGTGTTTCACAGATTAGTGTCTTAGCGTTTTAGCTTAGAATAAAAACTAAGTTATTGCTTTTACTTCTACAGTGACGAGTTACCGGACATCCATAGCACTTTTATCACAGCTTGTTTTGTTTTGCTAGAGGCAAGTACTTTCTACAAACTTTACATGTTGTTACATAAATGAACTGTAAATCCCACCATGTTAAATGCTGATCCTTGGGGTAGCAAGTCAAAACGTCACATGTTGTACTTTCCATTACTACCATGCTTAGAACCATCTTTATGTATCCCTAACATGATAGAATATGGGTTATAGGGAAACTAGTAGTTGAGTACGTGATCATGCCCCCATTATCGTACCGAGCAAAGTTCATTCTATATGATACTGCGCCGTAGGCCATTATCCCGCATTTCTGTACGGATGTACACCTATGCTTGTGCACTTGTACGTATATATATTTTATTTACATTGTGCCTCAGTACATTGTACACCTATTGACCGATCACGTACCTGCTACAGTTTTAAACATTACATATACATCTGTCTCTATGACATATGTGTCCTTGCCATGATAGACTATGTGATGCCATGTTTCCAGTTATTCCTCTCATGTTCATTTCCATGTTTCATATGCTAGTTTGTTAGATTCAGTACTTGCTCCCGTCCTGACAGGATAACGTTGTAGGTGTCCTTACTGAGGAGGAGTTACTCTGCGACACATATTATGGAGATACTGCCGAGGACCCGGCTTTGCCATACGAGGATGTTCCTACGGGGAGACTCGTCTAGTTTGCTTAGCTGTTTGGGATATTTAGTGTAGTCATGTATTAGGCTACATATTTTGTAACTGGACATGTATCCAGTTTTACATTTCAGATCACTTGTACTTTGGACTAATTTCTATATGAGACGACTTTTGTGTTTGGAGCATTATGACTTTTATTCACTTATAGAACTGTTAGCACATTTAGTCTTATCCTGTTGTCTTTAGAACAGCTTACTAAGTTTTATCTCAACGTAGGCTGGGCATGACTCGGCCTGGCCCAACAATTTGGGTAGCGGGTCGTGACATGTTTTTAGTGGTGGCCCATGTAGGTCCTGACTAAATTGTTTGGTTACGTTATTGTACCAAGCATGCCTGCAATTAGGAATTTAAGGTAATTAGACAATATTAGGAATGACGCTTAGAACACCTAGAGAAACGCTAGGATTGCAACATAGGAAATACATCACATGTTTGCTATTATAATTAGATTTCCTTGCATATGATTGCTTACTTTAAACAAGTCCTTATAAGTCTTTTTTTATATGTAATTTAGATGGTGCTTACTCGTTCATCCCAGTATGTTACCCCCGAGAATGGGGCCCTCCTTATCCAGTCAGTTGACCAGTCGACTGATACACCTCTACCTACCACATTCCCCCACTCCACAAATCTACAGACCCAGATGCCTCCACCACCTTCTACATCCCAGTCCCAGCAGGCCCCGATACTTCCACCACCCCCTATCACTATACCCACCCAGGCTTCCGTCACACTCGACGGGAACCAGCTGCTCACTCTGATTCAGGGGTTCCTAACAACCCATCAGGAGCAGACTACCCTACTCCGCCAGAGCATGGAGCGTTCTGAGGGACGTCCCGTGGTCCCACCACATGTAGAGCCACGGCAGAGAGCGGGGACGATCAAGGACTTCATGGGTCTGAATCCCAAGGAGTTCTCAGGGACTGAGGGCATAGTAGTAGCAGATGACTGGCTAGATTCGGTAGAGAGGAAGCTTCTGGGAGTTAGGATGCCGGATGACCTCCAGGTCGAGGTAGCAGGATTTCTGCTGATAGACCTAGCAGAGGTTTGGTTCCGGAATGAGCCGTTGTTTGCGAGAGGGAGAGCCACTTGGGATCAGTTCAAGACCCAGTTCAAGAAGAAATTCTTCTCGACCACTGTTAGAGTAGCCATGGGGCTACAATTTCGGAACATCCAGCAGGGGAACCGTTCTGTTGATGACTATGCGGCAGAGTTTAGTCGCCTGAGCCGATTTGCTCCTAGTCTGGTTGCAGATCCAGAGGAGATGACCCGTAGGTTTTGCCATGGTCTAGTTCTAGACATTGGCATTCTTATAGTGGCGAACGGTACGACTGACTACTACCAGAGCCTAGAGTTGGCTCGGAGCATTGAGGAGCGTCTTCTGTCTAGCAAGAGGCCGGCTTCTGTACATCATGAGGGACCGTCCAAGCGTCAGGCTTTCCAGCAGAGAGCACCGACGCCACCCCAGTAGACTTACCGTCCCCCTACACCACATCATCAGACCCCGCCAGTTAGAGTCCCGGGACCCCGACAGCAGCAGCAGCAGAAGGGAGCTATATGTTCTTTCTGCGGAAGACCAGGTCATGACTTTGCCGTCTGCAGGAAGAGGTTGGGGCAGTGCTTACTTTGTGGGTCTGCCACCCATCAGCTTCGGAACTGCACAGCAGCGAAGCCTAGAGGACCACTCCCGACTCAGCAGCAGAGGTTTGGGCAGCATCTGCAGCAGCAGAAGGGACCTCAGGGAAAGGTTTATAGCCTAGTCCTTGAGCCAGAGCCGGAGCAGGTTTCGGAGCCAGATTACTTAGCTGACGTCATCACAGGTCATGTTTATTTGTATACTTTTCTAGCTCTATGCTTGTTTGATTCTGGTGCATCTCATAGCTTCCTGACATTAGAGTTTATGCATGAACATCACTTAGTATCTACACCTACTGCGGAGATTAGTAGAGTAATGACGGGATGAGGACCAGTGCCTATTAGAGCTAGCTATAGATGCTCTATTATGATAGCCGGAAGAGAGTGTGAGGGGCGATTCTTTATGATGCCACTCCCTGGTTATGATATCATATTGGGGATGAACTGGCTTAGCTATGCCCATGCATCTATAGATTGTTATGAGGGTAGTATTTTGTTCAGTCCCCTAGGCACAGCACCATTCAGAGTCAGAAGGACAGGGCCGGAGATCATCCTAGAGCCGAACTGTTGTGCGACAGTCGGGGACGTAGCACCGCCACACCCTATCATTAGGGAGTTTATGGATTTATTCCCAGAGGATCTTTCAGGACTTCTGCCTGACAGAGATGTGGAGTTCACTATAGATTTAGTGCCGGGTTTATCACAAGTATCCCGGGCTTGCTATAGAGTGAATCCCAAGGAGGCCATAGAGATGAAAGAGCAGATTGATGACCTGTTGAAAAAAGGTTTTATTCGATCCAGTGCTTCTCCATGGGGAGCACCAGTGCTCTTTGTGCCTAAGAAGGATGGAACAGTCCGGTTGTGTATTGACTACCGGGCCTTGAATGCCATCACCATCAAGAACAAATATCCTCTGCCCAGGATAGATGATTTGTTCGATCAGTTGAGCGGGGCGAAGGTGTTTTCTAGGATAGACTTGAGATCCGGGTACCACCAGGTGAAGGTTAGGGCAGCAGACATCCAGAAGACGGCGTTCAATACGAAGTACGGGTAGTACGAGTTTCTGGTGATGCCATTTGGTCTCACAAGTGCGCCAGCTGTCTTTATGAACTTGTTGAATAAGACATTTCACCAGTATCTGGATAAGTTCGTCGTAGTGTTTATCGACGGCATCCTGATATACTCGAAGATGCCAGAGGAGCATGCAGAACACTTGCGGATAGTTTTGGGGATTCTGAGGCAGGAGAGATTGTTTGCCAAATTGTCGAAGTACGAGTTCTTTTTAGACCGAGTAGAGTTTCTCGGCCATGTAGTCACTGGAGATGGAATCTCGGTGGATCCCAAGAAGATTGCTGCAGTTGAGACGTGGAAGGCTCCAACGTCAGTTTCAGAGATCAGGAGCTTTCTGGGTTTAGCAGGCTATTATAGAAAGTTCGTCCAGGACTTTGCTAGGATAGCTGAACCCATGACGAAGCTGACGCGGAAGGACGCAGAGTACATTTGGTCAGAGGACTGCCAGACAGCATTTGAGGAGCTGAAGAGGAGGCTGACGACCGCTCCAGTTCTGATATTACCTTCAGGTTCTGGAGGTTTCACCATATACAGTGATGCTTCTGGGAAGGGGCTAGGATGTGTCCTACAGCAGCATGGGAAAGTGATTACTTATGTATCTAGGCAATTGCGGACTCATGAGAGGAATTATCCTACCCATGACCTAGAGTTAGCTGCGGTGATCTTTGCACTCAAGTTATGGAAACATTACTTATACGGAGAGCGTGTGGAGATCTTTACTGACCACAAAAGCTTGAAGTATGTGTTCACGCAGAAAGAGCTGAACATGAGGCAAAGACGATGGTTGGAGTTGATGAAGGACTTCGACATCGATTTACAGTATCACTCCGGAAAGGCAAATGTAGTGGCAGATGCGCTGAGCAGGCATCCGATAGCATGGTACCTGATGATTGATCGGCATTTGCGGGAGGATCTGGAGAAGCTCGGTATCGAGCTAGTTCGGCCAGGATCAGTGATACAGATGATGGCGCTTGACATTCAGTCAGCTTTGATGGAGCAGATCAGGAAGGCACAGTCTACAGATGAGAGCCTTCGCAGACTTTGACCCCAGGCTTTAGCTGGATTACTAGATGACTTTACTATAGCAGATGATGGATCCTTGAGGCATGGCAGTCGATTATGCGTACCGAAGGGAGAGCTGGTAGAGGCAGTCTTGCAGGAGGCGTACCGATCGAGATATTCTATTCACCCTGGTGCTAACAAGATGTACCGTGACTTATGGGAACATCTTTGGTGGCACGGGATGAAGAGGGATGTATCGTGTTTCATCTCGAGATGCCTAGTTTGCCAGCAGGTCAAGATGGAGCGCCAGAGGCCAGCTGGTTTGTTGCAGCCGTTACCCATTCCCGAGTGGAAGTGGGAACATATTACGATGGACTTCGTCTCAGGGCTTTCTCGTTCCCAAGGAGGGAAGGATTCCATTTGGGTCATCGTAGACAGGCTGACGAAGTGTGCGCACTTCATACCCTTCAAGGTGGGGCTTTCCACCGAGAAGTTGGCAGAGCTATACATGCAGCAGATAGTTCGCCTACACGGAGTTCCGGTGAGCATCGTGTCAGACAGAGACAGCAGATTTACATCCCACTACTAGAGGAGCTTGCAGGAGGAGTTGGGCAGTAGGCTCAAGTTCAGTACGGCGTACCACCCGCAGACAGATGGGCAGTCCGAGAGGACGATACAGACACTGGAGGATATGTTGAGGACCTGCGTGCTGGACTTCGGAGGATCATGGGAGAGCCATCTGCACTTGGTAGAGTTTTCATACAACAACAGCTACCAGGCCAGTATTGGTATGTCTCCTTTCGAGGCGCTATATGGACGACGATACCGCACACCGCTCTTTTGGGATGATGTTGGAGACAGAGTGATGCTTGGGCCAGAGATGATCACGGATGCAGCAGAGAAAGTCGGGATGATCAGAGACAGGCTCAGAGTAGCTCAGGATAGGCAGAAACACTAGGCTGATGCTAGTCGCAGACCGATGGAGTTCGCAGACGGTGATATGGTGCTAGTGAAGATATCACCTACTAGAGGGACGATCCGGTTCGGACGAGGAGGGAAGCTGAGCCCCAGATACATCGGGCCGTTCGAGATACTTGGCAGGATCGGAGAGGTAGCTTACAGGGTTGCACTTCCACCCAACCTAGCAGGAGTTCACGATGTCTTTCACGTATCTCAGTTGAGGAGATATGTTCCAGACCCCAGTCATGTGCTAGATCATTCAGAGTTGGAGGTCGGACCGAGCCTTACAGTTTCTGAGCAGCCAATGGAGATATTAGACAGGAGAGAGAAGAGGCTGAGGAACAAGGTTATACCCCTAGTGCGAGTAGCTTGGAGCCGTCACTCCCCAGGTGAATCTACTTGGGAGAGGGAGTCGAACATGAGGGAGAGATACCTTACTTGTTCGATCCAACCGCTGCGAGGGAACCACCCGTTCCCGCTTGATACCTTAGAGGTTAGTTTCGATCGCAGCCTTAGTCATTTTGTTGTATTGCTTGCTATGTTAGAATATTGTTGGGTCTTCAATCTTTGTGAATTTTGAGGACAAAATTTTTTAAGGAGGGAAGACTTGTAAGCCCCTGTTTTTCAAAATTTTATTTTAATTAGTGTTAATTAATTTTTAATGTCATTTTAGCCTTAAAATAATTATTAGGATTTTTAGGATTTTTTTTAGAATTTTTAAATAATTTTTAAATGAGTTTTAATACTAAAAATATCAATATGTAATTTTCTAAATTGTTTTGATATCATTATGTAATTTTTAGATTTGTTTTTATATTAGTTTACAATTAGTGAAATGTTTTCAAATGAGGAATGCAAATTCTATTTTGCATTTAGCCACTGTTGGGGCCTATGTGTAAATATCTAATCTAGGAGGGCCTAACTGCTAACCTACCCAACACCCCCCCCACGACCACACTCTCTCTCCTCACCCACTCCGCTGACGGACGACCGCCAGCGCGCCCTGCCCCCGCCATTTTCGGCTGCCCCCGACCGCCTCAACCCCACTATAAAACTCCCCTCACTCTCCTCAGCCCAACCCCCATCACCCCGACCACCCTCGACTCCCTAGCTCCGCCTTTCCCCCACAAAAACCCTAACCGAAATCCTAACTCCGGCGAGTCCCCGTCCAGCCCCACCGTCGACATCCACCGCCCCCAACCGCCGTCATCAGAAGCGCCGCGACGAGACGACCCCAGCGCCACCCGAGCGCCGCCTCGCCGATGCCTCCACCGCCGGCCAGCACTCTCGAACCCCCCGACTAGTTGGACACGTGAGTAGCAGTGTTTTTTGTGTCGTGCGTGTCTCGTGTTGGGCATGGGTTGTTCGCCGTGTCCTGGCGAGCTCGAGTGTGGACCTAGACACGTGAAACTCGTGTCGTGCGTATCGTGCTGAGTGTGGATACGAGACACCTGTGTCCCTAACTGTCAGGACACAGGATTATTTTTTTTTTTATGTATAAAATATTCAAACCTAAATAAAATTAACCTAAACCTAACCCCTAACACAGAGCTCGGTCTGACCCCCTGGCCAGCCCGACCCGACTTAACCCCCCCTGCGCGCACAGTTGGCCGAGTTCGAGCCCCTGTGTTGTTTTCCTGTTTCTTTTCCTTTTTCTTTTTCTTTTTCTTTTTGTTATATATATATATATATATATATATATATATATTTATATACATGTATTTGTATTTTTTTTTTTTGGCCGAGTTCGAGCCCCTGTGTTGTTTTTCCTGTTTCTTTTCCTTTTTCTTTTTCTTTTTCTTTTTGTTATATATATATATATATATATATATATATATATTTATATACATGTATTTGTATATATATATATATATATATATATATATATATATATATATATATATATATATGTATTATTATACATACTAATTTATGTATATATATATGCTGTTTTTATATATATATATACTTCATTTTAGTACTTTATTATAATATATATATGTATGTATGTATATAAAAAAAAATATATATGTATTTATGTACATATATGTATATATGTATATATTTTCTTGTGTGTATATTTTTATAGTTAGTAAATTATATATATATATATATATATATATATATATATATATATATATATATATATATATATATATATATATATATATATATATATATATATATATATATATATAGATTTGTATTTATATACATATATGTGTATATGTATATATTTTCATGTGCATATATATTATGTTATTTACACTTTATAATTAAGTGTTTCCTTATATATATATATATATAATTGTATATATATATATATATATATATATATATATATATATACTTTATAAATTAAGTATTTTCCTTATACATAGATATATGTACTTTTTACATATGTATGTATATATTCACTTTGTATAAACTTTACCTTATTAAAATATTAATAATTATTTTGCACTTTTACTACTTTGTATTTTGTGTGTATTTAAATTACTGCAACAATTTGGTGTCCAAGCCTAGCATGGGTTTTTGGGCCCAAATGTGTTTTCATACATTCAAGACCTGTACAAGTCATATTGGACTTGATTCACGGCCTTGGGTCCTGTATTTGAACTTTGGTTCAAATTATATACATGGACAAAATACGCAGATAATTAATTAATTAATTTTAATTGTGTGCAATGCTGTTTTTGGATTTCTAAAACTACTTAAATACTGCTAAAATTCAGGAAAAATAGTATTTAGATACTATGTTACTTTAGCTAATTTAGTATAATTTTTGTAGTATTTAATTTACTGTTTTGCCACTAGTTTGGCATATGAAACCAAAACTCATTTTCTGTATACTTAGGAAAACTGATTTTTATAAAATACTTGTACTGGTTAAAAATTCCAAAAAAATTATAATAAATTTCTATAATTAGCAAGGATCTTTTTGGTACTTTACTTTAAGTAAAACTAGGCTTTTTGTCTATCTCAAAAATTATTAGAACACAATGATCATTTGATTTATTTATTGATTAATTACTACTTGTAACTTTTTGTGTTATTTTGAGTTTTAGCCGTGTTGAACCCCACCCCTCACTAGTGTAAAGACCCTAGAAAGTTAGTTAAAGTAGTGTGTCACCCCACATTGGTCTCCTATGCTAAAATCATTATTTTGGCTAGAGCCCAGTCACAAGTCGTGTTTCACAGATTAGTGTCTTAGCGTTTTAGCTTAGTATAAAAACTAAGTTATTGCTTTTACTTCTACAGTGACGAGTTACCGGACATCCATAGCACTTTTATCGCAGCTTGTTTTGCTTTGCTAGAGGCAAGTACTTTCTACAAACTTTACATGTTGTTACATAAATGAACTGCAAATCCCACCATGTTAAATGCTGATCCTTAGGGGAGCAAGTCAAAACGTCACATGTTGTACTTTCCATTACTACCATGCTTAGAACCATCTTTATGTATCCTCACATGATAGAATATGGGTTATGAGGAAACTAGTAGTTGAGTACGTGATCATGCCCCCATTATCGTACCGAGCAAAGTTTATTCTATATGATACTGTGCCGTAGGCCATTATCCCGTATTTCTGTATGGATGTACACCTATGCTTGTGCACTTGTACGTATGTACATTTTATTTACATTATGCCTCAGTATATTGTACACCTATTGACCGATCACGTACCTGCTACAGTTTTAAACATTACATATACATCTGTCTCTATGACATATGTGTCCTTGCCATGATAGACTATGTGATGCCATGTTTCCAGTTATTCCTCTCATGTTCATTTCCATGTTTCATATATTAGTTTGTTAGATTCAGTACTTGCTCCCGTCCTGACAGGATAACGTTGTAGGTGTCCTTACTGAGGAGGAGTTACTCTGCGACACATATTATGGAGATACTGCCGAGGACCCGGCTTTGCCATACGAGGATGTTCCTGCGGGGAGACTCGTCTAGTTTGCTTAGCTGTTTGGGATATTTAGTGTAGTCATGTATTAGGCTACATATTTTGTAACTGGACATGTATCCAGTTTTACATTTCAGATCACTTGTACTTTGGACTTATTTCTATATGAGACGACTTTTGTGTTTTGAGCATTATGACTTTTATTCACTTATAGAACTGTTAGCACATTTAGTCTTATCCTGTTGTCTTTAGAACAGCTTACTACGTTTTATCTCAACGTAGGCTGGGCATGACTCGGCCTGGCCCAACAATTTGGGTAGCGGGTCGTGACAAGGAGGCACTGTTCTTCTTCTCCAACTTTTTCGAGAAGAAGAACCTGGGAAGTTGGGGGTTCCCAAACTTTCCAACCTTCAATCCAAGCCCAAATCTAGATTTCCATAGATCAAAATGTGTAGAACGAAATTTTCTACAACATAGAATAACTAGATTTTGAAAACAAAGAAGTTTGATAGGTCAAAACTAAAAAAAATCGAAAGTAACATAAACTTAGATCTACGAAAATAAACCAATAAAAACCAAAAACTCCAAGTTCTAAAGAGACTTAAAATCAAGTAAGGAAGAGAATGGAACAATAATACTTGAGATCCATCATGAAGCAAGTTGTACTTGCCTAAGCTCTCTAGGTTGGTGGGAGAGTACTGGAGGATGAAGAACAAGTAAATAAGAGAAATGAAGAGAGAGAAAAGTAAATGGGTCTAAATATCAAGTCCAAGTCAAAATCTCCACCACCCATTCCTTCCTACAAGATCTAGGCCATCCACCCCTTATCATGATGAACTCAGCTAAACCAAATTGGTTCAACATGAACAAAATAAAGCAAGAGCTTAAGCAAAAGCAGAAAATAAAATATAGAAAATTAACTAGCATAAAATTACAGAATAAATTAAAGGAATTAAATACAGAACAAATACATGATAAATATTAAATAAATACATTCAAGTAGTACACGTATTAAAATACGTATTCTGGTAACGGAAAGTGACATCTCTACCCTCCTTAGAAAAATTTTGTCCTCGGAATTTCAAATCCAAGCAGGATAGAAACATCAGAGCTAAACTAATTCCAAGTAGAAGCAATTTGAGCAAGCAGTCATCTTACAATATCAATAGCAAGTAATATTTCTATATTTATTCATCTACGACATCAAGTAATTCTATTCATAGGGTGATAAGCATGAAGAATTAAGATAATCAAGGTACATGAAAAAAGATATACCTTGTGAGTCAAATAGGTACGGATACCGTGATCGGATATCATCCTCACGTTCCCACGTTGACTCTCCTAAGGAGTGATGACCCCAAGCAACACGGACAAGGCTAATTGTTCGGTTATTGAGTATCTTCTTTCTTCGGTCCAAAATGGACACAGGTTGTTCCTCGTAAGACAGGTTGGTACCCACAACCAGCTCAGAATGATCGAGGATATAGCTTGGGTACGATACATACCTACGCAACTGAGATACATGAAACACATCATGCACCTCTCGTAACGAAGGTGGAAGGGACAAACGATAAGCAATATCGCCTACCCTATCGAGGATAGCAAATGGGCCTACGTATCACGGATTCAACTTAACCGCGAACGCCAAATCTAAAAACCCTACGGGTAGGTGAGATCCGCAAGAACACGTGGTCCCCAACAAAAGTTTTTAGCTGCCTACGATGTTGGTCTGCCCAATGACGATGTCGATCTTGTACAACTCGAAGTCGCTCTCTAATCCCCTTAACCACTTCAACTGTCTGAACAATCATCTCTGGGCCTAACATCTTCCTCTCTCCAATATCATCCCACACCAGTGGCGACCTATACTTCTTACCATATAGTGCTTGGAATGGCGCCATCTGGATACTGGCTTGAAAACTGTTGTTGTACGAGAATTCGACTAAGTGCAGGTGACTCTCCCAAGACCCTCCAAAATCTACGGTACAAGCTCGTAACATATCTTCTAAAGTCTGAATTGTTCTTTCTGATTGCCCGTCCGTGTAGGTCCTAAAAAATCAAGTTGCACACATCAACAAAGTCAGAAAAGCAAGAAAATCAACTTTCAAATGAACTGCACAGACATCAGATTGCGCATCATACAGACTGCGCAGACTAGATTGCGCACACTCTCAAGCGCACAGGTTGACGTGGCAATGCCATCATTACCTGACACAATCAAATCTTCTGACAGTTGTCAGCACGAAGAACGAGGAGACTGTTCGTTTATTGCGCCGCACAGCGCTCAAGAACGGCTGGACAGTTGGCAGCACAATCGGTCAACTACTCTGTGCGCAGTTCATGCCTGCGCAATTCGATGCCTGCACAATTCAGGTTGCGCACTCCATCATGATAACTGACAAAGTACACGTGGCATTCATGCCATCAATTGCTCATTACGTGGCAACTGTCTATGCACGATCATGCACATTTCAATCAGAAGATGCCATGTGTCCAATACAGTTGGCCCATGATCCAACAACTGCCTGCGCAGTCCACTGTTGCGCAAGCCAATTCATGCGCAATCCATCATACGCAGTCCAGAATAACTAAAAGTTAGTTATTTCAAGAACTCTATAAATAGAGTTTCAAGTCTTCATTCAGGGAGATCAGATCATAGAGGGATCAGACATTAAGTTCAGAAATATCAGAGAGTCCAGGAGTTCTTGTCCAAGTGCTACTGCATTCTTCTGAGGCTTTTGCCTTCAACTTCAGAGGCTATCGTCTTCAAAGTTCACATCGTCCAAGGGATAAAGCAATCGTCATCAAGATTGGATTCCTATAGTTGTACTTTCCCAGAATTCTTATAATCTTTACAAAGTTTATATCAATAAAGTTCTACACTTTTGTTTTTGCAAACAAAATGGCGACTCTGCTGGGGACTGTTTGCAAAAACAAAAGTTGAAGAACTTTATTGATACAAACTTTGTAAAAGATTACAATTTGAATTCTGGGAATGGTATAACTTTAGGAATCCAATCTAGATGACGATTGCTTTATCCCTTGGACGATGTGAACTTTGAAGACGAAGCCTTTGAAGTTGAAGACAACTCTGGAAACTGAAGGCAAAAGCCTCGGATGTTGAAGGCAAAAGCCTCGGAAGAATACAGTAGCACTTGGGCAAGAACTCCTGGACTCTCTGATCTCTGATCTCTGATGCTTGATTTCTGATTATTGATCCCCTTGAATGGAGACTTGAAACTCTATTTATAGAGTTCTGGAAATAACTAACTTTCAGTTATTCTGGACTGCGCATGATGGATTGTGCAGCAATTGGTTTGTGCAGCAATGGACTGCGCAGGCAGTTGTTGGATCATGGGTTAACTGTCTTGGACACATGGCATCATTTGATTGAAATGCGCATGATCATGCACAGGCAGTTGCCACGAAATGAACAATTGATGGCATGAATGCCACGTGTATTTTATCATTTGTACTGATAGAA
Organism: Iris pallida; assembly: GCA_029216955.1. NCBI lineage: Eukaryota > Viridiplantae > Streptophyta > Magnoliopsida > Asparagales > Iridaceae > Iris > Iris pallida. Next base: position 7,715,561 of record JANAVB010024597.1, on the reverse strand, counting down.
CGTGCACATTAAATTATACTGGCAATAGATTGTGCAAACTTGATTTGCACAGGAAATGGATTGCGCCAACATAGATTGTGCCAACATGGATTGCGCTGCCAGCTGTCATCGAGCGCCGTGTTGCACGATTAAACGAACGGTCGCCTCGATCTCCGTGCTGTCAGTTGTCAGAATATTTGATTTGTGTCAGGTAATGATGGTGATTTGCCACGTCAGCCTGCGCACTTGAAAGTGTGCGCAATCTATCCTACGCAATCTGAAGGATGCGCAATCTGATGTCTGTATAGTTCATCTGAAAGTTGTATTTTTTGATTTTCTGACTTTGTTGATGTGTGCAACTTGATTTTTTAGGACCTACAAGACCCCCTTCAAAGTTTTCGAAAGTTGAACTTATTCAAAATTTTGAAATACTTTGAATTTTGAAGTTTGAATCATTTTGCGCATGAATTGAACTGGCTGCGCAATCTGAGGAATTCTCCCCAATTTCAGGCGCAATCTGAGGCGGCCGTTTTATTTTCAGAAACTATAAATAGCCCTCTTCTTCATTTCATTTTTTTACTTTGCCTCCTTCGCGCTTTTGAGAGAAAAATCCCCGAACCCTTTCTGTCTTCTTTCCCCGACGACTTCCATGGCTCCCCGACGATCCTCTGCCGCCGCTAAGGGGAAGGCCCCCGCCGAATCATCAACTCGGGCTGCGCACCGAGCTTCGCGCCATGAAGCCGCTCACCCAGCAATGATAGGTAGAGAACCCAAATCAAAAACTCTTTTTAGAGTTTTGATTTCAATGTTCCTGTCGGAATCCATCTCTTTTTAGAGATAGGATCATATTGTGCCACCCTTTTTAGGGTTCTGGTTGCATAAATTAGTCCACCCTTCATTTTTATGAAGAATGACTCTCTGCGCGGTCGGTTGAATTGTGCTGATAAAAGTCAGCACAATTTGCTGATTTGTGCGAGTCTGTCAGCGCAAACTGATGTTTATTTGTTTGCGCAAACTGATTATGCGCAATCTGATGTTTGCGCAATTTGACTTTTGTACAAACTGAATCTTTGATTTTGAATTTGTACTGAAGATTTTTGTTTTCTCTGTTTGATGTAGTTAATACCAAAGAAGACCCAGAATATGAGAACTTCGTGGGGACCCTTTCAGAATCAGAGTATAAAGAGGACTTGTCACATGTACATTATCCTCAGTATGATCTGCCGACCTTCCGTCAAGCCATTTTGGTATCCCAGGACAATGAAACATTGCAATGTTTAATGAACGGACAACCTCTGGAAACGGCAGATGCTGTTATACACAAGAAACCATTATTCTTGTTTGGTGAAGCTTTCGAGAAAAGTTCTCAACCAAGACCGAGAATGGAAGAAAGAGTTGTCCATCAGACGGATAGATCTTTCTCGATACCAAATATTCCACGCTGCCTCCCATTATCCCGATATGCTCACGCGAGTTATCCGAGGAAGATGGAATGGAACCTTACTCCGTTCCAAGATGCCCGTCCGGGAAGAATCTTTATGAAGAAGGGTCCGAATAAGAAAGATATGTTCTATAGCTCTTCTGAAAGGTACAGTGTTTTGTTGAGAGGACTGAAACCCGGTTGCATTTCGTCGGAGAATTCTTCATTGTTAATGCCCGTCAGGACCCCAATTTTCGCAAATGAATTTGCGAAAGTCGAAGGAAGATATCCGGAGCAAGACATCAGACTAACTGGATTGGTGAATCCAGATTTCAAGAGATGGAGGTGTATAGCCAATTGGATTCTGACCAAGTTTGAAGGTGAATTACAGCAAATTAACCTGTACCAGGCAGTACATGCCACTGTCTATGGTTTTGCCCCGAACCCTCACATGTTCTTGGCTTTAGCAGAGAGGTATAATTACAGAACAGGGACCTTTATGACTCCCGGCGAAGAAATTGGATTTGCACTCCATGAGATGAAGTACATCTCTTTTCTGCCAATGAAAGATTTCCCATATGAAGAATTCGTCCCCACCAATGATGAATTAGACAAACTCCGGAGAGAAAATGCAGAGATGGTAGCAGTATTCGAGGAACTGCTATGCCATTACAAGATCTGTTCCCTGTTTTATAAGAGTGCTACAGCAAACACTTGTTATTCTTCGAAGTGGCTACCCTATCTGTTCTTCAATCATATTCAAGAACCGAAGACTAAGGAACACGATAGATGTAATCCAGATTTCTTTAAGCCACTGAGTAACACAGAAGTGATGAAGATGATAGAAGAAAGTGGCGATTATGATAAGCAAATGAAGGATGATTATCAATGCCCCCCTTTGAAGACAGGGGATACTCTCGAAAGTTACTTGAGAGTAGGATACAGACCGATGTCGAAGGAAGCCCAGTTAGCAGGGTTTCTGACACATTGGCTTCGTCGATTTGTAGTTTCGGGATCCAGTGCAGTCGACCGCTTCCACCGCGGTGTTCTATTTGCGGCCGTCAGATTAGTCTTTGGCTATAAAATGGATCTTCTGTCAGCTATAACTTGTAAGCTGAATGCTGGTCTTCGACTCTATGTCGATCTGATGCTAAAATCCAAAGGTGAAAAGGAATTCCCTCGATTGAAATTACCATATACATATCTGTTTGGGTGGTTGCTCCTCCACCATCCCACTTTGATGGACCCCGGCATGGGACCGGTAGATGGCAGCTTTTTACGAAGATACGCCAATAGTAAGTGGAAACTCACTGCTCTCAGAGACTGCATATATGCTCTAAACTTGAGTAAGGGATGGAACTTTTATTGTACCCCTCCTCCTGCTGGTTACGAACAAATACGAACAAATATGATTGATTCGCAGATGCATCCTCTGAGCCGTGTAGCTTTTGAATGGTTGAAGACAATCCGACCTTCTCACTTGGTATACCGGTTTGAAGATGAATGTTATTTAGAGCCGTATCTTTCCAGTCGATTCGCTCGACAGTTCGGCTATGACCAATTCCATGTGGGGAATGCTATTACATGTCTTCAGGAAAAAGGTTATTTGATAAATGGAGTCCGGGCCTGGGCCTACTATAATGCTCGAGATACGAAATCGACGTTCTCGATGCCTGTAAACAGCAATCATGGCCCTCGGATGCTGTTTACATACTCAGTTTTTTATACATCTTCAAATACTTTTGTCGAAAATTTCAACCTCACAGATAGCTTCGCATCTTCAACAAGATTGAAGAGAGGAGGATTTGTCCTGTCGTTCATAGGAAATGAGGAGGTACATGAGCCAGAAGATGCACCTTTAGAAACCTCAAGGGATGTTATGTTCCCTCAAGAAGTTAATGCGCCACTACGTATCTCTTTGAAGGTGGGCAAATCTCCAGCGAAGAAGAGAAGAAAAGAGGAGCCTCCCGCTCCAGCAGCAAAGAAGAAATTGATCTTGGATCACTCTTCTGAAAAGGTCACCACCCGATCTCAGTCTCGGCAGCTGGCCGGGTCAACTCAGCAAGAAGAGGCTATTACACCAACTTCTATCCAGAAACAAGTTGAGACTATAAATATAGAGAGCCCTGAGATACCTCTACAAAGAAAGAAAAGATTAGTCCGTAGAGGTCAAACTTTGCCTTCAATCGTATCAGATGCTGTAGCGGGCATCACAATGTCATCTCCTACTCCCATCCCTGAGTCTGGTCAAAGGGAAGAATTTAAGCCAATGGAAGAGAGGAATAAGGCCGATGAGCCCAGAGAGGAAGAAGATAATGCAGTCCGATCTCCTCCGCCTGCTACAAAGATTGTTGAACTTCTGCCTACTCCTAGAACCCTTCGCGAAGAGGAAGATTGCGAAGTAATTGCGGCTCTAGAAGATTGCAGTTACGGCCCTCTGGATGACTATGGTGACCAAGCCGCAACTACCAGCAGGAATGCACCAGAAGTAGACGAAGATGAAGAGAGTTCTTCATCTGAAAATATTGATGAATATATACAAGATCCCGAAAGGGATGATGAAGAGCATATATCTCCTGATGCTGCCGATGATACTTCAGATCCTAAAAAGGATATTTAAGTGGAGGCGTCTCCAGAAAAAGTTGCTGATACCTTAAATCTTGAAGGGGATGTTGAGATAGAAATATCTCCAGAAGAAGCAGCAGATGAAGATGCTTCGAAAGAAACTCCCACCACCGATCCTCAAAGTATGAAATTTAGCAATCTTCTCTTTTAAAATAGATTGATAGCTAATATCTTTATTTGTATTTCTTGCAGATCTTGAGACTCTTCCAGCACCTCTGACGGACCTGGCTATAGTGCCCGTAACAACGGTGGTTGTTAGTAGTAGTCATCATCTATCTTGTGGTTCTGAAGCGGGCAGTAGCCAAGCTGTTGCGGCTGAAGTGACTTCTGCTCAACTGGAGTCTATTCCTGCAGGGAATAAGCCTATTACTGAATCGAACCAAGGTAAGACTGTCTTCATTTAATCTTCTTGGTTATTGGCAAACGACTGGCAAAATGACAATTTTACTTTTGCAGAGGAACAACCAGGAGGGGAGACTAGCTCCACTTTGGCTCCTCTATTCAAAGAGCCAGCCATCCAGACACAAAGAATCGAGCATCCTGCTGCCTCGTCTTCAACAGGAGTAGTTGCGACTCCTGGGACTCTGGCAATTAATCAGCAAGTGGTCCAATCATTCACCAGATGCTTCTTTGAATCGCTGGGACCTCTAGTTCATAAGATGATAGACAAAGAGGGAGCTGATTTCTTTATGGTTAGAAACCCAACTTCTCTTTTAGTAAGGGCTATAAGGGAACATGGAGACGAAGCTCAGGCCACTCTCCTTGACCACATATTGAATGAATTAGAAGTCTCCATAAAGAATTATAAGGAGCTCAAGAAGAAGGAAATAGAATCTCTAGTGCAGGCCGAGTTCGAACGAATGGCCCAGGCAGCTGATATAGAAAGGGTAAATCTTCAAAATCTTTTGGAGGCTTATTCCACAAAATCTGCTGAATACAACTCTTAGCTAGAATCAGTCACCTTGATGGCTGAAAGAAAAGGTCAAAGAACTGCTGAACTAAGAGCAGAGATTACTCGTCTCCAGAAAGAGTTAGAAGATGAAGCTGCTGGCCATCAAGTTATAATTGAGCAATACAATGCTTTGATTCAGGAGAAGAATGAGTATGAGGCGACTCATGGTGCTGAGATTACCCGTCGGACGGTAGCCATGCCCGTTTTTAATGAAGAAACCGGGATGGAAGAGGCCAGAAGGAGGGTAATATCCACTCATGAAGAAGAGCTGCAGACTCTGAAGCAGCAGATTGACAATTTGATAGTACCTCCTTCTTAATGGAACTTTTTGTACCTTTGCGTCTTTTTATGGCTCATGTGCTTTTGTAATGCCTCATATTCTGGTTAATAAAAGACATTTTGCTGTGGCTCCATTATTTGTTGCATATCTTGTTTAGATATAAATAATAGAGATAGAAAATATATTCAGAGGTATGATATATTTCTTGATGATTTTGTAGAAAATAATTATATTCATTATATCTGCTCAGAGGTAATATGGACGTGGCAGAATATATTGAATATTATTATTTCAAATTGACAACTTCAAACGAAAACAACAAGTTGCTGATATGGATGATGAACGATGATGAATCGTCAATGTATGTGAGATGAACAGAAAAACCGTCAAATAATGGAATGAACGGACAAACCGTTAACGAACGGATAAACCATCAAGTGATAATGAATGAACGGGTGAACCGTCAGATGAAATGAACGGGTGGACTGTCAAGTGGTAATGAACGGATGGACCGTCAAGTGGTAATGAACGGATGGACCGTCAAGTGGTAATGAATGGATGGACCATCGGGGAGTAATGAACGGACGAACCGTCAAGTGATAATGAACGGGCGAACCATCGAATGAATGTGATAAATGAACGGATGAACCGTCGGATGAATGTAATAAATAAACGAATGAACCGTCAGGCATTAATGAACAGGCGAACTGTCGGATGAATGTTTCGCTTCGTTGTTTGAGGAGTTTCTGCCTATAAATATAACAAAAATCTGACAGGAACGAGCACTTCTACTCTTCAACATAAAAAATGTCGTCTGGAGAAGCATCCAAGAAGGCTGAAATTGCCCCGAAGGCTCAGAAGGGCACTGAAGAACGCCCTGCCGATCCAGTTCAGCCGAAGGAGGCAAAAGCAGGTGAAGGTTCGTCTGCACCCAAGCCACCACGAGACATTCTGGACTTTCTGCTTGATCCAGGAAGGACTGAAGAAGAGGAAGCCATGAGGATGGCTGCTTGCAAATTCCTCGTGGGTTCCAGCAAGGAAGTTCTCAGCTCTTTTGCTGATCGTGTTTTCGAGAAGGACGGTAGTGGTCTGCGTCCAAATGTAGAGAAGGATGATAGTGACCTTCCTTAATATCATGTACTATCATATGATGAAATAAAATTTGCATTTCATTTATGAACTTGAACTTTGTCTGATGATTTACAAATATTTACATTCATACATAATACTTTTTAAGGAACTTGCCATTGATAGGCATCATAGCAATTCGACCATCGAGCTCTGAGAGTTAATAAGCTCCATTTGAGAAGACTTTGTTTACAACATAGGGACCTTCCCACTTTGCATCAAATTTGCCTTTGCTCATATGAGTCATAGTCATTGGACGTCTGACCGTTAGAACAAGTTCTCCTTGCTGAAAGGTTCTGACTTTAACTTTGCGATTAAAAGTCTTCGAGATGTGGGCTTGATATAACTCAATATGCTGCTGAGCCATTAATCGCTTCTCATCAAGTGCTTCCAACTCTTGAAGGCGAAGAAGATCATTATTTTCTGTAGTGAGCTCGTTAGCAATGGCAATCCTTAAAGAAAGAATTTGCAGTTCCAGAGGAAGAACAGCTTCACAACCATACACCAGAAAAAAGGGTGTAAAGCCTGTTGGATTGCGGACCGTAGTCCGGTAGGCCTAAAGACATTCCCCAAGCTTTTTGCTCCAGTTTTGTTTGTTAGTGGATACAAACTTCTTGAGGAGCTTGATAATGGTTTTGTTGAAGGCTTCAGCTAATCCATTAGCAGCATGATTATAGGCTGTTGAAGCGACGTTGTTAATCCGGTGATCATCGCAGAATCCGGTAAATTTCTGGCTGATGAATTGAGGTCCATTGTCATGGATGATTCTTCGGGGTACACCAAATCTGTATATAACGTGGTGCTTAACAAAGCTGATAATGCTACTGGTTTTAACTTCAGCCAGAGGTATAGCTTCAGCCCACTTGGAGAAGTAGTCCGTTATTGTCAGTATGAATCGATGTCCTTTAGAAGAAGGAGGATTGATGGGACCTATAACATCTATGCCCCAAGCTTCAAAAGGCCAGGAAGCAGCAGTCGGATGAAAGAATTCTGATGGTTGGTGAATGAAGACTGCATGGATTTGACAAGCATGACATTTTCTTGCATATTCAATGGCATCTGATACCATAGAGGGCCAATAGTAACCCATGCGTCGAATGCAATCCTGCAATTTAGGACCAGGTTGATGTGCTCCACATACACCATCATGAGCTTCGCGCAACACTTGTCGTGCTTCATCACCAGCGAGACAGCGTAGGAGAAGACCGTCATAAGTTCGCCGATAAAGTGTCTTGGTGGTTTGATTGTAGTAGAATCGAAGAGATCGTCGACGAACACTCGTAGCCTCCTTAGGATCCTCGGGGAGTATGTCATGAACCACGAAGTCGATGAAAGGAGTTCTCCAGTCTTCGTTGATAACATTGACTTCAGCAAGATTGCTGAATTTAATATTACGATTGTTTTCAACGTAGAACAATTCTCGGTTGGAGATAACCACCACCTGTTGTCTTTTGATAGGGATGGCTAAGACAGCTGCAAGGTTGGCCAGGGCATCCGCTTCAGTATTGTAAGCTCGTCGAACATAGTCGATAAAGAAAGCTTTGAATGATATAGCTATGTTGATTGCTGCTTCATGATAAGGTACCAGATCTTGATGACGAACTTCAAAGGTTCCCCTAACCTGGTTAACAACCATCTTAGAATCACCGTAGACTTTAAGATATTCGACATCCAATTGTTTGGCTAACTGAAGGCCGATGAGTAGGGCATTGTACTCCGCCACATTGTTGGAGCAAGGTTCATCTAGAGAGTACGCTCTTTGGATGGTTAATCCGTCTGGAGAAACGAGAACCACTCCAACTCCTGCTACAATGGCACCATTGGGTCCAATCCTGGATGCACCATCGAAGAATAGACGCCAGGTTAGAAATTCTTCAGAGATCATGTTGACTTCCAATGTCTCGTCTGGAATTTCATCATATAGCTTGGATGTTTCTGGTACAGGATGAGCCGCCAAAAAATCCGCCAGCGCTTGACCTTTGACAGACTTTTGTGGAACATATACCATGTCATATTGAGCTAGTAGGATTGCCCATGTAGCTAGCCGAGAATTAAGTGTGCTGGGCTTCTTTATGAGTACCTGAAGAGGGTTAACCTGGGATATGACATGAATAGTTTGCCCAATGATGTAATGCCTTGTCTTCTGTACTGCGAACATAAGAGCTAGGCATTCTTTTTCGACCGGACTATAACGGTGTTCAGCACCAATCATAGTACGACTGAGATAATAGATGGCATGTTCATGACCTTCTTTGTTCTTTTGGACAAGTAAAGCACCCAATGAATGATCCATAGCACGGACATACATCAAGAATGGAATGCCAGAGATTGGTGGCACTAACACTGGCGGGTTCATGAGATACCGCTTGATGTCTTTGAATGCTCGTTGACATTCTTCAGTCCAAATGAAAGATACACCGTTCTTCATTAATTGAGTAAATGGTCTACAGCGTCCAGACAAGTTCGAAATAAATCTCCTGATGTACGCAAGTCGACCTTGGAATCCTTGTAGCTCTTTTAGGTTGCGTGGAGGACGCATCTCTTGAATGGCTTTGATCTTCTCGGGATCCATGTGTATACCCTTAGAGGTAATGACGAAGCCGAGAAACTTGCCACTAGAGACGCCCAAGAATGACTTGGTGGGATTCATCTTGAGTTGATGTTGGCGCATGAGATTAAAGATTGTTCTCAAATCTTGGATGTGATCTTCTTTTAGACGACTTTTGACGGCGATATCGTCAACATAATATTCGACAGTCTTGCGGAGATGATCTTTGAAGATGGTGCTCATAGCTCGTTGGTAGGTTGCACCAGCATTCTTGAGACCAAATGGCATCACAGTATAGCAATAGACACCACGGAGAGTGCGGAAAGATGTATGTTTTTCATCTTCGGGATTCATCTTGTTCTGATTATATCCAGAGAATCCATCCATGAAAGATATTCGCTCGAACCCACAAGTATTGTCAATCATGACATCCGTGATAGGGCGAGGAAATTCATCTTTCGGACATACTTCATTAAGATCCCGAAAGTCGATGCAGACTCGAACTTTGCCGGTTTTCTTTAGAACTGGAACAACGTTGGCCACCCAGTCAGGATGTTGCTCTTCTCGAATAAAGCCACAAGCTATGAGCTTCTTGACTTCAACATCAATCGTGTCTATCATTTCTGGTTTGAAATACCGTTGTTGCTGCTTAACTGGTTTTGCATTGGACAAAATGTTCAGTTTGTGTGTAGCAATCTTGGGATGTAAACCTGGCATATCTTCGTAACTCCAGGCAAAGACATCGATATATTCTTTAATAAGAAGAATCAACTCTTGTTTGTCTGCTTCTGGAAGATTCTTGCTGATAAAGATTGGACGAGGTGACCCGCTTTCTCCTACATCAACTTGAACTAATTGATCTTCAGTAGGAGGTTCTCGTTGTTCAAAGCGAAGTACCCATTGATTATCCTTGTGTTGAATCCAAGGATCTGTTTCAGGATTTTCTTCAACATCCTCGTCATAGCTTTCTGGAAGTTCGACAGAGACCATGTTAGATGATACAACCAGCCGATGGACTTCACCGATGCTTGTGTCGGAATCCCAAGATCTGGAATCAGAAGAATTGGAGCGTTCTTCGATATCGGAATCGAAGACTGCTGGGGATAACATTGGAGGAGAAGCATATCCGAGACCTCTTTTGGTTCTGTTGTAATACATCTCTGACTTTCCTTGTGGAACAGCGGTACGGAGAGGAGTTTTTCTTCCCTTACCGTAGTTGAGACCACTCTTGAAGTCGTAATCCATCTTTCGGACGATGTCTTTTGATTGTTGACTGTAACGACGAAATTGAAGATGACCCGTGTCGTTAACTTTGCTATCATCCGTATAGCTGAACTTTTGTTCCGGTCTTTTACTAAAAAGTATTGGACGTTCGCCTTTCTTGCGAGCAGGAACAATACGATATGAATCTTTTGAGTGTTCACATGAAACTTCTGTTTGAAGAGATCGTACAGCTCCCATTGTAAATGATTGGAAGCTATCTAACATATCCAAATAGCATTTAGTATGATAAATAACATCAGTATACTGGAAAGTAGATGTTTTTTTTATTGATATGTACATCTGTATTTACAGCACGACCTTTAGCCTTAGCAGGCTTGGTCAGATTGATTACAAGAGGGGGAGAAGAAGAACGTGGAGGAGGCTTGTTACGACGAAGGTCAATAACAAGTGGCTCAGAGGAGGTGAGTTCCCTTTTTTCCTTGTTGTGAGTTAAATCAACAACAAGTGGTTCAGAAGAAGTGAGCTACTTTTTGTCCTTGTTACGACGTAAGTCGATAACAAGTGGCTCAGAAGAGGTGAGCTCCCTTTGATTTTGATCATCATCAACTGATTTCTTTTGGACTGGCAAGTGAATAGCCAGTGGTTTAGAAGACTGAGGATGAGAAACACGCCCTTTAACAGGTATAATAAGAGTGTCATTGGGTGCTGCTTCTTGGTCTTCTTCAGTATCCATTGCCAATACCACTTTCATAAATTCATTCTTGTACATACGAGCGTCGTTGCAGTATGCTTCAACGCCCTTGAAAGGATAGAGGTCTGCAACTTTCTTGTGAACTTGTCCTTTATCATCAACATATTTAAAACATTGATGAAGAGTTGATGGAACAACATTATGTTCATGGAGGAATGGTCTTCCCAGAAGAGCGTTGTAAGAACAACCATGATTGTCAATGATATAAAAGGTTACCTTTGTGCGAAGATTGCCTATTTGGAGTTTTAGGCGAATCTTACCCAAAGGTTCACTTCTTCTTTGGTTGAATCCTAAAATAGTGGTGATTGTGCTTGAAAGACTATGTACTGGTATCTTCAATGCGTCCAACATCGTCTTTGGCATGATACTGAGAGCAGACCCTGGATCTATCAAGATACGATCGACTTTCATTGAATCGACATATCCTGTATAGGACAGAGGACGATCATGTCTATTATCCTCCAGCAGCATATCATCCTGTGTGAAAGTAATGTTCGGAATCAACTCCAGAACACTATGACAATGGAGACAAGAGACAGGTTCTGCTTCCGGCTTCTTGAGAAGGGCTAGACAAGTCTCATCTTGCATGAGAGCTTCACTTAGAGTTTCTCGCGTCTCTCTGGAAAGACGCAAGAGCTCAAAGATAGATAGCCTTGCTGGTGTATTGGCTAGTTGAGCCAATATATCGAAGTTATAAGGCTTTTCAAGCCCAGTAGGAGATGATTTCTTCAACGGTTTATCAAAGCGGACTTGTTGCTTGCCTTTATCAGCAGCCACTGGCTTGGAAGGAATAGGTACAACAACCGGGAGGATGTAGAAGGGATCTCTTCAATAGAAACAGGTTGTGCTGGAGCAGGCTCAGAAGAAGAGGCATGATTCTCTTGAGCTTCAGGGTAATCTTTCAAGTAGGCTTTTCCTGATCTGGTGCCCAATAGTATTTCTTCATCAACTATGGGGTCAAAAGACACCATGTTGCAAATCTTTGTCTTGCCTTTGGAGGGATCTTTCTTCTTAGAAGAAGAGGGAACTTCGAACTCTGAAGCAAGATTGGGATGGATCCACATAACCTCGCCATTGTCAAGGGACAAAGGGATGAGACCTTCATTTGGTGGAGAAGGAAGATTTTCAATCTCAAGAGTAGCTTTCGGAATGGGAATGACACCATGCTGTATCATCTGCGGGGGAAAATTACCGAACTGGATCGAGACCATGTTGGCGGTAACAGTCTTCTCATCTTGTTGTAGAGTAACGACGCCAGCATTGACGAGCTCTTGAATTTTACCCTTGAGCACATAACACGCTCGAGTAGGATGTCCAATGAATCGGTGGTAGATACAATACTTAGGATGATCGGTCTTATCGACTTCATCAGGCTACATTGGGTCTGGGAGCTGGATCTTGTTACTTTTGAGTAAGCAATCGAAGATGCTTGCAGTGTCATTCTCGTCAAAAAAATACTCTACCTTAGGACGAGGTTCCCTCGGTTGAGGTACAGAAGGAGTGAAGATGGACGTAGGCGGAGCTACGTTGACAGCCAAAGACTCTTTGCTTTTCAAATTAATGTTCAGAGTCTCTTTGTTCTTACGGTTGTTCTGACGATTACCGCTGCCTGATGTTTGATGTTCGTCCCAATCTGGGTTAGACATTTGTACCCCCAGCTATTTGAATTTCTCAGCACTCACTTCAGCTGCTTTGGCGTTGACGATGAAAGATGGCCAGTCTTGGAATTGAGTTGACCCTGTCCACATGCTGATGATAGATAGGAGGTTTGCCTTGCAAGTGTCTATGGTAACAGCAGCAGGAGTCCCTGGAGGCATCTTCAAGGCTTCTCGACGGAACCGTTCAATGAAACTTTCAGCAATTTTATTTTGTTTCTGTTTGATTTTATTGAGGGCAGACATAGTCATATCATTGAATCCCTCATAGAATCGTTCCAGAAAGATTTGCTTGAGCCCTGAAAAGGAAGTAATACAACCATCGGGCAAACTTCTATACCAGTCGTATGCTACGCCGGCTAAACAACCGACAAATACTCTGGTAAGAAGAGCGTCATTTGGTTGAAGTTGAACAGTCATTCCTCGAAGTGATTGATGAACTGGCTTGGTGAGGTACTGCCGTCGAAGAGAGAGATTGTTGGGATTTTATATTTGGGAGGAAATGGGACTTCCTTCCATTCAACTGGGTATGGCTGCTTGATTCCCAACCTTTACAAGTTGTCCTTCTCTTTGAAGGCTTCGAACTGGGTTCGCAAGAGTTTGACAGCTTCATTGGCGTCTTCTGATGATGAAGAAAGAGCAGGTTGAGTCAGAGTAGTAGGAGAAGGGACAGCGTTGTAAGCACTACCCCCAGCTGACTGACTGGGTGTAGTTTGAACTTGTACTTGTACAGAAAGCATTTGAGGAGACACTACCCCCATCCCAGCATTGACAAGTATCGAAGATGCTATGATCTACGGACTCGCAGCAGGTACAGTCGGTGGTGTGGCATGTTGGGCCACAATGATAGAATGCATACTAGCGACCATTTCAGCCATAGTCTTTAGCTTGTCTTCAAGTGCAGCGATTCGCTGTTCTTGATTTGCTGAGGTTGAAGCATCTGGATCTTCATTGACAACATATACAGTGACTTCTCTTGGTACAGTGGAGGACACTGTCTGTTTAGAGCTTTCGCTGTATGCATCGTAGTCAGAGAAAGAGTCATCTCCTGACTGAGAAAGAGGAAAATGACCAGAAGGATCTTGAAGAAGATTCCTTTGACCGATTGTATCTCGGCTTCGGGAACGGGTATGTTGGAATACTCCCTCGGAAGATTCTTGGAGAAGATCCAAATACTGCTGACTAGGATGGCGAGGTTTGCCATGCTTGGAACACTTTCTACCTCCAGTGTTTCGAGAAGTCATGTTGACAGAAGCGTACAGGACTTCGTCTTCATCTTCTGATATCAGTTCGGTTTTAGCAAAAGTTAAACGATCGAAGATAGATCGTTTTGTTGTTTGACAACAACATTGGATGATAACTTTATGATTACAATGATGATCAGATGATAGAACTGAAGATGTCGAGACATTATCCCGTTTTTGCCTGAGATGTTCTCGAAGGTCAGAAACTATGCCGGGACGGGGAAAGGTTCGAGGAATGTGTTCTTTAACAACATTTGGAACATGGTTCCGATTCTTCAAATGTTTTGTCCCCTGTGTGTACAAGGAAGTGCTCACCTCATTGGCATAGGTGTTTGGATCTTTGGCCTTAGAAGTTTGTCTTTGAGTTTTGACCTTCGGCATTGGCTGTTTGCGTTTTACCGAAGTTGGCCTGTTAAGATATGTTCTTAGGTCTGCAAATTCACCCCCGGGGGTTTCTGTTTGAGACACCAACAGTTTTCCCTGTTTGGAACGGGATATCTTGAAAGTTGGAAGGTCTTGGAATTCTGCTACCGGGGTAGGCAGAATACCTCTTTGATCAGTATAAGTTCCCTTGTCATTTGAAGGAATTCTTGTACTGACTGGTGCTGAAGCACATTCAGATTGATCTTCTACGGTAAAGACCGAAGAAGATTGAGAAAAGACCAATGGGCCTTTTCCTTTATTTTGTGAAGAAGGGTTAGCTAAAGAGCTTTTCCCTCTGTTGTCTTCCAAGTCATGAGACAAGGAAGTTTGAGAAAAGACCAACGGGCCTTTCCCTTTGTTTTGAGGAGAAAGAGGAATAGCCAAAGGACTACCCCCAGTGGATTGCGCAAGAGAAACAGAGTACTTAGGGAGATTAGCAGAGGTTTTCCCTTTGTTGTGAGAAGAGGAGAGTCTAGCCAAAGGGCTGTTACTCTTGGATTGCGCAGGAATAGTTTGCGCATGGGTGGATGGTGCACTGACCACTTGCGCATGAGAAACTCTGGCAGAGGGTGTACTGGTTCTAGCCACAGAAACTGTGGTTTGCGCATCAGGAGTTCTTGTCTCAGAGTGCTTAGGATGCACTTTAGTTGTTGGAGTGTTGGATTGCACAGGAAAATTTGCTGCCAACTGCGCCAGGGTCATAGGAGTCTTGTATTTTGATAAGGCAGCATATGAAGTGGCCTGTGCGACAGTTGCAACAGATTGCACAGCAGTGGTTGGGACAGACTGTGCAACAATTGGCACAGCAGATTGCGCACTAGTCTGGCTAGCAGACTGCACAACAGAGTGTGCAGCAGTCTTTGTGGCAACACTGTCAGATTGTGCAGCAGTCTTTGAGACCCATACTGACCGCACTTTGCTCTTGGCCGAAGTGGCCGCAGTACGGGGAGTGGTTTTGGAGTTGAGCATCGCCTCGTAGGCTGTCTGGTTGACTTTAACAACCAGCATCTTCTGCGTCTTCCCGATAGACGCTATGTCACATTGAGTTGCTACTTCTTCGTCGAAGGAGAAAGTCGTCCCCAGCAGAGTCGCCATTTTGTTTGCAAAAACAAAAGTTGAAGAACTTTATTGATACAAACTTTGTAAAAGATTACAATTTAAATTCTGGGAATGGTACAACTTTAGGAATCCAATCTAGATGACGATTGCTTTATGCCTTGGACGATGTGAACTTTGAAGACGAAGCCTTTGAAGTTGAAGACAACTCTGGAAACTGAAGGCAAAAGCCTCGGATGTTGAAGGCAAAAGCCTCGGAAGAATACAGTAGCACTTGGGCAAGAACTCCTGGACTCTCTGATCTCTGATGCTTAATTTCTGATTATTGATCCCCTTGAATGGAGACTTGAAACTCTATTTATAGAGTTCTGGAAATAACTAACTTTCAGTTATTCTGGAATGCGCATGATGGATTGCGCAGCAATTGGTTTGCGCAGCAATGGACTGCACAGGCAGTTGTTGGATCATGGGTTAACTGTCTTGGACACATGGCATCATTTGATTGAAATGCGCATGATCATGCACAGGCAGTTGCCACGAAATGAATAATTGATGGCATGAATGCCACGTGTATTTTATCATTTGTACTGATAGAACGCGCACATTGAATTGTGCAGGCAATGGATTGCGCAAACTTGATTTGTGCAGGAAATGGATTGCGCCAACATAGATTACGCCAACATGGATTGCGCTGCCAGTTGTCCTCGAGCGCCGTGCTGCACGATTAAACGAACGGCCTCCTCGATCTCCGTGCTGTCAGTTGTCAGAAGATTTAATTTGTGTCAGGTAATGATGGTGATTTGCCACGTCAGCCTGCGCACTTGAAAGTGTGCGCAATCTATCCTGCGCAATCTGAAGGATGCGCAATCTGATGTCTGCGCAGTTCATCTGAAAGTTGTATTTCTTGATTTTCTGACTTTGTTGATGTGTGCAACTTGATTTTTTAGGACCTACAGGGACGACTTTCTCCTCCGACGAGGAAGTGACAACTCAATGTGACGTAGCGTCTATCGGGAAGACGCAGAAGACACTGGTTGTGAAGATCAACCAGACAGCCTATGAAGCCATGATCAACTCCAAGACCACCCCTCGCACTGCAACAAGTTCTGCCACGAGCAAAGTGCGCCCAGTGTGGGCCCCCAAGACTGCTGCACAATTTGGTAGTTCTTTCATCCAGGCTGCTGCGCGATCTGTGGCGCAGTCTACTTCAAAATCTGTTGCACAGTCTGCCAGCCAAACTGCTGCGCAGTCTGCTACCAAGACTGCTGTGCAGTCCAAAGCTTCTGTCACCAAGTCGGCTGCACAATCTGCCTCTGCCATTACTGCGCAGTCTGCTATGGCCAGTGCACAAAAGACTTCATATGCTGCCATGGCTAAGTGTAAAGCCCCTCTGCCTCTGGCGCAGTTGGCTGCCAATTTTCCTGCGCAAACCAACACTCCAGCAATCAGAGTGCACCCTAAGCATTCTGTGGCAAGAACTCCTGATGCGCAAACCACAGTCTCTGTGGCCAGAACCAGTACACCATCAACCCATGCGCAAAGCATGCCTGCGCAATCCAAGAGTGATAGCCTTTTGGCTAAACTCTCTTCTTCTCATAGCAAGGGGAAAAGCTCTGCTCCTCCTCTCAAGCACCCTGTTGCTCCTGCACAATCCATTGGGGGTAGTCCTTTGGCTATTCTTCTTCCTCCTCAAAACAAAGGAAAAGGCCCGTTGGTCTTTTCTCAAACTTCCTTGTCCCATGACTTGGAAGACAACAGAGGGAAACGCTCTTTAGCTAACCCTTCTTCACAAAACAAAGGAAAAGGCCCTTTAGTCTTTTCTCAATCTTTTTCAGTCTTTACCGTAGAAGATCAACCTGAACGTGCCTCGGCACCAGTCAGTATAAGAAATCTTTCAAACAAGGATTCTTCTTTTCTTTATGACAAGAGAACTTGTACTGATCAAAGAGGTATTCTGCCTACCCCGGTAGCATAGTTCCAAGATCTCCCAACTCTCAAAATATCTCGATCAAGACAGAAAAAATTACTGGTGTCTCAAACAGAAACCCCTGGGGGTGAATTTGCTGATCTAAGAACTTATCTCAACAGACCAACTTCGGTGAAACGCAAACAGCCAATGCCGAAGACCAAACATCATCAGAGGCAAACTTCCAGGGTCAAAATCCCGACACCTATGCCAATGAAGTGAGCACTTCCTTGTACACTCAAGGGACAAAACATTTGAAGAATCAGAATCATGTTCCGAATATTGTCAAAGAACAGATCCCTCAAACTTTTGATCTCCGAGAACATCTTAGACAAAAGCGGAATAACATCTCAATACCTCCAGTTCCATCATCTGATCATCATTGCAATCACAAAGTCATAATCCAATGTTGTTGTCAAACAACAAAACGATATGTCTTCGATCGTCTGACTTTTGCAAAATCTGAACCTATGTCAGAGGATGAAGAAGTGTTGTACGCTTCTGTCAACATGACTTCCCGAGACACTAGGGGTATGAAATGCTCTAAGCATGGCAAACCTCGCAAGCCAAGTCAGCGTTATTTGAAATTACTCAAGAATCTTCTGAAGGAATATTTCAACATACCCGATCCAGAAGCCGAGATACAATCGGTCAAAGAAATCTTCTTCAAGACCCTTCTAGTTTTCTTCCTACTTCATATTCGGAAGATGACCCTTTTTCTGACTATGATGCATATAGCGAAAGCTCTGAACAGACAGTGTCTTCCTTTGTACCAAGAGAAGTGACAGCTTATGTTGTCACTGATGGCCCAGATGCTTCAACTTCAGCAAATTAAGAACAGCGAATAGCTGCACTTGAAGACAAGCTGAAAACCGTGGCTGAAATGGTTGCTAGTATGCATTCTATCGTTGTGGCACAACATGTCACACCACGAACTGTACCTGCTGTAAGTCCTGAGATCATAGCATCATCGGTACCTGTCAATGCTGGGCAGGGGGTAGTATCTCCTTAAATACCCTCTGTACAAGTTCAATCTACACCTAGTCAATCTGGTGCTGGGGGTGGTACTTACCATGCTGTTCCTCCTCCTAACACCCAGACTCCACCTGCTCCTTCTTCGTCATCTGAAGACGCCAATGAAGCTGTCAGACTCTTACGAACTCAGTTCGAGACTTTCAAAGAGAAAGACAACTTGCAGAGACTGGGAATCAAGCAGCCCTACCCAGTTGAATGGAAAGAAGTTCCATTTCCTCCAAAGTACAAGATCCCGACGATCTCTCTGTTTGATGGCAGCACTTCTCCTAGCCAGTTCATCAATCATTTTGAGGTAATGACCGTTCAACTCCAACCAAATGACGTTCTTCTTACCAGAGTATTCGTTGGCTGTTTAGCTGGCGTAGCATACGATTGGTATAGAAGATTGTCCGATGGTTGTATCACTTCTTTCTCGGGTTTCAAACAAATCTTCTTAGAACGATTTTATGAGGGAATCAACGACATAACAATGTCAGCCCTTAATAAAATCAAGCAAAGACACAATGAGACTGCTGAAAGTTTTATTGAAAGGTTCCGCCGGGAAGCCTTGAAGATGCCTCCAGGGACTCCAGCTGCTGTCACTATAGACACTTGCAAGGCAAATTTTTTGCCTATCATTAGCATGTAGACTGGTTCAACTCAGTTCCAAGACTGGGCATCCTTCATTGTCAACGCTAAAGCTGCTGAAGTTAGCGCTGACAAATTCAAGCAGTTAGGGGTACAAATGTCTAACCCCGATCGGGATGAACATCAGACATCAAGTGGCGGTAATCGTCAGAACAATCGCAAGAACAAAGAGACTTTGAATATCAACTTGAAAAGCAAAGAGTCTCTGGCTGTTAACGTAGCTCCGCCTACGTCTTCTTCCACTCCTTCTGCACCTCAACCAAGGGAACCTCGTCCTAAAGTAGAATATTCCTTCGACAAGAATGACACTGCAAGTATCTTTGATTGCTTAATCAAAAGCAACAAGATCCAGTTTCCAGATCCAAAGAAACCTGATGAAGTCGGTAAGACAGATCATCCCAAATATTGTATCTACCACAGATTCATTGGGCATCCTACTCGAGCATGCTACGTGCTCAAGGGTAAAATTCAAGAGCTGGTCAATGCTGGTGTCGTCACTCTGCAGCAAGACGAAAAGACTGTTACCGCAAACATGGTTCTAGTCCAGTTTGGTGACTTCCCTTCGCAGATGGTGCAACATGGCGTCATCCCTATTTCCAAAGCTATTCTTGAGATTGAGAATCTTCTGCCTCCACCAAATGAAGGTCTCGTTCCCTTATCTCTTGACAATGGTAAGATTATGTGGATTCATCCAGATCTTGCTTCAGAGTTCGAGGTATCTTCTTCCTCCAAAAAGAAAGATCGCTCCAAAGGCAAAACAAAGATTTGCAACATGGTGTCTTTTGACCCCATAGTTGATGAAGAAATCTTGCTAGGCACCAGATCAGGAAAAGCCTACTTGAAGGAATATCCTGAAACTCAAGAGAATCCTGCCTCTTCTTCTGAACCTGCTTCAGCACAGCCTGTTTCCACTGAGGATGTTTCTTCTGCACCTTCACCAGTTGTAGTACCCATTCCTGCCAAGCCGACTGCAGCTGACAAAGGCAAACAAAAAGTCCGCTTTGACAAACCATTGAAGAAATTATCTCCTACAGGACTTGAGAAGCCTTACAACTTTGATATATTGGCTCAGTTAGCCAATACACCGGCTCGGCTGTCCATCTTTGAGCTCTTACATCTTTCCAAAGAGACTCGAAAAACTCTGAGTGAAGCCCTCATGCAAGCTGAAACTTGTCTAGCTCTTCTGAAGAAGTCGAAGACAGAGCCTGTCTCTTGCCTTCATTGTCATAGTATTCTGGAATTGATTCCAAACATAACTTTCACACAAGATGACATGCTAATGGAAGACAATAGGCATGATCGTCCTCTCTATTATACTGGGTATGTCGACTCGATGAAAGTCGATCGTATTCTAATAGACCCAGGCTCTGCTTTCAGCATTATGCCAAGGACAATGCTCGATGCTCTGAAAATCCCTGTGCATAGTCTCTCCAGTACAATCACCACCATCTTTGGATTCAATCAGGGGAAAAGTGAACCTTTGGGCAAGATTCACCTAAAACTCCAAATAGGCAATCTTCGCACAAAAGTGACCTTCTATATCATCGACAATCATGGTTGTTCTTACAATGCTTTGTTGGGGAGACCATTCTTACATGAGCACAACATTGTTCCATCAACTCTTCATTAATGTTTCAAATATGTTGATGGCAATGGAGAGGTACAAAAGGAGGTTGCTGATCTCTATCCCTTCAAAGGTGTTGAAGCATATTGCAACGACGCTCGTATGTACAAAGACGAGTTTATGAAGGTTGTCTTGGCTTTAGATACCGAAGAAGAATCAGAAGCAATGCCTAAAGACACCCTTATCATACCTGTCAAAGGGCGGGTCTCTCATCCTCAATCTTCCAAACCACTGGCTATTCACTTGTCGGTCCAGAAGCAATTAATGGATGATAGCCAAAGGGAGCTTACCTCTTCTGAGCCACTTGTTATCGACTTACATCGTAACAAGAACAAAAAGCAGCTCACTTCTTTTGAGCTACTTGTTATTGATTTAACTCATAACAAGGATAAAAGGGATCTCACCTCCTCTGAGCCACTTGTATTGACCTCCGTCGTAACAAGCCACCTCCACGTTCTTCTTCTCCCCCTCTTGTAATCAATTTGACCAAGCCTGCTAAGGCTAAAGGTCTTGCTGTAAATACGAATGTACAGATCAATGAAAAAATGTCTACTTTCCCGTATACTGATGTCATTTATCATACTAAATGCTATTTGGATATTTTAGATAGCTTCCAATCGTTTACAATGGGAGTCGTACAATCTCTTCAAACAGAAGTCTTATTTCAAGATCCAGATGATTCTTACCGTATAATCCCTTCTAGAAAGAAAGGCGAAAGTCTAATACTTTTTAGTAAAGGACCGGAACAACAATTCAGCTATACTGATGAAAGCAAGAGTAACGATACAGGACATCTTCAACTCCGTCGTTACAGTCAACAATCAAAAGACATCATCCGAAAAATGGGTTATGACTTCAAAAGCGGACTCAACTACGGTAAAGGTAGACGAACTCCTATCCGTACGACAGTTCCGAAAGGAAAGTCAGAAATGTACTACAGCAGGACCAAAAGTGGTCTCGGATATGCTTCTCCTCCAATGTTATCCCCAGCAGTCTCTGACTCTGATAGTGAAGAACGTTCTAATTCTTCTGACTCCAGATCTTGGGATTCTGACACCAGCATTGGTGAAGTCCATCGAGCGATTGTATCTTCTAACATGGTCTCCGTTGAACTTTCAGAAGGCTATGACGAGGATATTGAAAAAAATCCTGAAACAGATCCTTGGGCTCAACAGATGGACAATCAATGGGTACTCCGATTCGAACAAAGAGAACCTCCTACCGAAGATCAATTAGTTCAAGTTGATGTAGGAGAAAACGGGTCACCTCGTCCGATATTCATCAGTAAGAATCTTCCCGAAGCAGACAAACAAGAATTAATTCTTCTTATTAAAGAATACCTTGATGTTTTTGCCTGGAGTTATGAAGACATGCCAGGTCTAGATCCCAAAGTTGCTACTCACAAGCTGAACATTTTGCCCAATGCAAAACCAGTCAAACAGCAACAACGACGCTTCAAACCAGAAATGATGGATGCGATCGATGATGAAGTTAAGAAGCTCATTGCTTGTGGCTTTATTCGAGAAGAACAATATTCTGATTGGGTGGCCAACGTTGTTCCAGTTCTAAAGAAAACCGGTAAAGTTCGAGTCTGTATCGACTTCCGGGATCTTAATGAAGCATACCCAAAAGATGAATTTCCTCTCCCTATCACGGACGTCATGATTGACAACACCTGTGGGTTCGAGCGAATATCATTCATGGATGAATTTTTCGGATATAATCAGATTCGGATGAATCCTGAAGATAAAAAAACATACTTCTTTTCGCACTCCCCGTGGAGTCTACTGCTATACAGTGATGCCATTCGGTCGCAAGAACGCTGGTGCAACTTACCAACGGGCTATGAGTACTATCTTTCGAGATCATCTTCACAAAACTGTCGAATGCTATGTTGACGATATCGCCGTCAAAAGTCGTCTGAAGGAAGATCATATCCAAGATTTGAGAACAATCTTTAATCTCATGCGCCAACATCAACTCAAAATGAATCCCACCAAGTCATTCTTGGGTGTCTCTAGTGGTAAGTTTCTCGGCTTCGTCATTACCTCTAAGGGTATACACGTGGATCCCGAGAAGATCAAAGCCATTCAAGAGATGCGTCCTCCACGCAATCTAAAAGAGCTACGAGGATTCCAAGGTCGACTTGCGTACATCAGGAGGTTCATTTCGAACTTGTCTGGACGCTGTAGACCATTCACTCAACTAATGAAGAAGGGTGTATCTTTTATTTGGACCGAAGAATGTCAACAATCATTCGATGACATAAAGCGATATCTCATGAATCTACCAGTCTTGGTGCCACCAATCTCCGGCATACCATTCTTAATGTATGTCCGTGCTATGGACCATTCGTTGGGTGCTTTACTTGCCCAAAAGAATAAAGAAGGTCATGAACAGGCCATCTACTATCTCAGTCGTACTATGATTGGTGCTGAACACCGTTATAGTCCGGTCGAGAAAGAATGTCTAGCTCTTATGTTCGCTGTCCAAAAGACTCGGCATTATATCATTGGCCAAACTATTCATGTCATATCCCGAGTTAATCCTCTTCGGGTACTCATGAAGAAGCCCAGTACGCTCAATTCTCGGCTGGCTATATGGGCCATTCTGCTAGCCCAATATGACATGGTATATGTTCCACAAAAGTCTGTCAAAGGTCAAGCACTGGCAGATTTCTTAGCAGCTCATCCTGTACCAGAGACATCTAAACTCTACGATAAAATTCCAGACGAGACATTAGAATCAAACATGATCTCTAAAGAATTTCCTACCTGGCATTTGTTCTTCGATGGTGCATCCAGGATCGGACCAAACGGTGCCATTATAGCAGGAGTTGGAGTTGTTCTCGTTTCTCCAGACGGGTCAACTATCCAAAGAGCATACTCTCTAGATGAACCCTGTTCCAACAACGTAGCAGACTACAACGCTCTACTTATCGGCCTTCAGTTAGCCAAACAACTGGATGTCGAATATCTCGAAGTCTACGGTGACTCTAAATTGGTTGTTAACCAGGTTAGAGGAATCTATGAAGTTCGCCATCAAGATCTGGTGCCTTATCATGAAGCAACAATCAACATGGCTACATCATTTAAAGCTTTCTTCATCGACTATGTTCATCGAGCTTATAATACCGAAGCAGATGCCTTGGCCAATCTTGCAGCTGTCTTAGCTATCCCTATCAAAAGACAGCAGGTGGTGGTTTTCTCTAATCGTGAGTTATTTTGTATTGAAAATAATCATAATATTGAGTTCAGCAACTTTGTTGAAGTCAATGTTATCGACGAAGACTGGAGAATTCCTTTCATCGACTTTGTAGTTCATGACATACTCCCTGAAGATCCTAAGGAGGCTACGAGTATTCGTCGGCAATCTATTCGATTCTACTACAATCAAACTACTAAAACTCTTTATCGGAGGACTTATGACGGTCTTCTCTTGCAATGTCTCGCTGGTGATGAAGCAAATCAAGTGTTGCGTGAAGCTCACGACGGTGTCTGTGGAGCACATCAACCTGGTCCTAAGCTACAGGATCACATTCGACGAATGGGTTACTATTGGCCCTCTATGGTATCAGATGCCATCGAATATGCAAGAAAATGTCGTACTTGTCAAATCCATGCAGATTTCATACATCAACCTTCGGAATTCCTATATCCGACTGCTGCTTCCTGGCCTTTTGAAGCTTGGGGCATGGACATTATAGGTCCTATCAATCCTCCTTCTTCTAGAGGACATCGGTTCATATTAGCAATAACCGACTACTTTTCAAAGTGGACAGAAGCTATACCGTTGGCTGAAGTCAAGACCAGTAGCGTTATCAACTTCGTCAAACACCATGTTATCTACAGATTTGGTGTACCTCGAAGGATCATTCATGACAATGGACCATAATTCATCAGCCAAAAATTCACAAGATTCTATGATAATCATTGAATTGACAATGTCGCTTCTACAGCCTACAATCCTGCTGCTAATGGATTAGCCGAAGCTTTCAATAAAATCATTATCAAGCTCCTTAAGAAGTTTGTATCTACTAACAAACAGAATTGGAGTGAGAAACTTGGTGAATGTCTATGGGCCTACCGTACTACGGTCCGCAACCCTACAGGCTTTACACCCTTCTCTTTGGTATGTGGTTGTGAAGCTGTTCTTTCCCTGGCACTGCAAATTTCTTCTTTAAGGATTGCCATTGCTAACGAGCTCACTACAGAGAATAACGATCTTCTTCGACTTCAAGAATTAGAGGCACTTGACGAGAAGTGATTGATGGCTCAACAGCACATTGAGTTATACCAATCCCGCATCTCGAAGACTTTTAACCGCAAAGTTAAAGTCAGAGCCTTTCAACAAGGAGAACTTGTTCTAACGGTCAGACGTCCTATGACTATGACTCACATGAGCAAAGGCAAGTTCGACGCAAAGTGGGAAGGGCCTTATGTTGTCAGCAAAGTCTTTTCAAATGGAGCCTATCAACTCGCAGAGTTAGACGGTCGAGTCGCTATGATGCCTATCAATGGAAAATTCCTCAAGAAATACTATGTGTAAATGTAACAAAGATTTATGTAAATATGATCAGACAATTCATAAATAAAGTTTGATTTTTATCTCATCATAAATAATGTTATATAATATCAAGGAAGGTCACTATCATCCTTCTCGACATTGGGACGCGGACCACTGCCGTCCTTCTCAAAGATACGATCAGCAAAAGAGCCGAGAATCTCCTTGCTGGAACCCACCAGGAATTTACAAGCAGCCATCCTCATGTCCTCCTCTTCTTCAGTCTCTCCTGGTTCAAGCAGGAAGTCCAGAATATCCCGCGGTGGTTTAGATGCAGACGAACCTTCGCCTACTTCTGCCTGCTTTTGCTGAACTGGATCAGCAGGACGTCCTTCGGTGCCCGCCTCAACCTTCGGGGCGAGTTCAGCCTTCTTAGATGCATCTCCAGACGACATCTTTATATTAAAAAGTGGAAGTGCTCATTCCTGTCAGATTTCTGTTCTATTTATAAGCGGAGATTCTCCCAACAACGAAGCGACACATTCATCCGACGGTTCGTCCGCTCATTCAAATCATTTGACAGTTCGCCCGTTCATTACATTGATGGTTCATCCATTCACATTCATTCGACGGTTCGTCCGTTCATTTCAATTCATCCAACGGTTCACCCGTTCATTTATTATCACCCGACGGTTCATCCGTTCGTTTCACATTCATCCGACGGTTCATCCGTTCATATTCATCCGATGGTTCATCCGTTCATTCATCATCATCATTTGACGGTTTGTCCGTTCATTACCATCCATTTGACGGTTTGTCCGTTCATTCCACTATTTTGACGGTTTACCCGTTCATCCCGACGATTTATTTCGTTCACACATTTTAACGATTCATTATCGTTTGTTATCCACGTCAGCAACTTGTCATCCTTGATTGAGTTATCTACTGAAATAATGATATTCAATAATTTATATTCTGCCACGTCCATATTACCTCTGAGCAGATATAATAAATATAATTATTTTCTAAAAAATCTAAAAATATATCATGTCCTGTACCTCTGAATATATTTTCTATCTCTATTATTTATATCTGAACAAGATATGCAATAAATGATAGAGCCACAATAAAAATGTCTTTTATTAATCAAAATTTGAGACATTACAAAACATATGTGCTACAAAAAAACAAAAAGATACAAGATGTTCTTTCTACTGAGATGGAGGCATTTTCAGATTATCAATTTGTTGCTTCAGAACTTGCAGCCATTCTTCGCGAGAAGCCATCACTCTCCTCCTGGCCTCTTCCATCCCAGTTTCTTCATTAAAAACGGGCATGGTCACCATTCGTCGAGTGATTTCCGCATCATGAGCTGCCATATACTCGTCCCTTTCCTGAGTTAGAGCACTGAATTGTTGGATTGCAATCTGATGCTCAGTGACTTCATTTTCTAGCTCCTCTTGGAGACGAGCAATCTCCGCTCTCAGCTTAGCAATTCTTCTCTCTTTTATCTCAGCTTAGCAATTCTTCTCTCTTTTATCTCAGCAGTTGAGGTCACTGATTCTAGCTTGGATTTATACTCAGCTGATTTTGTAGAGTAGGCATCCAAAAATTCCTGGAGATTCACTCTTTCAATTGCAGCTGCCTGAGCCATCTGTTCAAATTCTGCCTGAACTAAGGGTTCTATTTCTCCCTTGTTGAGCTCTTTATAGTTCTTTATAGAAATTTCCAGCTCATTCAATATATGTTCCAGGAAAGTGGCCTGAGCCTCGTCACCTTGCTCCCGAATAGCCTTCACCAATAAAGAAGTCGGACCTCTAACCATGTAAAAATTAGCATCTTCTTTGTCCATCATTCTATTGATCAGAGGCCCCAAAGACTCAAAGAAGCATTTGGTGAATGATTGGATGACAAGTTGATTAATCGCCAGAGCACCAGGAGTCATAGCTACTCCTGTTGATGATGAGGCAGCAGGATGTTCAATTTCTCGTATCTGAACAGCAGGCTCTTTGAATAAGGGAACCAAAGTGGAGCTGGTTGCTCCTCCCGGTTGTTCCTCTGCAAAATTAAAATATTGTCACTTTGCTTGTTGTTTGCTATTGTCAAAAAGAAGATCAAAGGGTAAAACAATCTTACCATGGCTTGATCCTGCAACAGGTCTGTCAGCTATAGGAACAGATTCTAGCTGAGCAGCAATAGCCTCAGACGCTATTGCATGACTACTTCCTGCTTCAGAGCCACAGGATAAATGACGACTGTTACTAGCAATTGTCGTCGCAAGCACTAAATCCATGCACACTGGAGATGCTGGAGAAGATTCGATTTCTGCATGGAATACAAATAGAGATGATAGCGACTCGACCGTCTAACTCTCGAGATAGCATTACTACAAATAGCTTGGGCTTGAGCTTGGGCTTACTACAACGCTCGAGATTTCGGCAATTTTCTCTGGAGATGCCTCTACCTCAACATCCTTTTTAGGATGCAAGTTATCATCAGCAGTCTCGGGAAGTACCTCTACCTCAACATCCTTTTCAGGATCTAAGGTATCATCGGCAGCTTTAGGAGACACTGCTCTTCAACGTCCCCTTCGGGATCCTGTATATCTTCATTATCTTCTGAAGATGATGAACTTTCCTTATCTTCATTTTCCTCTGGTGTATCTCCACTGGCGGTTGCAACAGCTTGGTCAACATAACCCTCCAGCGGGCCGTAGTCACAATCTTCTAAAGCTGCAATCATTTGTAGATCCTCCGCTTCACGGAGTGTCCTAGGTGTAAGAGGAGGTTGAGTGGTCTCCACAGCAGGCGGAGGAGATCGTACCGCATCATGTTCTTCTTCTACAATCCTGTCTCTGGGCTCTTCGGCCTCATTTCTCTGTTTCATCTCTTCCCTCTGCTCAATCTCTTCTCTTTGTTCTGGACTGGGAGTTCTATGCCCAAACTCAGGAACGGGAGTGGGAGATGACATGGTGATTCCCGCTGTAGCGTCTGCCACTACCGAAGAAAGCATTCGTCTGGGAGGAGAGTCTGTTAATTGTCTTCTGCGAACCAACCTTTTCCTTCTATGTACAGGTCTCTCAGGACTCTCTACGTTTTCTGTCTCGACTTGTCTTTGAACAAAGGTCGGTGTGGTGGCACCTTCCTGCTGGATTGTCTCGGCCAGCTGCCGAGATTGAGATCTGGTCGTAATCTTTTCAGAAGAATGATCCAAGATCAGTTTCTTCTTCGCAGCTGGGACAGAAGGCTCCTCTCTCATTCTCTTCTTGACAGGAGATTTAGCAACCTTCAAAGAAACATGCAGTGGCGCGTTAATCTCTTCAGGGAACATAACATCCCTCGAAACTTCTAAAGGTGCATCCACTGGCTCGTGCACCTCCTCATTTCCTGGAATTGACATGATGACTCCTCCCTTCTTCAATCTTGTTGCAGATGCGAAGCTATCCGCAAGATTGAAGTTCTCAGCAAAAGTGTTCGATGATGTATAAAAAACCGAATATGTGAATAGCATACGAGGACCATGACTACTATTCACCGACATCGAGAACGTGGCTTTCGTATCTCGAGCGTTGTAGTAAGCCCAAGCTCGGGCTCCATCTATCAAGAAACCTTTTCTTTGTAGGCATGAGATAGCATTACCTACATGGAATTGGTCATACCCAAACTGCCGAGCAAACCGGCTGGGATGGTCGAATTGTCTTCAACCAATTAAAAGCTTTACGGCTCAAAGGTTGCATCTTTGAGTCAATCATATTGGTCGGCATCTGTTCATATCCGGGGGGAGGACGAGTGCAATAGAAGTTCCACCCTTTGCCGAGGTTCAAAGCACATCTGCAATCTCTCAAGGAAGTGTATTTCCACTTACCTTGGGAGTATCTCCGCAAAAAGATGCCTCCGACTGGTCCCATGTTGGGGTCCATCAAAGTAGGATGGTGTAGAAGCAACCACCCGAACAGATAAGTATACGACAATTCTAGCCGAGGAAATTCTTTCTCGCCCTTAGCTTTCAACATCAAATCGACGTACAGGCGAAGACTGGCGTTCAATCTATAAGTCATCGCTGATAAGAGATCCATCCTATAGCCGAAGACTAATCGAACTGCAGCAAAAAGAACACCACGATGGAAGCGGTCTACGATACTTGCTCCGGGGACAACGAATCGGCGGAGCCAGTACGTCAGAAATCAACTCTAACCATCTTCTCTGTCTCATGTTCAGTTCCTTCTGAGTAAAGATGTACTTCAGACTTTTGTGGTCTGTGTACATGTCCACTCGATCACCGTACAAGTAATGCCTCCATAGCTTCAAAGCAAATACTACTGCCGCCAACTCCAAGTCATGAGTCGAATAATTCTTCTTGTGGTCTCGAAGTTGCCTAGATGCATACGCTATCACCTTTCAATGTTGCATTAGGACACAACCAAGTCCCTTTTCTGACGCGTCACAATATACAGTAAAACCTCCGGGTCCAACTGGCAATGTAAGAATAGGTGCCGATATCAACTTCTGTTTCAAATTCTCAAATGATGCCTGGTATTCTGTCGACCAGACGAATGGCACATCCTTTCGTGTCAAGCGGATCATGGGTGCTGAAAGTCTTACAAAGTTTGATATGAACCTTCTGTAATATCCTGCCAATCCCAAAAAACTTCGCACATCTGCTACAGTCTTAGGCATTGGCCAACTCTCTACTGCTTCTACTTTCTTGGGATCTACTGCCACTCCAGCCCCTGATATGATGTGCCCTAAAAATAAAATATGGTCTGACCAAAACTCACATTTGCTGAGCTTGGCGTACAACTGGTTCTCTCTCAGAACCTGTAACACTTTTTTGAGGTGATCTTCATGCTCTTCTTCACTAACTGAGTATACGAGAATGTCGTCGAGGAACACAATGACAAATTGATCTAAGTACGGCATAAAGATACGGTTCATCAAATCCATAAATATTGCTAGAGTATTGGTCAAACCAAACGACATTACTAAGAATTCGTAATGCCCGTACTTCGACCTGAATGCTATCTTGGGAATATCTTCTTCTCGAACTCTAACTTGATGATACCCTGACCGAAGATCTATCTTGGAGAAAACTCTTGCTATGCTCAACTGATCAAACAAGTCGTCGATCCTTGGTAGTGGGTACTTGTTCTTTACTGTTGCCGCGTTGAGCTTTCTGTAGTCAATGCACAGTCTTGATGACCTATCCTTCTTCCCTAAAAGTACCACTGGTGCTGCCCATGGTGACTCGCTGTCTCGAATAAACTTCTTTGCCTTCAGTTCCTCTATGTGCTAATACACCTTGGCCTGCTCTGAATCCGACATTCTATAAACTCGATCCGATATCGGTTTAGTTTCAGGTGCTAATTCTATACTGAATTCGATATCTCTAATGGGTGGTAGACCTGGAAGTTCCTCGGGAAACACGTCAATGAACTCTTCAACTATCTTCGAAACTTGAACTTATTCCATTACTTCTACTATTCCTTCTTCTTATTGAGTTGCCACTGATCTGACTAAGGTAAATCGTTCCACGCCTGGAATATTAAAAGATACACTCCCTCTACGGTAATATATTGTGGCACAACTGTCTTTCAGCCAGTCCATGCCTAGGATAACGTCGAAATTCCTCATAAGAAATTCTATCAACCTGGCGGGAAAGGAACGCCCGCACACTACAACTCTACATGCTAGAATAACTCTACTAACTCCCAAGAGCCCATTACCAGTGCGTATATTCAACCTCCCTGGCAATGCTTCGAATTCTCTTCCTAGTCGTGTCGCAAATTATACAGATATAAATGAGTGTGATGCTCCCGAATCAAACAATGCTACTGCAGGATATGAGGCGACGAGAATGTTACCTGCCACAACATCTTCCAATGCCAATGCCTCTTCCAAGGACAGATTGAATGCCTGTCCTCGGCCTCCTTGTTGGTTCCCATGCTGCGGCCTAGCCTGGTGCTGTTGCTGGCCATTGCCATGGTGATGCTGGGTGGCCTATGTTCTTGCTACTGCATCGACGGTCCCTGCTGCCGAAACATCTGAGCCTGTGACATCAACGGACGTTGTGCCAACGGTCTCACCGCTACCGCTGGTCCTTGGTACTGGCCTGCCCCTGGTGCTAGTAGAGCAGGAAATTGTTGTACTGGTCCTCCTGACCTCGAATTCATAGGGCAGGTGGAAACCCTATGATCTGGACTTCCATATATCAAACAATGTCCGTTCAATGCCCGAACACATCTCTAGTATGCCATGCCTTCCCACAATAAGTGCAGCCCGCTGGGGGTTGCTGGTTCTTCCTCTGTTGCTGCTACTGCTGCTATCTTATTAGGGGTGCTGGCCCTCGTATTGCCACATCGTGAATGCGAATGCCAGGGGGTTGTGCTGTAACTCGGGGCGCTGCTCCCCCTCATCCTTCAATCTAATTGTGAGATCTCTTCTGACCTTCAGTCCTAGATGTGATCCTCTGGATGGTGATCTCGTGCCTCCGGGCTGCCGTCAATACCTCATCGAAAGTCTGGTAGTTGTGCCCCTCTATCAATTACAAGAGTTCAAGATGAAACCCTTGCTGAAACCTCATAGCCCTCTGGCTCTCTGTTGCTACCATCTCCGGGGTGAACCTACTCAGTCTACAGAACTCTGCTGCATAAGCATCCACTGTCTTGCCAGCCTGCTTGAGGTTGATAAATTTTTGTTGTAGCTCAAACTGTACCACAACTCTATAGTACTTCGTCTTGAATCTCGCAGTAAAATTGTCCCAAGCAATAGGACGTCTAATGCCCACGTCTTCTGATTTCCACCAATCACGTGCGAGGTCTTGAAGCAACAGCTTCACTAGATCCACATGTTCTTCCGTCGGAACCTTAGCCGCTGTCAAAATAGCCTCGATGTCCTTAAGCCACGCATCTGCTAAAATGGCATCTTCCGTGCCCTCGAAACGATAGGGGTTGTACTTGTAAAATCTGGTTGATGCTCCTGAATCTGTCCTCACCACTCTATCCAAAGCCGTCTGTAATCCTTGGTTGAGTAATACATTCTGCTCTTGCTGCTGAGTGTGCATGCGTTGCTGGGCCAACATCTGATGTTGCTGAGTAGCCATCATCCCTCTTATGATCTCCAGAAGGGCTGGTGTGTCTACTGCCATAGGGGTAGGTGGAACTGTTGGTAGTGTTGGAACCTCCGGATACTGCGGTCCAGCAGTTCAGCGGTTGGTTCCACTATCACCTCTTCTTGGATGGTCTCTTGAGATAGTACCAGCCTTTGTTGCTGACTAACATGGTCATGTTGTTCGTATTGCCCTTGTTGTTGCTGTCCAGCTCTGACAAATGCGGACGAAGTGCTCCTAAGAAAAGGGACAAGGGGACAATCAAACGATCGGACAAGAAAGATCAATGAAGTCAAATGATACTAGAATGTCAAGCTAGGGTCAAAAACAACGAATCTTGAGATCAAGGAGAAATATGTGTGATTGAGACATCCTTTAAATTAAAACACCCCACAAGTCTGAAACCAGACCTGCATGGGCCACTACTAAAACCTTGTCACGTCCCAGAACCGGAATACCGCAGAGTGGGGGAATGACTCAGCCAGCTACGTATTACAGGTAGAAGAATACCGTATAATACGATCAATGTTGTCTAACGACGAAGGGGTGCATACTACATAAAAGTCTCACTATGGTCACTCAACATCTATTGTCTCAATCATTCAAACAAGAAATAATAATAGAGAATATGTAAGATAAAGCAGTAAGGCGTCCCAAACTCTCAATCAAAATGTTCTTAAGATCTGGCTGTACAAAACATAGCCAGATGATATAGCAAGGTACACACAATTGTTATCAGCTGCAGTCTGACTTAGTGACAATTATGTAAAGGTAAGTGCAAGACAGTCCGACTAACATATCGGTGCCAAACAGCAATAAGTAAAGTTAGTAGTAAAATGAGCAGGAAGCAAGGGACCCACTCATGTCCTCCTGCAATTATTCCTCTAGTATTGACCATCTTGGAGGTGGAAGTAAGCTGAGTCCTCGGGAGCAAGCTCTAAATCTGACCATGCAAAATCAGATAGGTTAGACCTCTAATAGCAAGTACCGCAAGGAAGCACGATATGAGGAATTAGAACCAGTGGTAAGAGTTAAGAATATGATAAATAGATCTCTGCTTGCTACTAGGGTTCGCACAACATTACGACACTTCAAGCCAACTTCCCAACCAAACAAGAACAGAAGTTGACCCGTCATGTCCTGACGTTCTGCTCATTTCAGTAGTTAATAGAGTAGGTAACGTACACAAACAAATCAATTTAAACGACCATGCAACTAATACGGCTTGCTACTGTAAGTTCCAAGTTGTCTTGGAAACATGCAATAAGGGATTCCTTAGTTCTTATAATGTACAAGCAATGCTAGTCTACCCAATAATCAATTACGCCAATCATGAATTAGACGTGTCCCAGCGGGACGCCTGTCATCAATATACAGTAAATATAAACAGATACCACTCCCTACCCGTGCGGCAGATTTGCAGTATCCGTAGGAACCAGCCGGCATATCGGGGCACTAATTATCCCGAGATGGCTGCCATATAAGAACTCGAGAATCCATTCCCTCCATGCAATAGTTATTTTTATTTAGCTTAGTAGACCCTATGTTAATTGAAATCTCATGCCGTGGATCATGATCATTCTGAATGAGTACTCCCGTACAGAGTACGATATGCATAACTCTACAACGATACCAGTGCGGCTAGGTTGTAGGTCTTACATAGCGTAATGCAACAATCAAGCCTAGCCATGGAATAATCATGCCTTGACCGTAAGGTACACATGCTGCTTTTACAGAAAAATGGAAGTCAACTTGTATCCTTATGCCAATGTTTGGATCGGCTAGTCGATCGCGATGGTTCATGGTTCAATCATGTACGTGTCTCATTCAATTCAATAAAACGACTAGCCAGTCTTCTAGTTCCAACTAGGAACGCATGATCAATCATTTATCAAGGTAAAAATTAATGTCAATACGAGAAAAGAAACAGCGCAAAAGACGATAGTAGATGGATGTCTATCTATGCGACAGGGCAAGTGGGTACCCATCTATGCGGCCAGAGTCAAATAAGGATCCCATACGGCAGTAGATGGATGCCCATCTATGCGGCAGGGTCAAATCAGGATCCCATGTGGCAGGGTCAAATCAGGATCTCATACGGCAGTAGATGGATGCCCATCTATGCGGCAGGGTCAAATCAGGATCCCATGCGACAGTAGATGTATGCCCATCTATGCGGCAGGATCAAATCAGGATCCCATACGGCACGGAAGCCAAGGGCCATGCCCTATGCGGCCAAGGATCGCCATGCGACACGGGCCAAACGGCCATACAGCATGCGGCAAGGGGGGCCAGGGGCCATGCGGTAAGGCTACCATGAGCCATGCGGCAAGGAAAAAATAGGAGCCATACGACAAGGAGGAAACAGGGGCCATGCGGCAAGCAGCCACACGGTAAAGGCCTATACGGCATGCTACCAAGCGGCACGCGACCAAAGGGATAACGCGACAAGGAGGGGGCCGCATGAAGACTGGAGTGCCTATACGGCCAAAGGGGAGCCGCAGGGGACTTGCCGCATAAAAGTCCATGCGGGAGACATTGTTTTTCTTCTCTAACTTTTTCGAGAAGAAGAACCTGGAAAATAGGGGGTTCCCAGACTTCCCAACCTTCAATCCAAGCCCAAATCTGGACTTCCATAGATCAAAATAGGGTAGAACGAAATTTTCTACAACATAGAATAACTAGATTTTAAAAACAAAGAAGTTTGATAGGTCAAAACCAAGAAAAACCGAAAATAACATAAACTTAGATATACGAAAATACACCCATGAAAACTAAAAACTCCAAGTTCTAAAGAGACTTAAAATCAAGTAAGGAAGAGAATGGAACTATAATACTTGAGATCCATCATAAAGCAAGTTGTACTTGCCTAAGCTCTCTAGGTTGGTGGGAGAGTAATGGAGGTTGAAGAAGAAGTAAATGAGAGAAATGAAGAGAGAAAAAAGTAAAGGGGTCTAAATATCAAGCCCAAGTCAAAATCTCCACCACCCATTCCTTCCTACAAGATCTAGGCTATCTACCCCTTATCATGATGAACCCAGCTAAACCAAGTTGGTTCAACATGAACAAAATAAACCAAAAGCTTAAGCAAAAGCAAAAAATAAAATACAAAAAATTAACTAGCATGAAATTACAGAATAAATTAAAAGAATTAAATATAGAACAAATGCATGATAAATATTAAATAAATACATTCAAGCAGTACACGTATTAAAATACGTATTCTGGGAACGGGGAGTGACAGTTCGCGTCGCATGGAGGCATCATTCTCCAGGAGAGTCTACCTGGGAGCGGGAGGATGAGATGCGCGAGCGGTACCCATTTCTATTTGGACCTTAAGGTATGGTTGTGTATCCTTCTCATTAGTTTAGTTTCGCCTTTCAATTTTGAGAACGAAATTCTTTTACGGAGGGTAGATTTTTCACTACCACATTTTAGCTTAAGGGTATTTTGGTCATTTTGAAAATTTTAAATTTAATTTGATTTGTTTGAGTGATGGTTGTTATTTTTGACCTTTGCTAGTTGAGACTTTGGAGACTAGCCTAGATGTTGACTTTGACTATGGTGATTTGGTTAGCATGGTGGGACCCTAGTCTAACTTAAGTCGACCCAAGTTGACATGTTGGACTTAGTTGTATGAAGAGATTAGGTGTTATAGGTGTTTGAACTAATAGCTAAGGGATTGAACCAATTTGATATTGCACTTGGTCCATAGCCCACTAGCCATCAACCCTAACCCTAGTTTTTCTACATGTGGCTGGACCCCTAGGGATTTCCCCTTTCTATTTAATCTCTTATATTTCATTCTTGCCCCTTTTTACACCACTTTCACTTTTGGCAAGAACAAGGTTGGTCCCCCTTTGCAATATTTTCTAATTTCTTTATTTCTCTTTCTTTTTGACTCTAGTCTTTTGCGTTAGGATCTAATCATTGCCTATTTACTGTTTATGGTGAGAAATCACAACTATTGTGCAATTTGGGGCTTTTGAGTTGCTAGAGGAATTCTCCAATATTGAGCTTTTTTATTGAATTTGACACTCAAAAGTTAAACCCCCCAAACCACCTCTATTTCCTAATTTCCTTACATGGTTGCGTAGATCTAGGAGTCCCCTAGCTGTGGAGTTGATCTCGTATGATTTTGTGTCAATTTGGTGTCTGTATCGGACACGTATCATAACTTGTATGTAGGTGTTTGATGAAATGCCACAGTAAGTTTTTTCTTAATAGTTTTGAAAAGTATTTGAATGGATTTGTTGATCTTCAGGTGTATATTGTTTTCCCTCATGACTGAGTCGACTTTTGAGCCGTGTCCGTGTCCAAATAGGACACGAACACACTCGCAGCAGGCTCGGGCAGTGCCCTGCTGCTCGAGGATTTGTTCTCTTCGTACAGTCCACGTGGGCGGCTGCCACTTGGCAGTAAGGTAGGGGCAATGACTGACACGTTAGCCCCTCAGCCTCGTGTCAAGTAGTTTCGTATCGGACACAAAATACTGTATGCACTGGTTTGATTGACAAGCATGTACACGAAAAACCCGGCCTGATATGGGCCTCGTGTCCGTACTGGACACGACATGGACACCTCTAGTGTGTCGACTTTGTAGCCCTACACGTGGGCTACACGTGTTTATCACCAGGTGGTGTGAGGTATCGTGTGTCGTGTCCACGACACCGGTGACTCGTAGCACGACACTGCACAGCCGTGTGTGTGTCTGTATGTGTTCTCGAGTCAGGACACGTCGTGTCCTACTTTCCAGGACACGATACGACTTGTGTAGCAAGTGTACACCTACACGACACATTACCAACCTAATAATTTTGATTATACTGTGTTTTCAATATGGATTTGTGTTTTCCCCCAAAACTCTGATACAAAAATATCAATACATTTTTCCTGATTTTAGAATATGGTTTAAATTCGATTTCAAATGCAAATTCATATGTTAAATTATGTTTTATATGGCTGGGATGTGTGTTTGTATGTTGGGGTTTCATATGGGGAACATTGCTTGGATTTATGATGTTTTCGAGTGTGCTATGACACTCGAAATTGTATAGACTGAACTGGATTTTTAGTAATAACTGAAAGTTGAGTTCTTAGACTCGAAAGTTGATTTCAATGATAATATTAGTTGGTGCAGGACTGATAAATGATGATTCACATTTAGGTTGTATGTGTAGGTTTCATTTTGCTATTTGGGATGTTTTCAAATGTCTAAGGCTTAACTAAATAAGGATGGCATAGGGTTTCACCTATTCATATGTATCATGTCACTCCATATTACACACACACACACACACACATATTGAATTGACACCCTCACTATCACTCAGCTCACACACACAGAGAAATCGGAAACATAAACCACACACACACAGTGACCTGTCACACTCACATACACACCCTCATCCCTCTATATATCTATTTATGTATGTATCTCGCTATATATATGTAAATATGCATGTATATATGTATGTATGTAAATAGCAATGTACATATATATGTGTATATATTTTGACACACACATTTAACCCTTGTACACACACAATATTTCATTTGACACTTGCCTATATATATATATATATATATATATATATATATATATATATATATATATATATATATATATATATATATATATATATATGCCTTTATATGAATGCCTATAATATGTATGCCTTATATACATTGAGTGTATATATGTATATATATATGAAATGTGTGTTTGATAGCTTGTGTTAGCTTTGAAATTGTGTGTGAGTGCTAGCATAGGCTTGGTTGGGCTTAGTGAGACTTGATTGGACTAGGATTGACCTAGTTGACCTAGTTTGACTAGTGTAGTTGACCAGAGTTGACCAAGAGTTGACTTTGGCCTAGATGACCTAGAAATCATATAGAATATATTGTAATCTTTAGTATTACCATTATGGATATGTTGTGACCTGTGTTGCTCTGTTTAGGACTCATCTACTCTGTCTGGACATATATATTCATCGGATACTCAGGATCCAGACGAGTACATTCTTTGACCGTTTCATACTTGATTGGATTTACATTTATGCTCTAGATTACTTTACTTGATACTGTCACATTGTTAACATGGATTGATACTATATGGATCCCTTCATGAGATGTTATCCCCCTCGGGAGCATCGGGTTACAGTATGTCATATGCGTTTCATCATGTACTCCGGTGCTTTCAACATTCATGTGCACTCTTGTGATTCATGTACTCTCATGTTCACAGAGCCCCCATGTATACATTCATGTGCACCGACTTATGGGCCTTCATGTGATATCATGTGAAATAACATAACCTGTCTGGATCCATGTATATTTATTGGGGTACGGGGGAGTATAAATAGTCATGTGAATAATTCCAAAGTAGTATACTCTTGTGCAAACTCTTAGATTACTCATATGCAAATTCAAGCCGTTCACATGTCTATCTTGTACTCTGCATCACTAGCCACTGTTAGTTCTTTACTTATAGTAGGTATTTCTTTACAGTCATCTCTTTTACTTTACATATATTTCTCAGTGTTTTATGTATCTTACTCTACATCATATTTACATATCCTGTCATATTATGAACTACGTAAGATGTATTGTGCTCGTTCCTGTCCTGACTGGACCTGTTGAAAATATTACAGATGACATTGAGGAGTTCTGTCCTACATACTATGGAGCAGGCCTAGATAACACATATGAGCTGGACTCCCAGGAGGACCCAGCACATGCAGAGGACATTATCCCAGTATTTGTAAACCCCCAATATTTTCTAATTATTTTAGTATTTTAAAAATTATTTTTACTATATTATTGCCATTAAAGAGGTGATTGGTATATGTACGTATGTATATATATATATATATATATATATATATATAT
The DNA here is from genome assembly GCA_029216955.1 of Iris pallida. NCBI lineage: Eukaryota > Viridiplantae > Streptophyta > Magnoliopsida > Asparagales > Iridaceae > Iris > Iris pallida. The sequence continues at coordinate 7,676,526 of JANAVB010024597.1, read as the reverse complement.
ATATATATATATATATATATATATATATATATATATATTATACGTATGATTGTGTGCTTGATGTTTTAAATACTACTAATTATAGCCTACCTTTGTTACAAAATATTTTTGATACTCGATTATGAATTATAGAATTGCTCTTGTGAATATATACATATATAAATGTATATATATATATATATATATATATATATATATATATATATGTAGAATTTGTTAAAAAAAAAGATTTGTAGTAGTGGCCGAACCTCCACCAACAGCAGCAGCTAAAGCTGCGGGGGGCCCGACCCCCTAAAACCGAAACCACAAAACATAGCAGCTGCAAGCTGCATGGATTAGCAACCCGATCCCAAAAACTTTAGCCCCAAAGCTTACTGTATTAGCAACCCGAGCCCCCCCTCCCATATTCTAAGTCCTAATACGAATAGTAGACAACGGCGCAGTATATATACAACTACTCGACAAACCGAAACCCTAACCCTCAATAACTCTTCTCCCTCCTGAAGCCCCCTCGACCTAGAACCCTAGACGAACTACCCTGGCCATTTGAGGCGCCGCACCATCGCGCGAACACTGCCGCACAGCCCAAGCCGACCGCACTTCAGAACGATCTCGGTTTTGCCGAACAGCGAGGTACCCTTCTTCCAATCCTCCTTTCTTCACGCACGCTCGATGATTTCTCGAATTATAAACTCCTATGTGTAGCCCATATGAACCCCTCCAATCTCCTTCTAATAGAATCCTGGGAACCCCAAGGGATTGCTTGAGAAATCGAGGCAAAGTTGCCCCAAAAACTGTTGAAAATAGAGTTTGAACCCAGATTCAAAACCACAACTTAGAAGCCAGATTCTGATCTGTGTGTCGAGATTTTTCAGGAACTAATTGAAAACAGTAGTAAACAACATAAACGAGATTATAACGCAAATTTTATGTCTGCAATTCGATTACTATGCACGAGTTAAACTGCTGTTAAAGTTTGTCAAAAAACTGCGTGTAAAATAGTAAATTTCAGAAACTTTATTCCGATACGGAACGTGCCCCGACAAACCGGGCAACGTGGTCGTGTGCTATACGCATCGAAAGGCGCATATGGATGTTGCCGACGTGTGGTAACTGACGGAACTTAGTTTCGTCGTGTGTGAGCGACGAAATCAGTCAGTATCCGTCGAGATACCCCGTATCGCCAATTTGCAAACTTTGCCCTAACTTCGTGTACAGTAGTTGATTCGAGATGAAACTTGCACCAAAAGGTCCGAATTGAAATTTTGGTACTGTGTGCCAAGTTTGGTTCGATTCTGAGAAGGTCGAATCGAAACCCTTTTTGGCGGGCCCGCAACCCACTCAAACGGACGATTTTGTACATGGCTCATCGGAATCCAAAACTGGACATACCGTTGAGTTCCTCTCCTCAAATTGAAACCGTAGACATGTAGTTTGATGACTTTAGATACCATAGACTTTGGCACGCATTTCGGTGCGAAGCGGATCCAACGGCGGACATCATTTTGACCCAAAATTACGATTTTGCCCCTGTTCCAGAATTAGACTTTTGGACAGACGTTTTCTAGGTATATCTTTTACACCGAGTGCATTTTTTATGTTTGTTTCAGCGTCCGGAGTTGTTTGGAGACTGTGATGTTTCTTGGCAAACATTGTGATTTCTTGGGCTTGCCACTTTGTACCATCAGGCAAGATACCTTGCCAACTTACTATGTGATTATTATATTTCTTATTTTCAGTTATTATTTTCAGCATTCTTGTTTCTTGATATTTAAACTGTTCGTGCAAGTCACACTTGGGTGCAAGCGACTCTATAGGTCGTTTATCTTGCCTTATTTATTTCTCTTGCATTGACTTAGTCTAGTGACCACCCATTGATGTTGAGATATTGGTATATCTTATACGGCCTTGACACTTATTGTATCATGTGTTGTGAGTCACATGTAGGATACGTACCCACATAGTCGGCTGGCTACCGATACGTATGGAGCGTGCGACGGATAGGAGTAACTGCCAATAGTGTTGCATGCTAGAAGACTTGGCAGTTACTAGAGCTACATGTCAGTCATGGAGATGATCATACTAGACATTGGGTGGGGAGAACAATACCTGACGTATGGGCTTCTTTTCACTTCCCTGGTTACCTGTGCGCTCCTCCAAAGACGCAGGCTCCAGGCGCCCTCTGACGTTTCCCAGAGCGTTATGGACGTAGCCCTTGCACATGGTGCCCTCTGACGCTTCCAGAGCGTTATGGACGTAGGCCCCTGGTGCCCTTTATGGGAACTATGTCGATCCCATTTACAGCCCGGGCTCATGCGTCAAAGGATTGTATCTCAACTGCATAAACACAGTAGAATGGTCAGAAACCCGATTGCATGCATACCTTTTTCTCTTATTATATTATCACAGTTTATATGTCATGGTGTTTTCTTGTATCTTGCTATATCCCCTGAGGACCTGGTTATCTCTCCAGGGTTAGACAATTTTTCACAGGAGTACGGAGCGGCGTTGGAGCTATCATACATTGATGACGAGGCAGTCCCTACTGATTCCTAGTCTATTCTATATCTGAGACAGTTATAGACATTATTTTACATCTCTTTTCTTTTTATTTTGTGGAGGTTGGACTCTAATCTTGTGAGACTATTTTTTATAGCTGTTTGGAGTGAGTATGTTCATCCGGCTATCTTTTGATACTCTTATTTATTTATTTTGGACTCTATTATCTTCTGTATTGAGCTGTAATGAGATTAGATTTTGTTTTTCTGGCCTGTAATTATTTTATTTACAGCTTATGTACATATATGAGGATTCCATATATTGGAGTATTTTTCATATGTGTGCAGTTGGCATATTGACGTGCTCGATCCTATGTATTTTGGGACTGGGGCATTACATGTTTTTTGGTGGCCCATGCAGGTCTACGTTAATATTGTTGGGTTACATGACTGTGCCCAACAAGCCTGCATATAGGAATAGGAATATCTCATCCAGAACTACTACTACCTCTTGACTTCTAATCTTTTCAAAACTTCCTTGATTATTCGATTTACTTCATATCTAATCTTCCTAATATCAACTTATCTTCTTCGTTCCAACAGTATGCATTTAAGAAGCGGACGCACTTCCGCCTTGGCCCTCACATCTAGTGAAGAGGCTACTCCGGAGGGACAGAATCCTCCCATGACTCCAGCGACACCATACCAGCTAGGACAGTCGTAGCCTAATACGATACCGACGACAGAGTACCCAGAGATCGCAGCACCCTCAGGCAGCCAGGTTGGGCAGACTACTACCATGCCACCAGAAGGAAATGTACCTCTGCCTCCACCACCACCATTCCCTCAGCAGTTTCCTCCACAGTCGGGACCTCAGATGCCTCCACCACCGACTGATGGGAGACCTACTACCCAGTTTATGTACGCCATGATGCAGGCTCAGTGGCAGCAGAATGAGCTGATGAGACAGACGATGATGGCAGCAATGGCTAGACCTCCACCACCACCTCCAGCACCAGCACCAGCACCGGCTCGGTATCCTTATGAAGGCTCTATCAAGAATTTCACAGATATGAACCCCAAGGCCTTCAGAGGGACAGAAAAGCCACTAGAGGTGTCACAGTGGCTTATTAGTACAGAAAAGCTACTGAAGGCATCCCAGTTGCCAGCTCGAGATTGGATGACAGCAGTGGACCTACTGTTGGAAGACAATGCTCACCACTGGTGGAAGGCAGAAGAGAGACGATTAGGCACTGGAATCACCTGGAAGCAGTTCTGTGATGCATTTTATGAGAGATTCTTCCCTATTCATGTTCGAGATGGTCTCTATGACCAATTCCTACATCTGAAGCAAGGGAATATGACAGTTGATGAGTATGACTCAGAGTTCAATCGCCTGAGTCAATTTGGTACGAGATTGATTCCGACAGAGTTAGAGAAGGCGATGAGATTTCACCAGGGGCTTGCGCCAGAGCTCAATTCTTATACGACTACCCAGTCTCGAGTCTCCCATTCAGCTATCTTGGAAGAAGTTCATGCTCAGGAGATTCTTCGCAAGGAGCAGCAGCAGACATCGAGACGTCATACACCAGCAGTTACACCAACCCGAGCTACTCAGAGTGGACCTATTAGGAGGGCCACAGGACAGTTCCAGCAGTGGCCCTCACCTTATCAGAAGCCCGTTTGCCTTTACTGCGGAAAGCAAGGACATCTCCAGAACGACTGCAGGACTCGCCTTGGATTATGCTTGAGATGTGGATCCAATCAGCACATGCTCAAGGACTGTCCGGAGCAACAGGCGATAGTACATGCTCGGCAGAACCTGAGGCCTACAGCCCCAGCTCTTCCAGCACCACAGCCTGTAGCAGGAGCACCTCGTCCACCATTGCCTCCACAAGGCGTACAGTACAACAAGGCCAGAGCTCAGGGACCATGACAAAATTATGGGCAGGTATTCTCACTTGCTGTTGATGTCACGACCCGCACCCACTTTGAGGGTACGAGAGCGTAACAACGCCCAGCCTACGCCGCAGTGTCTGCAGTAGAACGCCGTCAGTGCGGGCTCGATTGCTCCCAAACCATTCAACGAGGTCCTACGAAACTTTGTAGGCCTCGTGTCAGTCATGTAGGGAGTCCTCCTGTCAAATTCCGTGTGGTGAAGTGTCGTGTATAGGGAGTTATAGCCCCCGAATAGCAGGGCACTGCCCGTGTGTGCTGTGAGCGTGTTCGTGTCCTGTTTGGACACGGACACGGCTCAAAAACCAACTCAGTCCAGTTGCAAACTAATGTACACATATAAATCATCAATTTTGTTCAAACACTTTTCAAAAATAACAAATAAAAATCCTTTGTGGCATATCAACAAACACTATAAAAACGACACTGATACGTGTCCAAAATGGACACGAAAGGACACGAAATTCTGGGGATTCCTATTCCTACGGTCAGGCTAGGTATAGGGCTCCCTAATGATGCAAAAATAACAGGGTTCTATGGTGAGGAATTGAAATTATCTATGTGTATCAAAAGCTCCAAAAAGCTCCACAAAGAGGTGCTCCTCTTGATGGCCAAATTCCTCCAATGAGCTCCAAAGCCAAGAACACTTGGTACCAACAGAAAGTAGAGGAAATTTAGGACTCAATGCAATTTTTTGGGTTAAAAAGGAATAAAAATGAATTTACTAGGATTTATGGAAGATGGGAAATACCTCTTTCCAAAACTTGGCAAGAAAACCTAATGGAGGCTAGCCCTAACATTGAGAGGCATTAAATAGGGTGGGAAATCCTATGTTGGCTGCCATGGGCTGATCAGGGTTAGAGTTTGGCTACATGGTGTGGGCCTATGGGCTTTAAGTCTCATGTCATTAATCATGACTTATGAAGTCATAAGCCATTTTAGCCTAATCAACTCCAAAACTCTCCAAACAAGTTCTAATGACTTAAACCTCACTAAATTAGGTCTAACCAAGTTTACTTAACCTAACCAAGTGGTCTTAACCTAGGTTAGTCACTAGGTTAGCCTTCTAGTCAACACTAGTCAACCCTCAATTAAACAATTCCAAAATAAATTCTAAAAATTCCCATAAATTCAAATAAATTATAATAAATTCAAATAACCCTAAAATGTCAAAAATACCCTAATTACATGGCTAGGCTCTAGGGTAGGCAGTCTCTACTATTCACTAGCAAAACACCATAAATCATAAGTCATGAACTTAAATAGTTTAAGAATAATTAAAAATCACTAAAAATCATAATATGAAATAAATATCATTAAATAATAATTATAATTACAAAATTTCAAAATTACCCTCTTCTGGAAAATTGGGTGTTACAATCCTACCCACCTTATAAAAATTTTGTCCTCGAAATTAAGATGGTAGCAGTCCTTCTAGGTCAAACACCCCACAATCAAAGTCTCAAACATACCGTCAGATAATCATATACGTCTGTCCAAAATCATGATACTCAGAATCTTCGTCATGCTAGCGAGCAAGGCTACGATAATCACAGAGTCCTCGACTAAGGCACATACCTCTAGAATCATGGTATTTAAAATTTTCGCATTGTCGCATGCTTGGCAGCGAAAACCTTAAATTCCCACACCCGAGATATACGTCCTAAATCTGACTATATGTCCTCACTATGCCAGCTAACACGACTATCGAAGATTCTAGATTCCATAACTAGGTGACCTAGCCCATATGATTCATCTCAAAAGAAAATCAAACATAACACAAGGACAACAGGACAAAATTGATAAATCAAAAAGGAACAGAGGGAATCAAGATTTCAAGGCAGCTATAAGAGGCAATTGCAGAATTTGAGTCAAAAGAACGGAACTTGCAACTAGATCTCCAACGGCCTGAGCATCCTCGACTGTCCTGGCGAAAGCTCGCCCTTGCTGGCCTCCCCTGGCCTGCTACTGATGCTGCATGTACCTCTGTTGCTGAGTCGATAAAGGTAATCCCCTCTGCTGGCCTACCGGGGCCCTAGCTCCTGCTCCCTGAACTGTCTGTCCCGATGATTCGGGACACTCTCTCAGACGATGATCGGATCCTCCGCAAAGCAATTATCTGCCCAGCCACTTCCGGCATTCGCCCCAATCGTGCCCTGGTCTCTTGCAAAAAGGGCAAATGATAACAAGCTGCTGTCCCGGGGTCTGCTGCTTGCCTCTGCGGCTGCTGCGGCTGCTGAAAGGGTACACGGTCTTGAAACTGCCACTGCTGAAAGTAGACCCTCGACTGCTGGTACTGCTGCTGAAACTGTAGAAGTAGCATTTGCTGCTGAAACTGTAGGGGTGGCATCTGCTGCTGAAACTGTGGCTGAATCTGCAAGTGGGGCATCTGATGCGGATACTGCTGCTGAATCTGCAGATGGGACATCTGATGTGGATACTGTTGCTGAATCTGCAGGTGGGGCCTCTTGGCCGGGCCTGCACTGCCACTAGCTCCCTGAGTGTCCCGCATCCTCTTCTCCTTCAGTCCAAGATCGTCCTCCGCTGTCATGGCTCCTACCAGAATCTGCTCGAAAGTGGCGTCGCGGCCGCGCTTGGTATATGACTTGATCTCCTTGATCAAACCCCTGCGGAACCTCCTCGCCTTCCCGACCTCGGTAAGGTCCTCGATGAATCTGCTCAAATGGCTGAACTCTCCAGCGTACTCCTCAACGGTCTGGTTCCCCTGAACCAAACTCTCGAACTGCGCCTCCAAAGCACGGAGTGCGGTATCGGGAAAGAATTTCTCCTTGAACAGTTTCTTGAACGCTGCCCAAGTCTGACCGGCTGTACCAATCCTCGGGTCGGCCTGGTACCAGGTACGGGCCAAATCCTGCATCTGACTGACTGCTACCTCGATCTGTAATCCTGCTGGTATCTGTGCCAATCGGAATATCTCCTCAATGTGCTCTATCCAATCGTCAGCGTATATGATGCCCTCTGTAGCCTTGAAGTCTCGGGGTCCCATCTTCTTGAAAGAATGGATGTCTGGAGTCCTCGGCTGATGCGGCTGCATCTGGCCTCCTTGTGGCTGAGCGGCTACCAGCTCCACTGTCGTCCTGACCAACTGGTGAGTATCTTGTATGCTCTGTCGGATATCAGCAGACTGGCTTTGCTGTATTTGTTGCTTAAACTCCATGAATCGTTGGAAGAGGGTAAACATCTGAGCCGTATCTACTGTCCCTGAAGGTAACTGCTGCTGGTACATATCTGAAATGACGGGGGAAGACCTCCGGACAGGTGGAGGTGCGCTCCCAAAAGCTGCAAAAACTCCTATACGAGCAGAAATAGGGGGTGCTGTGGTCCCAACGTCCACAATCAGGCGAGGGGTGGTAGGCCTCTCACCAGCGTCTGCTGGGCCAGAGTGATGCGATCGTGTCTCAATCACCATCCTGGAGACAGATCAAACAAGGAATCAATACTGGGATAGAATCGATAATTCAAGGAAGGACAGTTATTCAAGGAAGTATCAGGAATTTAGATGGCAGGAATCCAGTTAAGAGTTTTTTCTAATATGATTGAATAACTCAAATAAATCCTAATCCTACTGCAGGTTGTAGTGGTACTCTAGTTCGAATACCACTACAAAAACTCGACCTGTATGGGCCACCACTAAAAACGTGTCACGACCTGCACCCACTGTGAGGGTACGAGAGCGTAACAGCGCCCAGCCTACGCCACAGTATCGGCGGTAGAACGCTGTTCTAGGTCATGAACTATAACTAACATAATATGAATACTCTCCATAAGGAGGCCAACACAGAGGTACAACTCAATCACAATCTAGAGATAGAATATGGCACGATAAAATAGATAAGAGAATCCTCAACTGAGGTACAACAGAAATGAAATACAAGTCTAATCATCTCTAAAAATATACAACTCTGAATCAAGAACAACAACTAAACATAAAATGGAAAACAATCTAAGCTATCTATACTAAGCAGGGTATCGTCCTCAGCAGCTGCCTGAACCTCCCCAGGGGTCCAGGTCGCGAGTGTCATCTAGGCAAGCTCCAAGTAAGGGGTGCAGGGTTCCTCATCATCCTCTGTAAAATTTTCAACAGGTCCAGTCAGGACGGGAGCGAGCACAGTACATCTCAATAGTTTATAGCAGGTTAGAAAATATAATCATGCAGTAAAGTAAGATATAGATACCGAAGGAAATGTAGTATGTAAACAGAGAGAGAACTGTAATAGAAATATCTACTATAAGTAGAGAGCTACCAGTGACTAGTGATTTAGAGTACAAAGTCGACATATGAACGGCTTGATTTTTACATGGCTATACTAAAGAGGCGTACATGGCTATTCTACTTTGGAAATTGTTCACATGGCTATTTATACTTCCCCGTACCCCCAACTAATACACAAGGATCCAAACAGGTTATGTTATGATTCTATATAACAGCCCCCGAAGGGTAGTAGACCCCGAAGGTGATAGACCCCGAAGGTAATAGACCCCGAAGGTAATAGACCCCGAAGGTGATACATAGTAGTCCCAAAAATGGAGATTCTGATAGACCCAATAAATGGGATAAGGATTCAAAGAAGACTCTGTGATCATATGAGTATATGTCACAAGTGATCAAAGAACCAAAGAAGCATATGATACGCTATGTAAGTGAAACGCACAGAACATAGAGTACCCGATGCTCCCTGAAGGGATAACATCTCAAGAAGGGATCCGTATAGTACTAATCCGTGTGACCAACGTGACAGTATCAAGTAAAGTAATTTAATACAAGAAATAATTCTAAGCAGGATATGAAATGATCAGAGAATGTACTCGCCTCGTATCTGAATGTCTGAAATAAATGTACTGTTCGAGATGAGGTACCTGACTCCTAGTTAGAGCAACACAAGTCAAGATGTATACAGAGGGTGATATATGAAATGTACAATGCATCTGCATGCTGTCTAGGTCAAACTAGACTAAAGTCAACCCTCGGTCAACTCTAGTCAACTAGACTAGTCTAACTAGGTCAACTAGGTCAAGTCCTAGCCCAACAAGTCTAATAAGTCTCACTAGGCCTAACCAAGCCTAGTCTAGCAATCACACACCATCACAGGTCATAGAGAACACATATTACATATTTACCCACATTACATATATACATATCCATACAAGTGCAATAACAACTAATCCATAGGCTAGTGAACTAGGATACTATACCCTATAACAATGTGCATACCAACCCAAGGCTAAGGTATCACACACATACATACATCTACCTATAGACTATAGGTAATGTCCTACTAACCAATCTTAAATCACTAGGGCCTAAAGCCTAACTACAAAATCCTAAAGCTATATCACTTTACAACCCATTACTTTAACCTCAAGCTAATAAGCCTAACTCAAACTCTAAGTCCTATAGGCTAACAACTCCTAAGCCTATCACTAACCTAACACTTCTAACAATCTAACAGTCCTAACCAACTCACTCTTACACCCACTCTACCATTGTATAACCAAGACACATGTTCCTATACACAAATATATATATACCTAGATAACTAATCACTATGGGACTGTTATTCATGACAGGTATCAGGAAAACCTCACATCTTTTATACAAACACACACCTTCATTGCCTCCTGCCTGTACAGGCCCCTAGCCTGCTCCCACTGCCTGAACATTGGCCTATGGCTAATGTTACTACTACCTACTGCTGCTGCTAAGCCTCTGCCAACTGCTGTATTTGCAAGCTGCTGCAAAATGTAGGGCCAGGCAAGCCAAAGCAGCCAAGTCAATGCAATGAAATGCCCACTGCTGCCTTCTACTGCTACTGCCCTGCTGCAATTGCATGAAAAGTCAGGCCAAGCCAAAGCTAAGCAATGCATCTGCTCTGCAATGCAAGCCAGGCCAAATGCCAAGCCAACTAAGGTTCTGCTACCAACCTACAACTGAACACACAGTACACAAGAATCCACATACATACACCTACCTATATATGTAATTATATGTATACAACATCTAAATATCTAATCTCATATTTGTGTAGCAATCAATGTGCAATTGTGTGTAAAATGAATTCATTGTATTCCCAAGAAAATAGTTCAAAGATGTGGGTGTATGCACATGATACATATGTGTGTATAAAAGGTGAAATCAGTGAATGTAGGTGTTCAATTTGACAGTGCTAAGGCTAAAACCCTGTGTGTGTGTTAGAGTGTAGGGAAATCGACAGGTGTGTGCTTGTGTGTATAAAGGAATCAAATGTGGGTGACAGTGAGCTAGAGGAAGGAAAAACTTGTGTGTTCTCAGGAATTTAAGGATCAATCTCAGGGTTGATATTAAAGTAAAACTCAGTCTTGAACAACATTCTCAGTTCAAATGAAATCACATCAAACAACATAATCGTTCAATATAATTCAAGGGAATAAATCTCAGGTTTTGGGTTCAGGGAAAAATTAGTGACTAGTATGAAAACTCAATGAAATCTGAAACTTGTGAAATCTGAAACTTAACATTCAACAGGAAATTAACATACAATGAAATCTGAACTTGTGAAATCTGAAACTTAACATTCAATAGGAATTAACATCAATGAAATCTGAAACTAATCAATTCAAACAGTCCCCCAAAAACCCAGTTTTCAGTCCACCATTGCATTCTCAGTTTTTGAACCCAATTTGTCCCAAATCAATCCAAAATCGACACACCCATAGGAATCATGTAGGAGTACATGTTAGGGGGTTAATTACATGCAATTAACAGTGATATCTAGGTTAAAAATCGATGACAACTTCACATTAAAATCTGGAAAAATAATGGGAAAAAATTGTTACTGATACATAGGTAACAGGAAATAGGGAATTGGAAAATTAATCTATAAATTCAAATTAAAATGCTAATTTGAGGGTTGGTAACACGGAGGCATATTGTGTAAGTGTCCCACACGAGTTTGTGTCCATCCAAGTGGACACAAACGTGTCCAATCACATAGAACATGAAAACAGTGCACAAATAGGCCAATCGTCGTGCACGTGTTCACTAAGGTCGTGGACACGACACACGACTCCTCATGACACGTGGTTTCGCACATGTGTAGCCCACGTGTAGGGCTACACAGTAGACCCACCATGATGTGTCCACAACGTGTCCAGAGTGGACACGGACACGTGTTTGTGCGCGTGTCTGTGCGTGTATACAGCTGCCTGCGCGCGACAGGGCGCGTCAGTGCGGGCTCGATTGCTCCCAAACCATTCAACGAGGTCCTACGAAACTTTGTAGGCCTCGTGTCAGTCATGTAGGGAGTCCTCCTGTCAAATTTCATGTGGTGAAGTGTCGTGTACAGGGAGTTATAGCCCCCGAATAGCAGGGCACTGCCCGTGTGTGCTGTGAGCGTGTTCGTGTCCTGTTTGGACACGGATACGGCTCGAAAACCAACTCAGTCCAGTTGCAAACTAATTTACACATATAAATCATCAATTTTGTTCAAACACTTTTCAAAAATAACAAATAAAAATCCTTTGTGGCATATCAACAAACACTATAAAAACGACACTGATACGTGTCTAAAATGGACACGAAAGGACACAAAATTTTGGGGATTCCTTTTCCTACGGTCAGGCTAGGTATAGGGCTCCCTAATGATGCAAAAATAACAGAGTTCTATGGTGAGGAATTGAAATTACCTATGTGTATCAAAAGCTCCAAAAAGCTCCACAAAGAGGTGCTCCTCTTGATGGCCAAATTCATCCAATGAGCTCCAAAGCCAAGAACACTTGGTACCAACAGAAAGTAGAGGAAATTTAGGACTCAATGTAATTTGTTTGGGTTAAAAAGGAATAAAAATGAATTTACTAGGATTTATGGAAGATGGGAAATACCTCTTTCCAAAACTTGGCAAGAAAACCTAATGGAGGCTATCCTTAACATTGAGAGGCATTAAATAGGGTGGGAAACCCTATGTTGGCTGCCATGGGCTGATTAGGGTTAGGGTTTGGCTACATGGTGTGGGCCTATGGGCTTTAAGTCTCAAGTCATTAATCATGACTTATGAAGTCATAAGCCATTTTAGCCTAATCAACTCCAAAACTCTCCAAACAAGTTCTAATGACTTAAACCTCACTAAATTAGGTCTAACCAAGTTTACTTAACCTAACCAAGTGGTCTTAACCTAGGTTAGTCACTAGGTTAGCCTTCTAGTCAACACTAGTCAACCCTCAATTAAACAATTCCAAAATAAATTCTAAAAATTCCCATAAATTCAAATAAATTATAATAAATCCAAATAACCCTAAAATATCAAAAATACCCTAATCACATGGCTAGGCTCTAGGGTAGGCAGTCTCTACTGTTCACTAGCAAAATACCATAAATCATAAGTCATGAACTTAAATAGTTTAAAAATAATTAAAAATCACTAAAAATCATAATATGAAATAAATATCATTAAATAATAATTATAATTACAAAATTTCAAAATTACCCTCTTCTGGAAAACTGGGTGTTACAGTTGAGGTTATAGAGACAGAGGCAGAAGTTATAGCAGGTATGGTTTTAGTTGCATCTTTTCATGCTATTACATTATTTGATACTGGAGCCACACATTCATTCATAGCCACTAGTTTTGCCACTAGACACAGCATTCCCATCACACCTTTAGCTAAGAATGTTAAAATCCTTACTGAAGGAGGAGTTGTACCTGTTAGCAGTATTTGTAGACGTCCTGTAGTGATAACTGGCAGAGAGATGATGGCACGACTTCTTGTATTTCCTATGCCGACATTTGATGTGGTTCTTGGAATGGACTGGTTGAGCCAGTATTTCACTCTCATAGACTGCCATAGGAGCAGTATTATCTTTAGACCACCGAATGCGGCAGAATTTGAGTTCACCAAAGAAGACGGAGAGAGTTGTGATGCACCCACATCGGGGACTCATATGATGATGCATGACACCCCTCAGCACCCTATTATCACCGAGTTTGAGGATGTATTCCCCGAGAAATTGCCAGGACTACCACCTGACCGAGATATTGAGTTTTCTATTGAGCTCATTCTCGGAGCCGAGCCTATTTCATCTCGAGTATATCGTCTGGCACCTAAGGAGTTGGAAGAGATGAAGATGCAGATTGATGACTTATTAGAGAAGGGATTTATTCGTGCCAGTGCGTCACCATGGGGAGCACCCGTTCTTTTTGTGCCTAAGAAAGACGGGACAGTGCGCATGTGCATCGACTACAGAGCATTGAATGCAGTGACGGTGAGGAACAAGTGTCCTTTGCCGCGTATAAACGATCTATTCGATCAACTGAGTGGAGCAAAATTATTCTCCAAGATTGACTTACGATCAGGCTATCACCAATTGAAGGTTCAGAAGGAAGATATTGCAAAGACAGCTTTTCAATCGAGGTATGGACCCTACGAGTTCTGGGTCATGCCTTTCGGTTTGACTAATGCTCCCGCAGTTTTCATGAATTTAATGAACAAGATCTTTTAGCAGTACTTGGACAAATTTGTAGTAGTCTTTATAGATGATATCTTCATTTACTCCAAAAGTCAAGAAGAGCATTAGCAGCATCTACAGATAGTTTTGGGAACATTGAGGAATGAACGACTTTTCGTAAAGCTTAGCAAGTGTGATTTCTTTCTCGAGGAGGTATTATTTCTTGGTCATATCATTACGGGTGATGGTATATCAGTAGACCCAGATAAGATCACAGCAATCAAATCATGGCCCGCTCCCACATCAGCTTCTGAGGTGATAAGTTTTCTCGGACTTGCGGGTTACTACCGACGGTTCGTAGAAGATTTCTCTCGAATAGCGGGGCCTATGTCTCGATTAACTTGCAAGGATCAGGAGTTTGTATGGACAGACAAGTGTCAAGCCACTTTTGACGAGTTGAAGAAGCGATTGACCACAGCACCGATCTTGACACTACTATCAGGTCCGGGAGGATTTGTGATCTACAGTGACGCATCCGAGAAATGATTAGGATGCATATTGATGCAGCACGGTCGAGTAGTAGCTTATGCATCGCGACAGTTGAGAGTGCACGGGAAGAATTATCCGACCCACGATCTAGAGCTCGCAGCAGTTATCTTTGCACTGAAGCTACAGAGACACTACTTGTACGAAAAGAAGGTTGATAACTACACTGATCATAAAAGCCTCAAGTACGTGTTCACACAAAAAGAGTTGAACATGCGACAGCGACGTTGGTTGGAGTTGATGAAGTATTACGAGATCGAGCTACATTATCATCCGGGCAAGGCTAATGTCGTGGCAGACGCATTAAGCCGTAAGCCCGTGGCACACTTTTTGACTACGCAGAAGGAATTGATTAGAGACTTGGAGCAGCTTGGTATTGAGGTAGTATTGCCTGGAGTAGATGGCGTATTAGCCAACCTCCAAGTGCAATCATCATTGGTAGAGCGTATCAAGACAGCATTGCCCAATGATGCTAGATTTTGATGGCTGAGAGAAAGGACTGAAGCAGGAGTGCAGACGGGATTGAGGATCCACCCCGATGGGATATTGCGATGTGGTGATCGCATTTATGTTCCCAATGGAGAGCTACGGCAGGAGCTGATGGCAGAGGCTCATAGTTCGACTTACTCTATTCATCCCGAAGGAACCAAGATGTACCGCGACTTACAACAGTATTATTGGTGGCACGGAATGAAGCTAGAGATAGCTTGTTTCGTTGCCAAGTGCTTGGTATGCCAACAAGTGAAAGCGGAGCACCAAAGGATGGCCGAATTATTGTAGCCACTACCCATTCCCGAGTGGAAGTGGGAGCACGTTACTATGGATTTCGTCACGGGTTTTTCTCGGAGTCCTAGGGAACGTGACGCAGTATGGGTGATTGTTGATAGACTTACCAAGTCAGTCCATTTCTTACCTTTTAGAGTGGGCCAGTCGACAGAGGTATTGGCAGAGATGTATATAGAGCAGATTGTGAGGTTACACAGTGTGCCTGTTAGTATTGTGTCAGACCGTGACTCGAGATTTACCTCACATTTTTAGAGGAGCATGCAAGAGAATTTGGGCACCCGATTGAAGTTTAGCATGGCATACCATCTGCAGACAGACGGCCAGTCGGAGCGTACCATTCAGACGCTAGAGGATATGTTGAGATTGTGCATGCTTGACTTTGGCGGTACATGGGAGGACCATCTTCATCTTGTAGAATTTTCCTACAACAATAGCTATCAAGCGAGCATTCAGATGGCTCCATTTGAAGCGTTGTACGGTAGGAAGTGTCGGTCTCCCGTTTGTTGGAGCGACATAGGAGAGCGACAGCTATTGGGTCCCGAGTTGGTCTTGAGCATAGTGGAGACAGTAAAGAAAATTGAAGAAAATTTAGGGCCACCTGCGAGCAGCGCAGGATCGTCAGAAGCAGTGGACAGATAATCGTCGCCGACCCTTGGAGTTCAAAGAGGGCGACCATGTGTTCTTGAAGATATCCCCCACTAGAAGCACGATTCGATTCGAAGGGCGTGGCAAGTTGAGTCCAAGGTACATCGGGCCTTTCGATGTTTTGGAACGTGTTAGAGAGGTTGCCTACAGATTAGCCTTGCCACCGTCGCTAGAGGGAGTGCATGACGTATTCCATGTATCCCAGTTGAGAAGGTACGTGGCGGACAGCAATCATGTGCTTGATCTTTCTGAGATCACAGTTGGACCGAGTTTGTCGTACGAAGAGCAACCAGTAGGTATCCTCGGTCGCCGAGTGAAGGTATTGCGAAATCAATCTATTCTATTGGTTCACGTGGCATGGAAGCATCACACGCCAGGGGAGTCTACTTGGAAGCGCGAGGACGACATCCGAAATCGCTACGCACATTTGTTCGAAGGCGAAGGTATGTCTTGCATTTTGAGTACTATTATATTCCTTGCATTGCATTGATTCCCCGACCTTAGTTTAATTTCGAGGACGAAATTTTCTTTAAGTTGGGTAGGAAGTAAACCCCCAATATTTTCTAATTATTTTAGTGTTTTAAAAATTATTTTTACTATATTATTGGCATTAAAGAGGTGAATGGTATATGTACGTATGTATAGATATATATATAAATATATTATACGTATGATTGTGTGCTTGATGTTTTAAATACTACTAATTATAGCCTACCTTTGTTACAAAATATTTTGATACTTGACTACGAATTACAGAATTGTTCTTGTGAATATATACATATATAAATGTATATATATATATATGGATATATGGATATTTATATATATATATATAGAATTTGTTAAAAAAAAGAGTTGTAGTGGTGGACGAACCCCCACCAACAACAACAGCTAAAGCTGCGGGGGGCCCGACCCCCTAAAACCGAAACCACAAAACATAGCAGTTGCAAGCTGCATGGGTTAGCAACCCAATCCCAAAAACTTTAGCCCCAAAGCTTACTGTATTAGCAACCCGAGCCCTCCCATATTCTAAGTCCTAATACGAATAGTAGACAATGGCGTAGTATATATACAACTGCTCGACAAACCGAAACCCTAACCCTCAATAACTCTTCTCCCTCCTGAAGCCCCCTCGACCTAGAACCCTAGACGAACTACCCTGGTCGTTGGAGGAGCCACACCACCGTGCGAACACTGCCGGACAGCCCAGGCCGACCACACTTCAGAACGATCTCGGTTTTGCCGAACAGCGAGGTACCCTTCTTCCAATCCTCCTTTCTTCACGCACGCTCGATGATTTCTCAAATTATAAACTCCTGTGTGTAGCCCATATGAACCCCTCCAATCTCCTTCTAATAGAATCCTGGGAACCCCAAGGAATTGCTCGAGAAATCGAGGCAAAGTTGCCCTAAAAACTGTTGAAAACAGAGTTTGAACCCAGTTTCAATACCACAACTTAGAAGCCAGATTCTGATCTGTGTGTCGAGATTTTTTAGGAACTAATTGAAAATAGTAGTAAACAACATAAACGAGATTATAACGCAAATTTTATTTTTGTAATTCGATTACTATGTACGAGTTAAACTGCTGTTAAAGTTTGTCGAAAAACTGCGTGTAAAATAGTAAATTTTAGAAACTTTATCCCGATACGGCACGTGCCCCGACAAATTGGACGACGTGGTCATGCGCTATATGCATCAAAAGGCGCGTATGGACATTGCCGACGTGTGGTAACTGACGGAACTCAGTTTCTTCGTGTGTGCGCGACGAAATCAGTCTGTATCCGTCGAGATATCCCGTATCGCCAATTTGCAAACTTTGTGCTAACTTCGTGTACATTCGTCGATTCGAGAAAAAACTGGCGCCAACATGTCCGAATCGAAATTCTGGTCCTGTGTGCCAAGTTTGGTTCGATTCTGAGAAGATCGAATCGGAACCCTTTTTGGCGGGCCTGTGACTCACTCAAACGGACGATTTTGTACACGGCTCATCGGAATCCAAAACTGGACATACCGTTGAGTTTCTCTCCTCAAACTGAAACCGTAGACATGTATTTGACGACTTTAGAGACCATAGACTTTGGCATGTGTTTCGGTGTAAAGCGGGTCCAACGGCGGACATTATTTTGACCCGAAATTACGATTTTACCCCTGTTCCAGAATTAGACTTTTGGACAGGCATTTCCTTGGTATATCTTTTACACCGAGTGTGTTTTTGATGTTTGTTTCAGCATCTGGAGTTTTTTGGAGACTGTGACGTTTCTTGGCTGACATTGTGATTTCTTGGGCTTGCCACTTTGCACCATCAGGCAAGATACCTTGCCAACTTACTCTATAATTATTATATTTCTTATTTTTAGTTGTTATTTTCAGCATTCTTGTTTTTTGATATTTAAACTATGCTTCCAAGTCACACTTGGGTGCAAGAGACTCTATCGGTCGTTTATCTCGCCTTATTTATTTCTCTTATATTGACTTAGTCTTGTGACCACCCATTGATGTCGAGCTATTGGTATATCTCATACGGCCTTGACACTTGTTGTATCACGTGTTATGAGTCACATGTAGGATACGTACCCGCGTAGTCATCTGACTACCAATACGTATGGAGCGTGCGACGGATAGGAGTAACTGCCAATAGTGTTGCATGCTAGAAGACTTGGCGGTTACTAGAGGTACATGTCAATCATGGAGATGATGATACTAGGAATTGGATGGGGAGAACAATACCTGACGTATGGGCTTCTTTGCACTTCCCTGATTACCTATGCGCTCCTTCGGAGACGCAGGCTCCAGGCCCCCTCTGACGTTTCCCAGAGCGTTATGGACGTAGCACTTGCACATGGTGCCCTCTGACGCTTCCGGAGAGTTATGGACGTAGGCCCCTGGTGCCCTTTATGGGAACTATGCCGATCCCATTTTCAGCCAGGGCTCATGCGTCGAAGGATTGTATCTCAACTGCATAAACACAGTAGAATGGTCAGGAACCCGATTGCATGCATACCTTTTTCTTTTATTATATTATCACAGTTTATATGGCATGGTGTTTTCTTGTATCTTGCTATGTCCCCTGAGGACCTGGTTATCTCTCCAGGGTTAGACGATTTTCTACAGGAGTACGGAGCGGCGTTGGAGCTATCATACATTGATGACAAGGTAGTCCCTACTGATTCCTAGTCTATTCTATATCTGAGACAGTTGTAGACATTATTTTACATCTCTTTTCTTTCTATTTTACGAAGGTTGGACTCTGGTCTTGTGAGACTATTTTTCATAGCTGTTTGGAGTGAGCATATTCACCCGACTATCTTTTGATACTCTTATTTATTTATTTTGGACTCTAATATCTTCTGTGTTGAGCTGTGATGAGATTAGATTTTATTATTCTGGCCTGCGATTATTTTATTTACAACTTATGTGCATATATGAGGATTCCATATATTAGAGTATTTTCATATGTGTGCAGCTGGCATGTTGACGTGCTCGGTCCTATGTATTTTGGGACTGGAGCATTACAGTAGTCTAGGCTAGTTAGCTAGACCAGTATCTTACTTATTGTCTTGTCTTGTTTTGGATACACTTTATACTTATTGGGGATTTTATTATTCTGGATATTGTGGAGTTGTTATCTTAGACACTTAGTTTTCTCTCTTATTTGTATTTCATTGTGGATTCAGATCTTATCTATCTATCTTTCGTACTTTTTACCTTAGCTGTGATTGAGTTGTACATTTCTATATTGTCTTCCATTCGGAACGTATACATTGTACAGGTACCATATAATTATTAGATGTATGTGACCTAGGACAGCGTTCTACCGTCGACACTGTGACGTAGGCTGGACGTATCCACTTCTTGTGCCCCTACACTAGGTCCGGGTCGTGACATCCCTAACTACTACCCTACCTGAATTCAAATCCCATACTCAATTGGTACCACATATAACACAACACTAATACCCGATTTGCATTGTAATTATCAATGTAACAATTTTTCATCTATGTAAGCACAGATACCGATACAGTTGTTGTTTATTGGCCAACATGTGCTTGAGCATAATAACTGTCATCACACACCTCTATCAACCACACACACATATAGATACTAATAACCCAAGTCGTGTCTCTGCTTTGAAGAGTCATTTTCGTGTTCGTGTATTGTACACATGACATATATACCGACATTGCATCATATTGTACAGGAGGCCGATACGTAAGGTTGTGTCTAAACTCAGATAGGGTTAGGGTCTGTGTAATATCCTATGTCGTATTAGTGTATGTGGTTGTGTCTGTGTCGTGTCTAAACTCGGATAGGATATAGGGTTAGGCTTTACCTGACCGGGGAAAGGGATGGCCGAGAGGAGGAGGAGGTCGACGCTGGAGGAGGAGCCCAGAAATGAGGAGGGTGGAGGAGGAGCCCGAAGATGAGGAGGAGGAGGAGCTCGCGATGGAGGATGAGGTCGACGGTGGAGAAGGAGCCCAGAAAGGAGGAGGGTGGAGGAGGATCTCGCGTTGGAGGAGGAGAAGGGAGGTCGATGGAGGAGGAGCTCATGGTGGAGGAGGAGGAGGGGGGTCGGTGGAGGAGGGCGGTCGATGGAGGAGGAGCTCGGTGGAGGCGGAGGAGCGGTGAAGGAGGAGGAGAATGGTGGGGGGGAATGAAAAACTTTTAGGAAATTTTCGAATGAGAATGGGGGAAAAGGAAAACCCGATCTGCTGGATATTGAAAACTTAGCGACGTCTAGAAAATACGTTGCTAAACACGCTATATTTTTAATATATTAGCGATATTAAATTTAACGTCGCTAATCGTCGCTGAAAATAATAATATAGCGACGTACACCGACTTTCCAGCGACGTTATATTTTGTTATATTAAATGAAGTTGCAATACGTTGCTGATAGTCGCTAACAGTGACGTATTGAGACGTAAATATATTACGTCGCTAAGTTGCCAAAAAGTAACGACGTTTTACCTTTGCATCGCTAACTGTGTCGCTGATATAACATATTTTGGTAGTGACGTCTCTAATAGTAACAGCCTTCAACACATCTCCGTTGCCCATCTTTAACACTCTACAGTCTTCCATTGTGTAAGTGGCAGACAGTGCCTTATTGTGAGATATGTGTGCTGAATCCCCTGAGTCCACCAGCTAAGAATTTTTATCGTATACAAGGTTCATGACTACCTTATCACCTACAATGATCACGTCGCCTCCATGTGCTGAGGCAACCGTTGTAGTATTCTCATTCTACTTCCCCTTGTCACCCTTCCTCTCTCTTCCATGTGAAACAATTTTGCTTGATGTGGCCCTTCTTGCCATAATGGTAGCACTCAAAATTTTTGTGCTGACCCTTGGAATTACCTTTTCTCTTGCACTACCAAAATAAGTCAAATCAGCAACGAATTTAGCGACTCCAAGAAAGAACGTCGCTAATTTTTGGGGGTTTAGCGACGTTTTACTAATACGTCGCTATTAGTCGCCAACAGCGACTAATAGCGACGTCTAGCGACTACAGTTTATTAAATGGGAACCTGCGTCGCAAGTTCGTCGGTACACCTCGCTGATGTAGCGACGCGTAGCGACGCAATTTAAGCGGCGTCGCCGTATATTAAATTTTAGCGATGTTTAGCAACGTCCTTTTTGGACGTCGCTAAATGTTTTATATAGGCTACGAGGGTTTTCTTTTCGATCATTCACAAATTTCCCCCCCAAATTTTTGTGCGCTCCTCCTCCGCGGCGCTCCTCCTCCGCGGCGCTCCTCCTGCGATTTCTCGCTTCCGGCCTCCTCCTCCGGCGATCTCCCTCCTCCGGCCTCCTCCTCCTCCTCCTTCCTTCTCCTCAGGTAGCTCCCCCATCTCTCTTTCTCTCTCACGCACAAACACACACACACACTCCCCTGTCCCCGCAGCCCCGGATCCGACGCTTCCTAGTTTCTCCTCGTCTTCTAGTTCGTGTCCACGAGAGCGTGGACTCGCCGCACGAGCAGCAGTGTGGCACCTATTTTGTTGGTTTAGACACGTCGTATCCCACTGTGTGGACACGAGACTCACGGTGTGACACCTATGTATGTACACGACTCATATCAACTGTCAATTTGATGTTTTGCTGGGATTCAAATTCCAATTTAGGGTTCGAGCCCTATTTACTAATACTGGGAGTTTTTTGGGCATTTTTAGGGTTTGAAATGAAGAATAAATTGACTAATAATGTTAATTAATTGATGTTTACATGTATACATGTCTGTGATAATGTTTAGATGAACTGGGATTCATGGGATGCATGTTTGGTTTGTATTAATCAACGGTACTATGTATACTGTTAGGCCCCTCTTTAACAGTATACTATGTATACTGTTAACACATAACCCCCTGGATACCAATATTGTAAGCTTGAGCTTGGCTTGACTAGAATTAATCGAGCTCGAGCTTGATAAGTTTTTCATTTTGGAGTTTGAGCTTGGTATTAAGAAATATGAGTTTGGTATCAAAAAATATAAGTTTGGAAAAATATGGATCCATGATTTGGTGCAGCAGTAGCAGCTTTTCATAATCAAAACTGATGTGGTTAGCCATTGGCCTTGATTTTTAGTTCAGATTCTATAAGAAATTTGCATTAATCAACGGTACGACATGGTGATCATGACATTGGGGGTCTGATTTTGAGCTGTGTGAGGAGGAGGAGTGTGTCTGGGTTTTGAATTACGTTGGGGTCTGATTTTGGCTTAAAAGATCATATCGGTTTGTTGAGTATTGGCTTTCTATATATTTAGATTGTTGTTCATTCATTGATTCTCTACATTCGTGGATTCTCTATATTATTATAAGTTGTATGAGGACAGTAGGCCATCTCCATTGGGGTCTGATTTTGAATTACATATTTCTAATGTGAGTGGTATGTCTGGGTTTGGAAGTAACTGTCCCATTAATCTGATTTTGAATTACATGTACCAGCCAGACCTGTCCCTGCATCCATTCGACTGGCGAGGCAGAAATCTATGTACGACATTTGCTATAAGGAATTTGCATTAATCTACGGTACGACATCGTGATCGGGACATAGTCCCTGCAGCCATTCGACTTGCGAGGCAGAAACTATGTATCCGAAGATAAAGTTGACTGTCCTCCGACTCCCATCACTCGGCAATAATGATACGACAACCTAACACTACATCTTTTAGTAGTAGATAATGTCTTAGTGTCACCCCCAGTTTCCAGAAACAGGGGTATTTTTGTCATTTTTCATTTTTAAATTATTTTGGAATTATTTATTTATTTATTGTAATATTTTGGGGTTATTTGAGTCGGGTTCGAATTTCAACTCATTCCGACTTGTATCGAGGACCCGGGGTAGTTTTGACTCTAGCGGGCCCACACCCTAGTTAGCCATGGCCACATGTTAGTTATTTTAGTTAGTGACTAGACTAATTATTTTGGTTTGTATTAATATGGATTAGTGTTTTAGGATTGACCAAACTACCCCCGACTTAGAAGCCCTTCCATGTATTAACTAATAGATTAGTGTAGGGGGCTTTTTGACCTTTCCTAATAGGACAAAACCCACCATTATGGCTGGCCACTTTTGGCATGGATAGGCACAAGTCACTTTATTATTTCCCCTTTCATTTCTCTCTCTTGTTCTTCCCCATTTTTTTAGAGAGCTTTCCCTAATCAAACCATCACCAAATCCTTCCATTTCTCCACCAAATCTTCTTCTTTCCCTCTCCATTCAATCCAAGGAAGGATCTCCTCAAGTTTGGGAGGATTCGGAGCTCGTTCGTGTCCTTTTGGAATCTCTACGTGTCGGTGTCGAGTCGGAAGGCTTTTCCTTTGAATCTCTCTCCCGGAAGGTATAACCTCTCCTCTAAACCACCCCAACATGCATATAGGATTATTTTGAACCCGTAGGAATGACCCCCATGGTTGTGTCTCCATTTGTGTCCATTTCGTGTCCATTTGGATACTTGTAGATGTGTCCTATGTGTAGGATTGTGTCCTAGTAGGAAAAATTCCTATTGGACACATGTATTTTATCATATATTGTTTAAATGATTATTTAGAGATTTAATCTCAGATTTCTATATGTTTAGAGAATGTGTTTTCAATGTATCATATTGTATCATATTTATTTATCTATATATTGTATATATATATTGGTTATATATATGTATATGTATGTCTCTCTCTCTCTCTCTCTCTCTATATATATATATATATATATATATATATATATATATATATATATATATATATATATCAATGGTTATATATATATGTGTCTATATATATACATATATATTGTATGATATTGTGTCTCATTTATGTGTTTGGGTAGTGTGTGGATTTCGGCCAAGGGGATGAGGAATGTTGTGTTTGTGTGTGTGTTGATTAGAATAGAGAGTTTGAGAGGAGGGATTGAGAGTGTGTGGTATGTGTGGTGTTTGAGTGAATGTTTGTAAGGGTTAGAAGGGGGTTTGAATGTGAGATAGAGGGGAAAGTGGAGAGTGGAGTGATGGGGGTACTGCTGCTCCTAACAGCAGCAGGACAGCCTATATGGCTGCCCCAAATCAGTCCATGACAGTCCCCATTAGCTCCCCAAAAACCCATACATGGCTGCCCATTTAAACACCCTCCTAAACCCCCTTGTTGGCTGTCCTAAACACCATATTTTGGCTGTCCATTTCAGTCCCAAACATGCCATAACAGCCCCCCCTTAACCATCACTTTCCTGTCCTAAAACAGTCCTATATGTTGTCCCATACTTGCCCTCTTTCACTACAAATCAGTCCACCCATACACCACACCATAACAGCCATTTGATACCCCAAAAACAGTCCACACAAGCCATGATGGCTGTCCAATAATAGCCCCCATAGCTGTCCCCTTTTGATGTCCTAAACCTGTCATAAACCCCCTATATGCTGTCCTAAAACACCCCCAACACAGCCCTAAACCTGTCCAAAAAGGACAGCCATGTAGCCCCCTATTTGCCCACATTTCAGTCCTTAAATTTCAGTCCTAAACCCCACAAAATCAGCAGACACTCCATAAATTCAGCCATGGTATGCCCCATCAAACCACTCTAAAATTCAGTCCCAAACCCACTCTATATGCAGCCACCATAACCCCAAAACCTGTCCACATTTAACTCCAAATCAGCCCACCATATTGGCTTTGTGTGTGAGTGTAGTTGTGAGTTTGTGTGTGTGTGTTTGGGAGTTGAGAGTGTGTGTGTGAGAGCCTATTTTGAGTATAGCAAATAGCTAATAGGAAAAACCTATAGAGAAGTCTATGAGGGTGATATATATGAGTGTATTATGTGAGAGTGAGTGGTGTAGATGAATGTGAGAGTGTGAGAGGGTAAATTCATTATATAGATTAGAATTAGGGTAAACCAATACCATGGATCTTAACATAGCCTAGATACCTAGGATACCTATTTTCCTTGGTAGGTAAACCTTAGATAGGTTGATATCTAGTTACCCTAAGGAGTCTAGGTTAGTATCATGGGTATTTGCGGGGTTTCCTTGAGATTGGGCAAGGTATCGGGATTTACCTTGGTAGGGTAAATGCTAGTTTTGCCTAGTAATAGGGTATTTGTGTTAGAAATCTAAGATAGAGTTAGAACTTGATTCCCGTGGTTGGTAATGATCAAATATGGTGCTCATAGACTAGTTTTGACGTCGGTTGACCTTTTTGACCAAAAGTCAACAAAAGTCAACCGAGAGTCAAAGTTAGCCTTAAAGCGACTAGATTTGACCGAAACCAAACCAGAGTTGACCAGTTGACTGAAAATCAACTATTAGTCAATATTTGACTTGTTTGACCTAGAGTTGACCCAGGGTTGACTCAGTGTTGACCAGAGTTGACCAGAGTTGACTTTTTGACCAAAAGTCAACTGTAAGTCAATCCTTGAACCAGATTGACCTAGTTTGACTTGGATTAATTTCCAGTGACCTGGTATGACCTAGTATGAGCCAGTATGACCTAGTGTGACTCAGTCTGACCTAGATTGACCTAGTTTTAACTTAGACTTGCATTCATGACTTGAATTAGCTTCCTTTTTCAGTATTTAGCCATGTTTGACTCATAGTATCTTATTTTAGGTCTGTGATTACTCTGAACATCTGTTCACCTTATCAGCTCAGGACCACAGGCGAGTACATTCACTGATAGTTTTCATTGTCTTGATATCTGCTATATCCGATTCAGTTGTAGTGTTATACTCGATTTCCAGTCACGACAGTTCACGGACTAGTATATGTTGGATCATGACATGGGATATTATTCCTAGAGTTACATGGTATATTGGTACATATTCTGTCTTATTTCAGTATATTGGTATAGACACCGATTTCAAAAGGGGACTTGCTACCCTCTTATGGAATCCCGTGTCATAACGTGTCATGTCCAGATCCATTGTACTATTCGGGGATGGAAGAGTTATTAGCGGTTATGTGATCAAATTCCCACATGGTTCTATGGTACATATGGTTCATAGCTATACCCTCGCCTCACGACGGGTAAAGCCTTACCCTATATGGTTCATAGCTTTCCATGGTGACTGGCCTTATCGTTCTATTGTATACAGGGTTCATAGCCGGTCGGATGGAAAGCCTGATCATATCTTCCCAAGCCGATCACATAACACACTAATAATTCAAGGCACCTTTTATATTTATTTTCGTAGGAGGCTAAGTTCTGTTCGGAAGAAGGGTTACAACTCCGGTCCTTGTTTGGTTTAGGGGTTGTAATTCGGCTTCCGAATAGTTCCCAAGTCATCCTATATATATATGCATTATCGTCCTTTTCAGTACTCACATCATGATATATATTTCCAGTTGATTTTGTCTTGTATTTTATTACACTGTCTCTTATAACTTTTGTCAATTCATATGGAACTGCTGTTGGTGTTTGTACTTGCTCATTTTCCTGACAGGATATCGTTGACAAATTTTACAGATGATTCAGAGGCTGATTGTCCGACCTACTATGGGGTAGAGTCTGATGGATTAGAGTTAGACTGTGGCTTGTTGGTAGAGCCACTAGATTTTGCTCACCCTGAGTAGTATAGTTTAGCTAGATTTGCCTGGCCTGCGAGCCAGCTAGTACATTTCAGTTTGTAGTATCTATTATATATTCTCTGAGACTCTGGATGTTTGTATATAGCTCTGACTTGTGGATCTTGGACTCATTTCCTGTTTTATCTATCATATTTCTCTTTCATGCTATCTACCTTAGTTTTGTATTTGTGATTGAGACTGTATTGCTATGTCACCTCCATTCGGAGAGTATATACTGTACAGGTACCTTTATCTGTTTTAGTCATAGTATTTACAGACCCTATATACAGTGTTCTACCGCCGATACTGCGGCGTAGGCTGGACGTAACCACGTACTCGTGCCCCTCTTCAGGGTGCGGGTCGTGACACTTAGTATTACATTTTGTGGGTTCATCTTATTGATTCTGTTACATCCTTCAGATACTAGATTCGAGAACATATACTACACCATATG
Organism: Iris pallida; assembly: GCA_029216955.1. Lineage (NCBI taxonomy): Eukaryota > Viridiplantae > Streptophyta > Magnoliopsida > Asparagales > Iridaceae > Iris > Iris pallida. The sequence continues at coordinate 7,649,144 of JANAVB010024597.1, read as the reverse complement.
TACAGAACATAGATGATTCACACTAATGTATGCTAGACTGAATTTTGGGTTGCGTTCTGAGCCATTCGTCCCCACACTTGGCAATTAAGAATGTGAAATATATCGTTGAAAACATAAAATTTTGGGTTGTGTTCTGAGCCATTCTTCACTTTCTGCAATAATTATCTTAAAATGGATATGAATTACTATCTACGGAACCGTTTGTGGATGTACAATCGTCATCCTGATGAATTACTATCTGTGTCAATCTTTGCAGAATTATCTTAAAATGGATATGAATTACTATCTGCGGAACCGTTTGTGGATGTACAATCGTCATCCTGATGACATGTGCGATGTGCGGGATAAATTTATACAGGGTGTACAACAGTTCCTGCAGTTTGCCAAGGCGTTCCCTCAGTACATGGACCATACAAAAATTAAGTGTCCATGTGTGAGATGTCGCAACTTGAAATATCATTCAGAAGTGGATATGATATATCATTTATATTCGAGGGGTTTCATGCCAAATTATTATCAGCGGACCGCACACGGAGAACTTATGCCTATAGCCTCTGAGCCGGAGCCTTATATGGAGCCTTATGTAGATCCACGAGCATGCTGATTACGACCAAGGGTGGACGTACATGGTTTTCGATGCTGTGGGGCCTAGTTTTGATCCGAACAATCAATATGCAACTGAGGAGGCACCGAATGCCAATGCTACAAAGTTTATGGAGGTGCTGGAGAATGCAAGGAATCCTTTATATCCTGGTTGTGATGACCATTCACCGTTGGAGGTGATTACAAGATTGTTGAGCATAAAATCAGATTTTAACATGTCTCAAGAATGCTACAACCGAATCCTGGAGTTAATTAAAGATATATTGCCGGAGGGTGGCAAGTTACCTAAAGACTTCTACCGATCCAAGAGAATGGTGAGATCGCTCTGGATGGGGTATGAAAAAATTGATGCATGTCGCAACGGAGGCATGTTGTACTATAAGGACGACAAGGATGAAGATGCCTGCAGATTTTGTGGTGCCGGTCGCTTCAAGGCAACTAGTACAACAAGGACTTCTGGTGCACGCAAGCCAACAGATTCGATGTACTATTTGCCTTTGACGTCGCGGTTACAGAGGTTGTTTATGGCAAAGGAGACAGCTGATAATATGAGTTGGCACAAGCGGGAACAAATAGATGGAGTACTGGATCATCCATCCGACGGGGAAGCATGGAAGCACTTTGATCGAGTGTATCCTGATTTTGCTTCGGAGCCGCGTAATGTCAGATTGGGGCTTTCCTCCGATGGTTTTACCCTATTTGGACTTTCGGGCTCATAATATTCTTGTTGGCCTGTGATTGTTACTCCGTACAATTTACCGCCTTGGATGTGTATGAAGACTCCTTATATGTTCCAAATTGTTATTATTCCAGGTCCGAAGAACCCGAAGAGGAACATCGATATGTACTTACAGCCCTTGGTAGATGTGCTGAATCAGTTATAGGAAGTAGGCGCAACCATATATGATATTTCCAGAAAGTAGAACTTTCAGATGAGGGCCGCACTAATGTGGAGCATCAATGATTTCCCGGCCTATGGAATGTTATCGGGTTAGAGCACCCATGGTCGTCTCACATGTCCGTATTGCATGGATCGCACTAAGGCTTTCCGTTTGAAACACGGAAGAAAATCGTGCTTCTTCGATTGTCATCGACAGTTCCTGTCAAAGGATCATCCGTACCGGAGGAATATGAATACTTTTTGTGCTGGCGTAGTAGAGAAGTCCAGTCCACCGCCACGGTGGTCCGGGGACACAATATGGAAAGAAGTTAAAGAATTGTCAAGTGCTATTGAAGAGCCTACAGCGGGGTACAAGTGTGATGGATTTGGCCGCACTCACAACTGGATGAAGAGGAGTATATTCTGGGACCTACCATATTGGAGTGACCATCTGCTCAGACAGAACCTGGATGTCATGCATATCGAAAAGAATGTATTTGACAAAATAATAAATACTGTGATGGACGTAAAGGGGAAGACGAAAGACAATCCCAAGGCCAGGTTGGACTTAGAAGAAATATGCAGATGTCCAGAGTTGCATTTGATAAAGGAAGGCAGTGGAAAGTATAAGCAGCCTAGGGCCATTTTCTTACTGGATAAGGAGGACAAAGGTAAACTTTGTAGGTGGAACCAGGGCCTAAAATTTCCAGACGGGTACGTATCGAATTTGAGAAGGTGTGTTGACCCGAAGGAGAACAAACTACAGGGTATGAAGAGCCACGACTGTCACATTTTTATGAAGAGGTTACACTACTAAAATAAGGCATATTAGCGACGTCCAGATACGTCGCTAAATATGGAAAATACGTCGCTAATCATAATTAGCGACGACTTTAGCGACGGAAAATGAAGGTCGCAAAAAAGCTAGTCGCAGATGACAAATTCCTCGCTCTACGTTGCTGTTTGCGACGTCACTGCCGGGTCGCTGGGTCTTCGTAAAGTTAGCGACGGAGAGCGACGAAACTTTACGTCGCAAAATTAGCGACGTAGTGCGACTACTTAGCGATTACTTATGTGATGACATGGCATGCCTGCCACGTCAGTAACATGGCGACGTACAGCGACGTAGCGCCGCTAATTAGCAACGTATTAGCGACGTCCCCATACATCGCTAGACGTCGCTAGACGTCGCAGATCCGTCGCTATCCGTCGCAGAATACTGAAAAAAATTAAAAAAATATATAATGTGTATTTTTGTTATGTTGTGTGTCTGTGTTTACAGTGTGTGTGAAGTACAGTGTTCGAACCATCGACAGTTTCGCTTATTGTTCTATGTTTTATCTTGGATAGAAAGAGCAACAGTTCAGGGTGCACTTCTCAGAGCTTTCTCTTCACGTCCTTCACCTTCTCGAGATCCTGTACGACGTCCCGAGAGAGTGAAGAATGTGAAAATAAAGCTCTCAGAAGTACACCCTGAACAGTTGCTCTTTTTGTCCAAGATAAAACATACAACAGTAATCGAAACTATCGATGGTTCCGAACACTGTATTTCACATACACTGTAAACACAGACACACATCATTACAAAAATATACATTATATTTTTTTAAAATTTGGGCAGCACCTCCTTTGTATATCAGATCATTGCTTATAATCCAGCGTAGGCATACTTGTCATCCCCATCGCAGATATCATCATAATTAACAGTCTCCCATCATAACAGTCTACAACTAATAGATGAATAACAGTCTCCCATTATAACAGTCTACAACTAAATATCATACATGTACTCAATGAAAATACCAACAAATTAAATATCACAAACATACATGTCCAACAAACATACATGTCCAACAAAGTCAAATAATAATGAAAATCAATGTACAGAATGGTCAATGGGCCCATAGGGCCAATACATACAAAGATGATAAAAAAGAAGAAGCTGGATCACTGAGGACCCCTGCCGCGCATCTGGGATAGCATGTACTCATACTGCTCCTGTGTGAGCTGCACCGTAGGGGCAGTAGGAGGCAGTGCAATGTCTGGAGTCGGCGCCGTCGATGTACCGGGAGGACGTATCTGCTCCAGCTCTCGCAGTCGCTCACCATGTGCAGCAAGGGTACTCACCATCCTCTGAGTACTCTCCTCAATCGAAGCCGATACCTGAGCGAGTGAGGCAGACCTGGTCCTTTGCAATCCCTCCAGCTTGACCTGTCTACGCTCTATGCGCTGCGTAGACTCGGTGAGCGTGTGCAAGCTGGCAGCTATAACCTGCTGCAGACTCATCAGCTCCTGTATACTGCGCTCGATCGCATCAAATCGTCCGGTGATCATCGGAGGGTCGGATCGTCGCTCTGCGGTAAGGTGATCAGAAATCTGCTGCTGCAACTCGCGACGCAGCTCGTCGATCTGACGACAAATATCCTGAGCTCGTGACGACGCCAGCGAAGCTGGAGACTGCGCACTGACAGAGGGGGCCCGGAATGACTCTGAAGCCAAATACGCGCCGTAGGATCCCGTACCGTAGTACGTACCCTTCTGAAGACCGCCAACGGCGATCATCCAGAGGTCGTCCGGCGATGGAGCTGTAGGCGGCTGGAAGAAAGTACCAGCCCCTCCTTCTGTTGGCGTACTAGCAGCAGCAGCCGCCTCCTCTTATAGCCGAACAAACTCGGCCTAGAACAATGTTTGCTAATGTGTAAGTGTTTGCTAAAGTCTATATTGATATCTATTTTCCTGTTTTCTAAATTATAGTAAATTAATATAAAGAATAGAACGTATATATGCCTGCGTCGCCCTCTCTTCAATGAACTCTCCAGCCCTCCGATGGGTGACCAGGAAGACGGTCACCATGTTCGGGTCCTCACCCTTTTTTATCTGTTAAAATATATTATCTATTATTAGTATTAAACATTCTATCCAACTATATATAAAATGATGTCCGTCATAGGCCTTCCTATCTGCGGGAGCATCTGAGTAGTTAATCCAAGGCCCACCATAGTTCTGCCTCAGAAATAACCCCAGCTGTCTCTGTACTGCAGGAGGCCGATATCTATACAATAATAAATTTCATGAATATATATGTACATATAATCATTTAAGAAATATATATTAACTGATTAACTTACTTTGTAGGCCCGTCCGTCCAAATCTCCATACGTATCTCGTCCGGGGGAGCGCATGGAGGGTCGCTCTCATCTCCTGCCTGGGCAGGATCAGTCTGATCGCCGTCCTCCATATGCTCGGCGTCGGCTCTTCCCATGGAGCCGTCGGCAGGAGGAATGCTGGGCGCGGGAGAAATGCTGGACGCGAGATCAAGAATGCTGGACGACGAGAGAGGAGTCGCCAACCTGCTGGAACTGCCCTGTCCCGGTAATGGACCGGGAACAGAATGGTACACTGGCGTACTCAGATCAGATGAGGATGAGGGTACGAAATCTGCATCCCCAGCCCGAGGCAGACGGGACTGCCTAATATAATATCCTCAGCGTCATCCTCCTCCAGGTCTAGTCATACCTGATAATAACATATGACAATAAAACAAATTATACATATTTCCATGATAGACATAGTCACAGATAAAAGTGTCACTAAAGTGTCACAGATTTATATGATAAAAGTGTCACTAAAGTGTCAAATATGATGATAAAACAAACGTACAGATTTAATCCTCTTCTGAAAATTCATCTAGTTCGTTTAGCTCATCTTCTTCTTCTTTTTCTTCTTCTTCTTCTTCTTCTTCTTCTTCTTCTTCTTCTTCTTCCTCCTCTACATCTTCACTTTCATCTGCATCTTCCTGTTCAGATAATTCTACTTTTTCTACACAATTAGATGTGTAATGAGGAACTTCCGTCGTGTCCACTTCTATAATATTTGTTACAAGAGGTAGTTCATCCTCCTGATAAGCTATAACATCAACCTCAAAGGTATTTCTAGTTTTGGTCTTGCATACTGCCCACCAGTCCGACCTTGTTGTTCACCGTTTAGGATAACTTATGAAGTACACGAGCTGAGCCTGACTTAATAGGACAAATGGTTCATAGGCTTGATATCGACACCGATAGTTTATATCCACAAGACCGTGCTTGTCTACTTTCCACCCTTGACCTTCAATCGGATCGAACCAATCACACCTGAATAACACAATCTTAGCAAGCTCTATTCCATAACTATATGTCAGCTCCACAATCTTCCGTAGGACGCCATAGAAATCGTTGCCCGCATCAACATCTTTGTAGTTCGAAGATCTGATACACAAACAACTGTTTTTGGTGGAATCAAGATCCACAATGTTGTCTCTGATCGGGCAAGTTGTTGACTTGAACCTAAACCCATTAACACAATAGCTTGGCCATATTTTTGCAGCATAAATTGGTTCCTTGGCTAGCGTTCTAATAGACTCATTCTCAAGTCTTGCGTATGGACGATCGACCTAAATACCACGAAAAAATAAATTAAGCTCATTCTCAAGTGCATATACAGAAAGGTAATTACAGAGTTCTCAAGTCTTACATATGCACTCAACCATGATAGAAAATAATGCCTCATTTCTTGTTCTAGTTCTTTTTCTGTTATGTGTGGCCTACCTTACCTCACATCATCATTAAATATGCTGAAAACAACATCGTTCAATTAATGTAATAGTATAATAATCAACACTATTAAAATAATGTAGACGTATTAATTACTTATCCCTCCAGCTTCTCTATTTCATCATCGTCGCAGTTGAGTAATACATACACCTGAGCAGCCCTTAGCTCATCATCGTTCAGATATCTCTTCTTCATTTTACCCGATGGCTTTCCTGGGACATTGAATACCTTCAGTATTGTATCATTACATTCATGATCTCCGTCGTCGTTTCTGGAAGCTCTCATTCTATTAGTTGTAATATGAGGCTTGAAATATATCGAACAAAAGTTTGTAATCTCCTCGAGAACATAGGCTTCACAAATAGAACCCTCAACCCGTGCCTTATTTTTTACCTTTATTTTTAGGTGATTCAAATGTCGCTCGAACGGATACATCCATCGATATTAGACGGGTCCACCAATACGTGCCTCATAGGATAGATGAATCGACAAATGCTCCATAGAGTTGAAGAATCCAGGAGGAAATACCCTCTCTAGCTTGCACAGTGTTACCGCAATGTCCTTCTCCTGCTTTTCTAGACGATCAACGAGCAATTTCTTAGAACAAAGATCCCTGAAGAATATGCTAAGCTCCGTCAATGGATCCCAAACTGCCTGCGGTAAGAATTTCTGAAATGCAATTAGAATTAACCTCTCCATGAATACTTGACAATCATGGCTCTTCATACCCGTCAATTTATTTTCTTTTGGATCGACACATCTTCTCAGATTTGACACATATCCGTCTGAAAATTTTAGGCCCTGGATCCACGACAAAGTCTCACTTTATCCTCCTTATCCAGTGAGAAAATTGATTTTGGCAGGAACTGTTTTCCATTCTCCTCTATCAAATGCAACGCAGGGCGTTTGCATATTTCTTCTAAGTCCAACCTGGCCTTGGGATTGTCTTTCATTTTTTCCTTTACGTCCATCACAGAATTAATTATGTTATCAAACACATTCTTCTCAATATGCATGACATCAAGATTATGTCTGATCAGATTGGTACTCCAATATGGCAGATCCCAGAATATGCTCCTCTTTGTCCAGTTATGATCTCTACCAAATCCATCGCACTTGTACCCAGTTGTAGGATCTTCGATAGCACTTGGAAAATCTCTAACCTCCTCGCATATCGTGGCTCTGTACCACATGTAGAAGCATGGAATTTTAGGACCAAAAATCCTATATGCCAAACACTACATGCGCCAGGGAGCTCAGATGAAGTACTCGACACAGAAGCAAAAGAATAGACATCAAAAGGGGATTTTTATTTCATATAAAAGTCTATTACATGTCTAGAAAAGGTTGTACAAAGGAGAATTTCTATAAAGAAAAGATCCTAAGTCTACAGCTAGGCGCAGCAATTGCCATGTGCCCTCAAATAGGCGCAGCAATCACCATGCGCTCTCAACCAGGCGCATCTCGCCATGCGCTCTCAGCCGGGCGCATCCTTTCAGCAGCTCAGTTATGTGCATCCTCAGTTATGTGCATCCCTTTAGCAGCTCAGTTATGTGCTACCCTTCCAGCCAGGCTCATCATGAAGTGTCAGCATATGCGACATCTAATGCTTCGACTAATGAAGCATTTAATGAACAGAACGAGGATGGCAATCAACCCTCTAGCTGGAGGAAGAGCTCCCCAAACCGAGGAAGAGAGCAGCACCGCAAATCAACCTGCGGCCAAAGGAGGCTTCGAAAGAGCCTCCAAAGGCCAAGAAAGACCGCAAACGAAACCGCGGCTAAAGGAGCAGCTTTTAACACAACCAGAATGGGCAACACCCGCTCTGACAGAAGAAAGAGGCTCCAAAGTCGCAGCACCGCAATTCTGATCTGCGGCTCTTCCGGCATAACGGAGACGAGGCTCGAGCATCCCAATCTTTGGATGTAACAGGCACCTTCTGCCTGCCTCAGAAGCCCTCGACTCCGACTTTTGGATGTAACAGTCACCTTCAAGTGCATCAATGAAGACATTACGTCGCATCTTCACCCTCGGGAGCATCTCATCAACAGAATATGCTCGAGCAAACAAATTCACTTCAGGAGGACGTGAGAGAACGAGAAGCAAACTCTCTCTATGCCACTGTTTATAGGCCGGCCAAATCAAACCCATGCGCCAAGTGGATGGCTCTCCGAATCCCGTGCAATGAATTTACATTAAATGGATGAACCGGATGCTTCGAATTCAGCCAAGTCAAAAACGGCTATTTAAAGCACTCAAAGAACGTAACAGTCGTACCATTAAATACGTGTCACGCGGAGCGGATGCGCCGGCCAGACCGCACATCATACAGACGCGCCTCTCAACACCAAGCGCTTCACAAAGCATGCGCCCCCATGCGGCCCCATGCACCTAGGGGAACGCCGATCGATGCGCCCACTCAACGGTTCATCATCTGTCAAAAATATTAAATGCTAAAATCTGACAGAGTTGGCAGCACGTCCCTCGAGAACTGACAGTTGACAGCTTTTTCAGAAAATGAAGCGTCGCCAACGTCAGCATCATCATTACTTTCCTCCGACGGTTACAACCACGTGGCCGCCCAACCATCTGGCATGCGCCTCCGCAGCTATGTGCCCAAAGCTCTGCATGCGCCTCGAGCCATGCGCATCAGACTTTCTCTCTGATCCCTAAAGACAGAAGTAAAGTCACTACCGAAGCTCTGCATGCGCCTCAAAAGCCATGCGCCTCAGACTTTTCTCTGATCCCTAAAGACAGAAGTAAAGTCACCACTGAAGCCTCGCATGCGCCTCAAAAGCTATGCGCCCTGAATGGTTCATGACTCCTAAAAGGTTACGAGCCAAAGTCTCCTCATGCATCCAATTCCAGGCGCATCCTACCAGATCATTCCCCACCAAATCTGAGATCTCCGAACCATGGGCCTACGACACGTGTCCTTTGACTCGATTCAGCCTATGAAGGGGTGCTAACCACCCAAGATCTCAGCAACAGAAAGATTCTCTCCCCTGCTACGTGCTAGCCCACAACAGCAGCATGAAGGATTCAACTCCTCAATCAAAGCGCATCATCCATGCGCCTCCATCAGCAATCACCACGTGGCGTCCCCACGTACAGGCGCATCCTACATGTGCGTGCATGAGCAGCCAGCCTGCAGACTATAAATTGAGGGATCATTTCCTTCTTCCACACACGAACATACATAGACAGACAGAGACATCGTACAACCACCGAGGCAGATACAGACACTCAATGTCTTCTTCCTCTCCGCAAGCTCCAGCACCCAGAGCAACTCAGACCTTCAAAGAACCGATAACCGTCGTCAGATCGTCAACGAAGTCAACGTATTACCACTCGCTCCATCGGCACAAGGGACCCATATAAACAAAAGTGTACTCCTAGGACTACATCTAAGTCCTATATTGTAAAACTGTTCTGTTTGTATTGAAATTACATCAAAATATTTGAATGGCAAACAAGCTGGCGACTCTGCTGGGGACCTCTTTCTCCTTCACCGAGAAAGCTGTGTCATAATCCAACGATGTGAAGGTGGGCTCCTCCCATGAGATGCTGGTCGTATGCCTCAATCAACGGGCGTATGAGGAGTTCATCTCTGAAGGCAGTGCGAGTCCTTCGAAGTGGCTGCCAAAGCCGAAGAAGACTCGCCGAGTCTGGGTGCACAAAGTCGACGCCTCTGGCACCACCATCGAAGGGGATACGACGATCCAGCCTTTCCTTCCTGCTGACATTCTCAGCAACCAAGATGCGCCTACCGGTGCAGCGTATCTCTCGGGAAAACGTGCGGCTGACCACATTCCCCAGCCATCTCCCTCTCAGGCGAGGAAGATACGTCGACGGAGCAGGGGCACAGCTAATGTCCCACGTATCACCTCCGATGTGCCACAGAAGGTCTCTGTCTTTGACAGACTCACTCGCTGGAGTGGCGAGGAGAATTTGGATTCTGATTACTACGCTTCCCAGCGGGCTAGTACGAAGAAGTCCAAGGTAGCACGGGCCGTACGCCCCAAACTGCTATGCTAGCAGCAAGCCAGAAGCATGCACTCACAATCATACACGCTGCTGATGGTAAGCTGTATAAGGTCGACTCAGGTGTTTCTGTGCCAGAAACGAGCCGACCTTCAAAGTCCTTGCCTCACTTGGGCGTATCTGTTGCGTTCGCAACCGAGTCGAGCAAGGCAAACCCAGTAGTTTTGAACTCCCGCGCCTCCTCTGGTTGTGCGTCTGAGGTCCGTTAAAGCCACCTTAAATGTTGTTCCCCACTACTGATCTGAGCGCCTGTTTGGTGTTGGATCAGGGGGCACAGCATTCACTCGACCACCCTGGCGCTTGGCCTTGCCATGCGCCTGAAGGGGGTACGAAGGTGGCACTCTCCTCCAACGATCTGTGTAACGTGATCACTCACAAGCGCCGATCAGGAGAGTCGACTGACAAGCACGATGCGCCCCTCACGGGACGTACTTGTGCTGTAGTCACCATCAACTGCTGTTGCAAGGCAGCAGTCCTACCAAGACAGTCGGTGTTCCAGCAGCTGCAATCATCGACACCCCTCCGACGTCGCCTCGAAAAGAAGATGTCAACAAAAGAAGAGCCAGAGGTTGCTTCATGCAATGTAATCTCTAACTCCTCATCAGTCCGAAAGGCGACAGGCAATTCTTCGTCCTCGTCTAAGAGCCAGCCGAGAAAAACCAAAATAGATGTCTCGTCCTCCGGAGTGTTCGAAGGCACTCGGGGGAGGAAGAAGATCTTGGAGGAAGCTGGGGGTAGTCAAACCCTTATTGAGCCTCCTTCCGAAGACGAAGGTGTCCTCCAAAGCACAGCTGGGGTGGAAGCTGGGGGTCGTCCAGCCCCTGTGGATCTGCATCTCAAAGACGAAGAAGTCCTTCAAGACAGGACTGGAGGTAATCAGGCCCTTACGGATACTTCTCCTGAAGACGAGGGTGTCCTCCAAAACATAGCTGGGGTAGTCTAGCCCCTGCGGATTTGAGTCTCGAAGACGAAGAAGTCTTCCAAGACAGAACTGAGGGTAATCAGGCCCGTGCAGATGCTCCTGTCGAGAATGTTCTCCAGAACATAGCTGGAGATGGCCAAGACGAAGCTCCAGGAGAGGCAACTCCCCTACAGGAGAGTGAAGCCTCAACCGATCCATCTGTTGGCACATTAGTCATTGTCAAACCTGATTTTAATAATTGATCAAACTCTGTCTCGATATAAATGCAAGTTAACTCAGATGATCACCTACGACGTTTTGGACACTGCTCAACAATGGTTATCAACAATTTTCAAGACTGAAGCCATTTGCCACTCAGGATGTACTTTCTGATAAGCAATATATTTTTTATTTTATTTGAGTCTAGGAATACTTTGTACACCGAGTCGTACTGGCAAATAGGCTATCCGAAAATGTTTTTTAAAACCATCCTTTACAAATGACCTATGTTTTTGAAAAATATTCTTATTACAAAAAGCCCTTGAAAGATTGTTCAAAAAGCCAAAAATTTATTTTCTCAAAAAATGAACTGGCCGAAACTCAGGAGAACTCGGCCCGAGTTCGACCAGAGTTCGGAGAACTCGGCCCGAGTTCGGCCAGAGTTCAGCCAGAGTTCGGCCATGTGGAACGTTGGTGAACGTTGGGTTTTTGAACTTGGTCTTCCTTCAGTTGCGGGTTGTTACAAAGAGTTCTGTCCGAATTCTGCCCGAATTTTGTCAGAGTTCTGTCTTTGGAAAAGCTATAAATAGAGAAGCATTTCGATCATTTCAATACACCAATTCACTTTCAATCTTCTCTCTTCTTAAGCTTTCAGTCTTCCAAAGAGTTCTTAAAAAGCTTTTATTTTCAAATCCCAAGCCAGTTACAATCCTCTAGTCGATTTGCCAGTACGGTACGGTCTAGAAGTTTCAAGAGCGATTGTAATCAGAGGCTTGATAGAAGATTCAACTCTTCACAATTGAAGTTGGACGAGTTCTTCGTATCAAAGCTCGCGTCTGTAGAAGTTGCAAGGACTTCGTATGAAAATTTACGGGATTTTCTAATAGTGGATTCAACTGGAAGCTAGAGTTCTTCCGACTAGACTAGTCCTCACCAGAGGGAAACCAGTATAAATCTCGGTATTTGCGTCTGCCTTTTGATCACTTTTAAATTCTGTCAGTTACTTCTTGTGATTATTATTTTATCTGTGATCTAACTGCTAACAAGCTTTTAATTAGCAATATTCTGTTGCCTACTCTATTCACCCCCCTCTAGAGTATTCTGCTTTACGATTTCGTTCCTACAATTGGTATCAGAGCAGGTTATACAGGTAAAGCAAGGTAAAATTGCAGTTATATTTATTTTTTTATATAGATCACAGCTTTACACATGACAACTGTGAAATTCACAAGTGAAGGCCAAGCCACAAACAGACCTTCACTGTTTGACGGCACAAACTACACCTATTGGAAAATACGTATGAGTTTCTTTCTAAAATCTCTTGATTTTGATTTATGGTCTATTGTTATTGATGGCTATAGAAAGCCACCTCGTATAAATGTTGATGGAGTTTTAACTGAAAAATCCCATGACAGATATACAAAGGAAGAAAAGAAAAAGGCCAGTCTTGACGCACGTGCTATTAACGCTTTATTTTGTGCTTTAGACAGAACTGAATTTAACAGGGTATCTATATGCACAACTGCAAATGAAGTGTGAAAACTTCTTGAAGTCACACATGAGGGCATAACTCAAGTCAAAGAATCAAAGGTCAGTAGACTTACTCAAGAGTATGAGGCGTTCAAGATGAAGCTTAACGAAACAGTTACTCAGATGTTCGAGAGATTCACAGATATTATAAATCCTTTGTCCTCCCTAGGCAAAGATTACAGTAATCATGAAAAGATTCGCAAACTCCTGCGAGCACTTACAAATAACTGGATTCCGAAGGCTGCTGCAATCAATGAAGAAAATGACCTCATTACCATGACACTTGAAGTACTCATGGGTAAGCTACTCACTCATGAACTAGAGCTACAAGACTTTGAAGAGCCTGCACCAAAGAAGAAGACGATCGCTTTCAAAGCTCAGCACAGAAGATCTACTGAAGATGATTCAGACAACAGTGAATCTGATGCTGAAGATCAAGCACTTCTTGCAAGAAAATTCAAAAGATTCTTGAGATATGAGAAGAAGACAAAAGAGAACAATGGCGGCAACAACTGGTATCAAGATGATGTTGTCTGCTACGGCTGCAAGAAGAAAGGACACATGAAGAAGGACTGTCCTACAAATACATCAACAAACAAGTAGAGCAACAGATACGAGAAAGGGAACCTGAAGAGATCAACATCTCGGAAGTATGCCAACACTAGCATATGGCATAAAAGTGAAGCCAGTGACTCAGAAGATGAACAATCAGAAGTCGCTGCAAATGTATGCTTTATGGCATCCGATCAGGTACTCTCTGAACCTATAGTTGATACATATGATGACTTCACCTTTGAGCAATTAGGAGAAGCCTTCAGTGAACTGTTAAGTGATTACAGGAAACTGCATAGCAAATATTAGACCTCTAAGAAGGTACTCAAAGAGTATAAAGGTGAAATAGGAAGACTTACCGACCTACTAGCTAAGGTTAGAGATAATGTTAGTGAGTCTGGTGAGCTTTCTTCTATTAAGCTCTTATTACACGAGACTACCAAGTCATCCGAAGAAAAAGACAAGGTTATTGACCAACTGAAAGAAGAACTTTTTAAAGAGAAGAAAAGTCTTCAAAGTGCACAAGTCAGAATGGAAGCACTCACTTCTGACTATACTAAGTTATATGACACTTCCAAAAGATTGGAAATTAGGTTAGGAAAATAGTCTGAGACTGCTGCTTCCTACCCTAACATGTGTCACTTACCGAAAAATCGGAACATTCCCAAACCTAACACTGTCAGACCTAACCCTATCAAACCTTTGCCTAAAAAGGTTATGCCCAAACAGGATATCAAGTATGCTTTCTTCTATACTAGAAAACCTAAACCTACCAACCATGCACATCACTCAGCTTTCAACACTCAATATGCTAAATGTCATTATTGTGGCCTCATTGGTCATATATCTTCTGCATGTAGAATCAGAAAGCTAGTAGATCTAAATATTTATGCATGGATACCGAAAGCTAACCAGTCAGGACCCTACAAGAAATGGGTACCAAGAGTTTCAGCTGCAAATTATTTTGTAGGTGAGATACCCTTCACATGCTAGGAGCAAATGGATCTTCGACAGCGGTTGCTCACGGCACATGACCGGTGACGCTATATTATTCGCAACACTGTCCAAGAGGAATAAAGAAGGATACGTCTCCTTCGGCAATAATTTAAAAGGGTATACAATCGGTATTGGTGATATTGGTAAAGCTCCCTATCCAGTAATTAAAGATGTTTGTCTTGTTACTGAGTTAAAACATAATCTGCTCAGCATAAGACATTTAGCTGATCACGGTTATGGTATTAACTTCGTAAAAGACAAATGTACTATTATTGATAGTTCAACTGGTAATACTATATTTGAAGGTATTAGAGAAGACAATATCTATGTTTTCTATTTGTTGTAAGATACTAACATTTCAGGTAGATGTTTAATGGCTAAAAGTGATGAGAGTCATCTGTGGCATATGAGACTCGGTCATGCAAATATGGATACTATTTTCAGATTATCCACAAAGAAGCTAGTACGCGGTTTACCGGACATTACATTCAAGAAGGACTCGGTATGCAGTCAATATGAAAAGAACAAAGCTACTCGATCCTCTTTCAAGTCAGTAAACGCTGTATGTACTACTAGACCCCTACAATTACTACATATGGACTTATTTGGTCCTAGCAGAGTTGCTAGCCTTGAAGGTAAGCTATATGCTTTTGTAATCGTAGATGATTATTCTAGATACACGTGGGTATATTTTCTGACACGCAAAAACGATGCATTATCGGAATTTGTCACCTTTTGCAAGAAAGTACAGAATGAAAAAGGTTACATGATCACTCGTATTAGAAGCGATCATGGAGGCAAATTCGAAAATGCAGAGTTTGAGCAATTTTGTGACACATACGGTTTTATACACGAATTCTCATGCCCTAGTACTCCACAACAAAATGGAGTTGTGGAACGTAAGAACAAAACTCTATCCGAAATGGCCAGAGTTATGTTAAACCAGTTTAGTCTATCCAAGTATTTCTGGGCTGAAGCTGTCAATACAGCTTGTTTTGTTCTCAATAGAGTTCTAATTCGACCCAAATCGAAGAAGACTCCATTGGAGTTATGGTTTGATAGAATTCCTTCAGTTTCATATTTTAGAATATTTGGTTGTAAATGCTTTATTCTTAATACAAAAGATAATTTGGGAAAGTTTGACAAAAAGGCCGATGAAGGTATATTTTTAGGTTATGCGGGCAAAAGCAAAGGATACAGAGTCTTCAACAAAAGAACTATGATCATCGAAGAGTAGATCAATGTCACCTTTGATGAACTAAATCAAACGACAATCGATGACAATGATAAAGATCTCAATGTACCCAGCAAAGCACCAGCTGATCCTCCTAGAGAAGATCCAGGAACTAGCTACCTTCGGAGTTTGCCAAAAAGATTGAAGTTCACAGCTGATTATCCAAAGGACTTAGTAATTGGTGAGATTACCAAGGGTGTAAGTATTCGCTCCTCTAATAAAGATATAGCTTCTTGTGTTGCTTTTGTATCTCAGTTTGAACCCAAAAATATTGATGAAGCATATAGTGATAATTGTTGGATAGATGCTATGCAAGAGGAATTAAACCAATTTGAACGAAATCAAGTTTGGGAACTTGTTCCCAAGCCTATTGATCATCCGGTCATTGGCACCCGATGGGTATTCCGAAATAAACTGAACGAGAATGGTTTAGTGACTCGCAATAAGGCTCGACTCGTAGCTCAAGGATACAATCAAGAAGAAGGTATCGACTACGATGAGACTTATGCCCCAGTTGCGAGATTAGAATCCATTCGCTTGTTATGTGCATTTGCATATTTTCATAATTTTAAATTGTTTCAAATGGATGTCAAAAGTGCATTTTAAAATAGTTTTATAAAAGAAGAGGTTTATGTAGCTCAACCACCCGGTTTTACTGATTTCAAATTTTCTGAATATGTTTTCATGTTGAAGAAAGCTTATACGGTTTGAAACAAGCCCCTCGTGCTTGGTACGATCGTCTAAGCTCTTTTCTACTTGATAACGGTTTTTAAAAGGGAAAAGTTGACACTACTTTGTTTATAAAGTCTTTGAATAATAATATTCTTTTGATTCAAGTCTATGTAGATGATATTATCTTTGGATCTACTGATGAATCTCTGTGTCAAGAATTCTCAAAGTGTATGCAGAATGAGTTTAAGATGAGCATGATGGGAGAGTTAAAGTTCTTTCTCGGACTGCAAATCAAATAAACCAACAACGGGACGTTCATAAATCAAGCTAAGTACACAAAAGACCTACTAAAGAAGTTCGACATGGAAGCAGCAAAGCCACTTAGCACTCCAATGGCGACTTCAACCAAGATTGATATTGATGAACAAGGCAAACCTGTCGACTTACGTAAGTATCGAGGTATGATCGGTAGTTTACTCAATTTAACTGCCAGTCGACCAGACATTATGTTTAGCGTTTGCTTATGTGCTCGTTTTCAAGCCAATCCTAAGGAATCACATCTGTGCGCAGTTAAGCGTATCTTTCGATACCTTAAAGGCACTTCTTCTGCCGGCTTATGGTATCCCAAAATCACGTCGTTTGACCTAACCGGTTATTCCGATGCTGATTTTGCCGGATGCAAAGTAGATAGAAAAAGTACAAGCGGCACATGTCATTTCCTAGGAAAAGCTCTAGTCTCTTGGTTTAGTAAAAAGCAAAATTCTGTTGCATTGTCAACAACAGAGGCTGAGTGTATCGTCGCAGGACGTTGTTGTGCACAAATTTTGTGGATGAAATAAACCTTAGAAGACTGTGGATTGTATTTTACACACATACCCATTTTCTGTGATAACACTAGTTCTATTAATTTGACTAAAAATCCTGTATGTCATTTTCGTACTAAACATATCGAGATTCGATATCATTTTCTTAGAGATCATCAACAAAATGGAGATATAGACCTTGTATACATAGACACACAGAATCAATTAGCAGACATATTCACAAAACTAATAGCGGAAGATCGTTTCAACTATTTACGTCAAGAATTATGAATTTTAGATATTAATAATATTAATTAATTTTGTTTTATTAATTATTTATTCGATACTCATAAACTGTTTTCGAGACAAGCCTAAAAAGAGTCTGTCTGTCACCACGACTACGGTCGAAGCGAAGCGGTACTTAAGAGTTCCCCGGTGAACCTCCGTTAGCTGGGACAGTACTCCTACAGCTAATCTGAGACAGATGCTGAGTAAAGAATATTAATTTATAAAATATTATTAATTATATTATTTTGAGATTTAAAATTACTAAACTTTGAATTAAGAATTTGAAACGAATTAATGAAAAAGAATGTGGTCTTATTTTGATTTTATATATATATATATAGCCAGGCAACCCTAGGCGAATTCGGCCCGAGTTCGGTCTGAATTCGGCCAGAGTTCGGCTGGGTGATTATATATAATAGCAGCTACCCGAGGCCTCCTTCTTCTTCATACTTCCAAACATCCTCTCAACAGCAGCTCCGCCCCTCCGAAACCCTAATTCTACTCCCTCTTTGTTCTCCCAATTCGCGTGGTGTTTCTCTCCAAAACCTTAGATTCGTGCGAAGATCGTCATCCTCTATAACATATCCGATTCTTGGAAGGTATAATCCCTTCTTCCACCACTTTTCAATACTTAGGGTTTATAGATTTTTTTGGGAAAGAATGCCTAAGTTCAATCCCTTCAAAAGGAAGAAGACCAATGCCAGTGAAGAGGCATCGTCTTCAGATCCACATACGGATTGCCTCTTCTCTTCGGTCCAATCGGACGATGGTGCGTCGAATGAGTTTTATTTTAAAACTTCCGATCAAGCGTTATTATGGTACGCCGACTTTAACATGCGTACTATTTGCACCGGATCACCGATCAAGTGGACTATTTTTTCGGATCACTGTCCTTATTTTGAGGCATTAGGGTTACAATATTTTCTCACCTTACAATTCTCTATTGCCACTAATGCTATTAGATTATTCTACTGTATTTTTGTGTTAGACACTTTTACAGCGAGGACACGTGTCGGAGGAATTGATATCGAATTCACTGATGAAACCTTAGCGGAAATCCCTGGTATTCCTAACGAAGGTGCCCCGCTAGATGACATCACTGATTTTGATTTCTCCGATGGCACGACACTCGTGAGTTTCAAGAATGAACTTTGTGCGCCTGCACGCGTTCTTCCTGAAATTTCAAGGCTAATAACTTGAACTTGTTTAACTACGAATTACATCGCATCATCTATTCCACCTTACTTCCTAAATCCACTTCAAAAGATGATGTCACTGCACTTGAGCTTTCTGCTCTTTATCATATTCTTAAGGGGATTCCTTTTTCTGCCCCTAAGACTATTATTCAGATGATGGGTAGATGTCGTGGGAGAGACCGCAACCTATCTTATGTGATGCTCATTCCTCGCATATTTCAGAGATTTAATATTGATTTATCTACTTGTGCTGTCGACCCCGAGCCCAAGTTTCTCAAACTCTCTCGTCGCAGCATTGTATCTGTTCCTCCATCCACTGCACCTACTCCTCCTACACCTACTCCCACTGATCCCACAACACCTGTTTCTTCTCATTCCTATCCTATAACTTTTGAAGGTATCCATCAGCACTTATTATACCTGCAGTCTTTCTATGTTGAGACCTCTAGGGAATACGAGTTTCGTGATGTGACTCGGTTCCAGGCGATTGCCAACTCCTTCGCCGTTCTGAGATTTGCACAGACGGGACATTCTGCTAGCTCTCTGCCTCGAGACCCTTCTGTTTCTGGCTACCGCATTGACGACGAGGCGGTACACTCTATGTTCTAGCCAGGGAACGCATATGATTGGTATCGTACCGCTGGCGCCACCCCTCGCACTTCTGGCACTGGTACTTCTAGAGCTGGTCCTTCTGGACATGGTGGTGCTGCAGATGATGATGATAATGATGAGTTTTGATATGTTAGATTATTGAGACTGTTACTTTATGTCTTATGTTTACTTGGAAATGCTCCGACATTCCAAGATTTTATCAGTACTTTTTAGATTTTATCAGTACTTTCTCTTATGTGACTATTCATGGACATGGTTGTTTTTGATAATGCCTCAGTTTTTGGCATCTTAGTCTATTATTCAGCACTCTATTTGTTTCAGTTTAGTAGCACTATTTATTTTGCTTCAGTTTATAGTAGCACTATTCGTTCTTTACATACTGCCTGAGACAAATACATGCTTGTGTTGTTATTTTATTTTTCCTGTCATTTTTTTGTGTTTCTTCACTGTTTGTTCCTTATGCATGCATTACGGGGGTGCTTCCTCTTTTGCAATTATTTTGCTAAGTGACAACGGGGGAGAAATAAGGATATAACATGTTTTTGTGAAATACAGGAAATACAGGATATGAACAATATTTTTTTACTATTTTGATTTGATTCCAAGCTTAGATGTTATATCGGCAAGGTTTATCAATTATCAAAATGGGGGAGATTGTTGGCCCATTGGTCATGGTCAAACCTGATTTTAATAATTAATCAAACTCTGTCTCGATATAAATGCAAGTCAACTCAGATGATCACCTACGACGTTTTGGACACTGCTTAACAATGGTTATCAATAATGTTCAAGACTGAAGCCGTTTGCCTCTCCGGATGTACTCCCTGCTAAGCAATATATTTTTTATTTTATTTGAGTCTAGGAATACTTTGTACACCGAGTCGTACTGGCAAATAGGCTATCCAAAAATGTTTTTCAAAACCATCCTTTACAAATAACCTATGTTTTTGAAAAATATTCTTATTACAAAAAGCCCTTGAAGGATTGTTCAAAAAGCCAAAAATTTATTTTCTCCAAAAATGAACTGGCAGAAACTCAGGAGAACTCGGCCCGAGTTCGGCCAGAGTTCGGCCAGAGTTCGGCCAGAGTTCGGAGAACTCGGCCCGAGTTCGGCCAGAGTTCGGCCATGTGGAACGTTGGTGAACGTTGGGTTTTTGAACTTGGTCTTCCTTCAGTTACGGGTTGTTACAAAGAGTTCTGTCCGAATTCTGCCCGAATTCTGTCAGAGTTCTGTCTTTGGAAAAGCTATAAATAGAGAAGCATTTCGATCATTTCAATACACCAATTCACTTTCAATCTTCTCTCTTCTTAAGCTTTCAAGTTTCCAAAGAGTTCTTAAAAAGCTTTCATTTTCAAATCCCAAGCCAGTTACAATCCTCTAGTCGATTTGCCAGTACGGTACGGTCTAGAAGTTTCAAGAGCGATTGTAATCAGAGGCTTGATAGAAGATTCAACTCTTCACAATTGAAGTTGGACGAGTTCTTCGTATCAAAGCTCGCGTCTGTAGAAGTTGCAAGAACTTCGTATGAAAACTTACGGGATTTTCTAATAGTGGATTCAACTGGAAGCTAGAGTTCTTTCGACTGGACTAGTCCTCACCAGAGGGAAACCAGTATAAATCTCGGTGTTTGCGTTTGCCTTCTGATCACTTTTAAATTTTGTCATTTACTTCTTGTGATTATTATTTTATCTGTGATCTAACTGTTAACAAGCTTTTAATTAGCAATATTCCGCTGCCTACTCTATTTACCCCCCTCTAGAGTATTCTGCTTTACGATTTCGTTCCTACACCATCCACTGCCAGCCGCGTCATGACGGAATACATGGCTGGTGGTGATACCGAGTCTGATGTGCCGCCAGCAGACCTTGTCCAGCACATGATTACCCTGGAGGGAGGACTAAAAACCCTCTCTGTCTCCATGCAAACACTGACTCAAGCAGTGTTTGAGATACGGTCAGCTTTGGCCAGGATACCTTCTACCGGTCCCGACCCAGGGGCCAATGGCGAATCAAGTGTACCCCTTCAACGGGTATCCCTGGATACGGATCGCCGTGAAGCACCTCGGACATCGGAGCCCTCAAATGCTCAACTCCAGATGGTACCACCATCCCCGACTCCCAGCTCCACGGAAGACGTGGTCGAGATGATCCGGGACTTGCACGAGCGCTTTGAGTCCAAGATGAGACAAGAGGAGCGCCCAAAGATGGAGATTCCCCAACCTTATCCCCTCGAGTGGAACAAAGTGGTTTATCCTCCTAAGTATAAACCACAGACACTGATGCCATATGACGGGAAAGACTCTCTGCATCGCTATCTGACGTACTTCCAGTCTCAGACGGGACATCTCCCGAAGGAGGACGCACTACTCACCAGCATATTTGTTGGGGCACTGAAAGGAGTGGCGTACGACTGGTACTGCAGCCTCCCCGACAATTCCATATCTTCCTTCGACGACCTGATGTGCCTTTTTCTCGACCGTTTCTACGACGGTGGGAAGGACATGACAATGGCGTCCCTTATAGATATACGTCAGAAGGAGAAGGAAACAGTTTAAGTATTCATCGAACGCTTCCGACAAGCCTGCTTCAGACTGCCCCCGGGCATGCCAGAACATGCACTCCTCTCCTCCTACAGCATGAACATGCTGCCTGCAATCAAACTCTGGCTCAACTCTACTCCTCCTCCCGACTGGAGTTCCTTATTCATCGAAGCCGAAGCCGCAGAAAAGAAGGCGGCCAATGCTCGTCTTCTGGGAGTCAGTTTCCCTGCCTTTGAGGACAAGGGGAAACGGCCTACAGCCAACAACCCCGGACGAAAGACGAAGGGGAAACAGGCATTGACTGTCAATGCCTCAAAAGGGGCATCAGCGCCTACTCAGAAGCCTCCACTTGCGCCAAGGCCAAATGAGGTTTATTCTTTCAACGATGAAGACACCGTGCAACTCTTCGAGATACTGAAGTAGGGTGACAAGATCAAGCTGTCTGACCCAAAACGTCCCAACGAGGTTGGGAAAGTGGACAATCCGAGGTACTGTCACTACCATCGGTTTGTCGGATACCCAACCAAGGACTGCTACGTCCTCAAAAACTACATCCAGTGCATGATCAATGCGGATGTTATCTCCGTCGACTGCGAGGAGAAGACGGTATCGGCCAATGTGGTGTCAGTCCAGTTCGGCACCTTGCCGCCAACTACAACACAAGATGGCATCGTCCCCATCCCGAAGGCGACAATGGAGGTGGTTAACTTACCACTTACTCGTGACAACGTGAGTGGACTCATCCCACTCACCACATCTCGGGGAGAGATCTTATGGGTTCACCCTGATCTTGTCTCCGAGGTTACTCAACTGGAGGTATGCCCTACCTCCAAATCTAAAGGCAGGAAGATCAAGTCTTACCGCATGGTCTCTTCCTCAGCGGAAGAGGCACTTCCTGTACAGAAGCGTTCACAACAGAACGCCCAACCCGACGAAGCTGCCGTCGAGGTGGTGCCTCCTTGCACCGTCCCTGCTGGCCAGGAAAAGGGCCCGTCTAAGCCCCCAGCAGCCAATAAGCAGAAGCATGTAGAGGCCCGCTTCGATAGGCCTCTGCGAAAGGAGAATGCTTCGGGGCTAGCCAAGCCCCACAACTTCGACATACTGGCACAACTGGCCAGTACTCCTACCCGCCTATCTCTGTTTGAGCTCCTTCGTCTTTCCAAAGACACTTGAGAAGCTCTCTGTGAAGCTCTGAAGGATGCCGAATCCTTCATTAGTCAGGTCAAGCAGCCTGAAGATCTCTCGACTACATGTGCGCACTGTCGTTGTGTGGATGAGGTTATCCCCAATATAACCTTCACCCAACAAGACATGCTGCTCAAGCACAACCGACACAACAGGCCGCTGTATTATACAGGATATATCGGTTCTGTCAAGGTAAAGTAGATTCAGATCGATCCGGGGTCTTCCCTCAGTATCATTCCGAAGACGCTGCTCTCAACACTGGTGATCCCAATGTACCGACTGGCGCCTTCCAACACAACAATCAGTGGCTTCAATGCTAACAAAAATGAGCCACTGGACAAGATACGACTAAAGTGCCATATCGGTAACCTCAGAATCGAGGTGACTTGTTATGTCGTGGACGCCGACGTCAACTACAACCTCCTGTTGGGTCGTCCATGGCTGCATGAGTACATGGTGGTGCCATCCACGCTCCACCAATGTATGAAGTACGTGTCCACCAACGACGTCATCCGGATGGAGTTCGCGGATATTGACCCTTTCAAAGGGGTTGAAGCCTACTTCACTGATTCCACCTTGTATAAGTCACCTGACGAGGAGGAAGACAATGATGCTGACGATGAAGTAGAAGCGGCAGCAGAGCATGATATGGAGCCCGAGATGATTCCCGATGCTCCTTTAAAAATTCGGCTCACAGGGAAGCCGTCTCAGACGTTGCCTCCCATGAACATCAAGCTACCTGGAAAAGGACCAATTGTTCCAGGTAGAACACCTACTGAAGCTTCCTTGAAGATACGGCTCAAGGGAAAGCCGCCTCAGACATCGGCTCCCCTTGTGGCAAAACTACATGAGAAGGCACCAACCACTGAAGGCGCAGTTGAGGCACCTCTGAAGGTGCGTCTTAAGGGCAAGCCGCCGCAATCATCTGTCTCATCCAAGCTACCGGAGAAGGTCCACATAGCCCTCTCGGACCCCACGATCAAAGTTGTGGTGGACTCTCCCGATCCAACCCCAGTACTCACAGACGAAGAGCTAGGGGAATATATCTCTGCTGATGTAGATGCACCCTCTCTGGACAATATAATCTCGCGGGATAAAATCTCGTGTTTCATCAATAATAGAGTGTCTTTTAATTATTCTAGTCTTCCACATTGGAATGCCATGTATACATTAGATAACGCTCTACGGTCGTTGTAAACACAAATAACGACCGTCCATCATGTAAATCGAGTAGTACCGTCCCAAAGGGTCTGTTTTGTAGTCCCGTCGCGGAGTCGAGACGAAGAATCCATCATTTTCGGCAAAGTTGAGCGTCATCAAGACCTCCCGCCACTCGAGCCAGAACCAGATACCGACAGAATACAAGTCTATCGGTACACGGACAAGGCAAAGTAGCTCATCCAAAAGATGGGTTACGACCTAAAAAGCAACAAAGGCCTGAACTACGGCAAGGATCGACGTCTCCCTCTTCGGCTTCCAACACCTAAAGGAAAGCCGAGGACTACTATAATCGAACTCGACGGGGGTGGGATATGTCACGCCGCCGTCAACTCTAGAAAGTTCGGAGACAGAAGGGATAGAACATTCACATTCGTCCGAAGCATCAAATTGGGATTCTGATACCAGCATCGGATCGGTCTTCAAGAAAGTGATGTCAGTCAACATGACATCTGCACAACCTCAAGAAGATGAAGGCAAAGACCAAGCGCCGAAATTCTTCGAAGAAGAACCCTGGGATCAACGCCTAGGAGAACAATAGGAGTCTCGCTTCTAATTATGCGAACCCCCTACCGAAGACGAAGTCGAGCAGATCGACCTTGGGGACGGATCTTCTTCCAAACCCATCTTCATCAGCAAAAGCATAAAAGGAGAAGACCGAGAATCTTTAATCCAGCTGGCCAAAGAGTATATCGATGTCTTCGCCTGGAGCTACAAAGATATGTCGGGACTTGATCCCCAGATCGCGATGCATAGGCTTAACTTCTTACCTGATGCCAAGCCTATCAAACAACAACAGCGACGCTTTCGTCCTGACATCATAAATGCCATCGATCAGGCGGTAGAAAAACTCTTGACCAGCGGCTTCATCCGTGAAGAACAACACCCGGATTGGGTAGCCATCGTCGTCCCTGTCACCAAGAAGAATGAGAAGATACGAGTTTGTATCGACTTCAGGGATCTCAACACTGCTTGCCCAAAGGACGAATTTCTGCTTCCAATCACCGACGTGATGATCGACAACACATATGGCTTCGAATGCATGTCTTTCATGGATGGGTATTCGGGCTACAACCAGATCAAGATGTTCTCCGATGACACAAAACACACATCATTCAGGAATTCGAAGGGGGTTTTCTGTTACACAGTGATGCCCTTCGGCCTGAAGAATGCTGGTGCGATATACCAACGAGCTATGAGCACCTTCTTCCGTCAGCATCTTCGCAAGACAGTCGAATGCTATGTTGACGACATCGCAGTCAAGAGCCGTCTCAAAGGGGATCACCTACAAGACCTGAAGACAGTCTTCGATCTCATGCGGGCACATCAACTCAAGATGAACCCCACTAAATCCTTCCTAGGGGTTTCTAGCGGAAAGTTCTTGGGCTTTATTATCACGGTGAAAGGCATTCACGTCGATCCCGAGAAGACCAAAGCCATCCTCGACATGGACCCTCCGAAGAACCTCCGAGAACTTTGAGGCCTGCAGGGGCGTCTGGCATACATCCGAAGGTTTATAGCAAACCTTTCCGAAAAATGTCAACCCTTCACTCAGCTCATGAAGAAGGGAGTCTCTTACGTCTGGACAGAGGAATGCCAAAAAGCTTTCGACGACATCAAGGCTTACCTGACGAGCCCGCCAGTCCTGGTGGCACCCGTCACCGGCAAACCATTTCTCCTCTACGTCCGTGCTATGGATCATTCCCTCGACGCTTTGCTGGCTCAGAACAGCGATACAGGCTATGAGCAAGCAATCTACTACCTCAGTCGAACACTCATCGGGGCCGAACACCGGTACAACCCCGTTGAAAAGGAGTGCTTGGCTTTGGTATTTGCCATTCAGAAGACCCACCATTATATCTCGGGCCAGATGATTCATGTCATCTCCCGAGTCAATCCACTCAGAGTTCTCATGACGAAGCCAGGATCATTGAACTCCCGGCTAGCTACATGGGCGATCCTGCTAACGCCATACAACATGGTGTTTGTTCCACAAAAAGCCGTTAAGGGTCAGGCTCTGGCCGACTTTTTAGCTGTGCACCCCATCCCAGAGTCCTCAAGACTCTATGAAGACATCCTGGATGAGGTCCAAGAATCAAACGTCACCAAAAAAAGCTCCGTCTGGTCGATGTTTTTCGATGGCGCTTCAAGAAAAGGCCCCAAAGGCTAAATCATTACAGGAGTGGGGGTAGTCTTAGTCTCCCCCAATCAGCTGGTCATCCAGCGTGCTTACTCCCTTTCGAAGCTGTGCTCCAATAATGTTGCCGAGTACAATGCACTCATCATGGGACTCCAGCTGGCACAATAGCTGGGGGTGAATCATCTGGAGGCCTACGGCGACTCAAAACTCGTCGTTAACCAGGTCAGAGGGCAATACGAAGTTCGCCATGAAGATCTGATTCCTTACCATGAGGTTGCGTTAAACATCATTTCAACCTTCACCAAGTTCTTCATCGAGCATGTACCCCGTCTACAAAATTTGGAGACGGACGCTCTGGCTGGCCTCGCAGCCTCATTGGCGGCACCCCTCGGGACTCAACACTACGTCACGGTAGTTGGTCGAGACTTGGTCTGTCCTAAAAATAACCTGTGCTCATGAGTGGCCCATGCCATGTCAACAAATGTTGGTGTTAATGTCCGAGACTGGAGGTTCCCGTTCATCGAATTTACTGTCTACGAAATTCTCTCAGAGGACCCGAAAGAAGTCGTCTCAGTCAGGAGATGCTTCCTTCGATTCTACTACGATACAGCTACTAAAATGCTGTACCGATGCTCCTATGATGGACTTCTCCTTCGATGTTTGTCCAACGAAGAAGCAGCCGAAGCCCTTCGAGAAGCTCACGACGGAACTTGCGGGGCTCATCAACCTGGCCCTAAGTTGCAGGATCGACTGCGACGTATGGGCTACTACTGGCCAACCATGGAAGCCGACGCTGTCGACTATGCCAAAAAGTGCCATGCTTGCCAACTCCATGCCGACTTCATCCATACACCGTCAGAACCACTACATCCTACAGTTGCCTCCTGGCCCTTCGAAGCTTGGGGCATGGACATTGTAGGGCCAATCATCCCTCCTGCATCAAGAGGACACCGCTTCATCCTAGCCATCACCGACTACTTCTCCAAATGGGCTGAAGCAGTTCCATGGCAGAAGTGAAGAGCTCCAGGGTGATCAGCTTCATCAAACACCATGTCATCTACCATTTCGGGGTACCCCGAAGGATTATCCACGATAACGGTCCACAGTTCATCAGCCATATTTTCAACAGATTCTGTTACAAGAATCGCATCCAAAACGTGGCCTCAACCGCCTACAATCCGGCAGCAAACGGATTGGTCGAGGCATTCAACAAGACTATCGTCAGGCTACTCAAAAAAGTCGTGTCATCCAACAAATACGATTGGGACGAAAACCTCGACGAATGCCTTTGGGCCTACCGGACAACGGTACGGACCCCGACGGGCAATACACCATTCTCCCTGGTCTACGGGAGTGAAGCGGTACTGCCTCTAGAGATCCAGATACCCTCACTCCGTGTAGCAATCATAAATCAACTAACAGAGGAAGACAATCAACGTCGCCGTCTGCGAGAATTGGAGACACTTGACGAAAAAATGTCTCCTAGCTTAACAATGCATCGAACTCTATCAAGCCCGTATATCACAGGCTTTCAACAAGAGGGTCAAGCAAAGGACTTTCCAAATAGGCAACCTGGTTCTGGCAGTCAGGAGGCCGATGGTATTGACTCACAAGACACCAGGATAGTTCGAGCCCAAGTGGGAAGGACCTTTCATCATAGAGACGGTCTACTCAAACGGTGCTTACCGCCTCGCTAAACCTAATGGGGACTTGGTCATGATGCCCATCAAAGGCAAGTTCCTAAAGAAGTACTACTCTTGACATCTTTCAGACATGTACTTCCACAAGGGGATCTGTGGACCCAATCATCAGGGCTCACATACAATTTCCTTCCACAAAATCAGTAGAAGGACAACCACGTCTACATCACCTCTGAGTTGTTCCCCTACGCCCTACAAAGCGGAAGCTTACACTCCGTAAGACTACACTACCCATCATGTTTACCACGTCCACATTATCTCTGAGTAAACATCACGTACAGACAACCCCTGCGTTGCCGTACATTGATCGCAGAACTTCTACGTCCACATTACCTCTGAGTAGTTCCGCGTATCCCCCAGAGTCATTCCTACCACGTCCATAACACCTCTGAGTAGGAAGATTCCATCATTTGAATCTCATATTTGCCACGTCCACATCACCTCTGAGCAAACATGTGGGTCCTCTCGAACTTATTATCTGTACCTAAAAACCAAGGTGCGCAAAAGATAGTAGGTCTACACAAATCATCAAGTTCATGACAGCAAAAATGAACACACTACAAAAACTCGGAATTCTTTATTCAAAAGTAAAGGATTACACCCCCAGCAAGAGTTGCAAAAAAACAAAAAAAAGAAGAGACTACAATCCCTAAACATCCCCGGGGTTGGCTGAAAGCTCTTCAATCCGACGCCTCAAGTCTGCCGCCCGAGTCTCCACAGTCGCCAGGACCCGGCGTTCAGCTTCTTGACGCATCGCTTCTATGGCCTCAGAAGAAGTGTCATCCTCATGCTTCCCATCCAACTGCTACCGCTGCTGAGCCAGGGTAAGAGCCCGGTGGGTGAAAGCTGCTTCCTCCTTCTTGAATGCTACATGTTCAGCCTGGACACGCTCGGCATCTAATAGGAGTCGGGCTCGCTGGTCCTCAAGGCGACGGATCTGGGCATCAACCACCGCAATACTAGTATCCAACGCAGCTCGCAACTCCACCTACTCCTGTGTAGACTGAGACAACCGCTCCACTGCAGCTTCAGTCTCAGCCACTTCGCGTTTCCAGACACTCACGGTAACCTGATAAGAGGACTCAGTCTCAGCGATCAACTTCTCTTTTTTTGCGTCTATCAGAACGGAGAGATCATTTCTCTGGATACACTGAAACTCGGAAAGCCGCTGGTCCAGCTCGGCCATCGAGGCCTCCAGAATGTCGGCCATATGATCATGGCCCTGGTGGAGACAGATCAGGTTGATATAAGGGAGTGCCAGGGTTTTTGCCGTCGCAAAACTTCCGTTGGCATTTATCACCGCCGACACACCCCTCTGCAGCATCTTATATACCGCCTCAACAATAAACTTTACATACTCATCTGCATCCGCCAGCACCTGCGGCGTCATAGCAGGAGTTAGAGGAGCTGCTCTAGTTAGCGGACCGGAAGAGGGCCCGCCGACCTCAACCTGCGAGGCTGGAACCTCGGCATCAACAGGCTCTTCATCAACAGGGGCTTAACTACTAGCCCGAGGAGCCAAAAGAACAGGAGGAGCCGAGAGAGGCGTCGATATAGTACCCCAAGTAGAAGGAGCGACAGAGGATTCCGTCAAACCCTTACCCTTCTCAAGCTTGGAAGAACCACCGACGTCAGCGGCTACCTCATCAGTCCCCAACGAACTATCAGCAGGCAGTACGGGACATTCTCCCTCTGGCAGAACGGAGAGATCAATACTTGTCTCCTGACTCGCCCCTGGGGTCAAGACTGGCAGACGAGTCTCATTTTCATCATCAAATCCCTCTACAGGGACGGGATCTGTCGCTACCTCCCGGTCGGCAGCCACCTCAGCCTCCGCCGCTGAGTCCGGAGTAGGGCTCGGCAACGCTACGGCCGACCTCCCTTCATCATGACAGGGAGGAGAATCAACCCTCTCCTCTGTTCCAATCACGTCTGTTGCCCCCGCAACAGACTCATGCAACTCTGGAGGAACGTCATCTGAAGACGACAAACTCCACTCTACTTCCTCAACCGGAGGCTCCGTGTCCGCTGGACCCTCAACGTCCAAGGCCCCTACGGCAGCTTGCACCATCCCGGAAGTTGCTGTAACCTCGGTGTCTCTTCCGACATAGTCTGGTGATATTAAAATCTCCGCAGGAACAACATCTTCAGGATTCTCCTCCAATGGAGACATCACCATCGGAGGAATGCGCTCATCAGAGGAGCTTGCCACCTCCTTCGGTTTACTAATGCCTGGTTTCAAAACATGGGTTTTCTTCTTCGACGATCCCTATGAGAATAAAAGCACAGGTCACCAAAATGACGAGATGAGCCAGATTGCGAAGGACTCTTTACCTCAGCAGGGACTGATTCCATTGACGTAGCCTTTGGAGTCGTCACTTTCCTCGGCCTTTTTGCTACAGACGAACCGGCTTCTACATCAGCCCACCTCTTCCCAGCAGGGGGATCTGCCCGATTACCTCTCACTGACGCTATAGCAGCAGCCCGAAATTCTTCCAATTCTGGTAGACGATATGACCGAGCCGCTGCCAACATATTCGTCGTAGCCTCCAGCTGAGTTCCAATCATGAAACTAGTCTCCCTATCATAATTAGGGGACACAGTATTCATGGTGCAATACAGCTTAACGGCCGAATACAGGATCTGTGGCCTAGGGTTGCGAACTGGCGTGGTGAAACGAACACCAGTACACCCGGTATTGTAATATTGCCAGTCCCGGGCTCCATCCAACAAACTCCCGACAAACCCCAGACTGTTACTGGGATTCCATAACATTAGCTGGGTGTAGCCAAACTGGCGAGCAAACCGGCTTGGCAGATATGGCTCCAGATAGCACTTATTTTGGTCACGATAGACCAAGTGGGAAGGCCGGATACTTTGCAGCCAACGAAAACCCCATTTCGGCAGAGTAATCGCATCCTCACCTGAGCCGTCCAAATCTTGGTCAGCCTCAAAATCTTT
Organism: Iris pallida; assembly: GCA_029216955.1. Taxonomy (NCBI): domain Eukaryota; kingdom Viridiplantae; phylum Streptophyta; class Magnoliopsida; order Asparagales; family Iridaceae; genus Iris; species Iris pallida. The sequence goes on along the minus strand of JANAVB010024597.1, from coordinate 7,618,278 downwards.
GAAGATGGGACCGACCTTGACGATCTCCCACCCCTGAAGATAAGACAAGACTCTCCTGCAAACGGGGACGCCAGTGTGCAACCACTTCCTCTTGTAGAAACGACGGATAAAGGCATCACCTTCAACGTGATCCTCCTCTGGGCCTGGACTCATCACGTTTGGATGATGTAGAATCAGCCATCCCATCAGATAATGGAATGGTAGTTCGGCCCGAAGAAAGTTGTCGTTCCTACCTCTCTTATGGATCACATCATCAGCAAAGGTCCTCAAACCCCGTAACAAGTTACACACCATCGTGGGGAGGAGAGCTAAAGGACAACCAAAGACCAATTTCACGGCGGGCAAAATGAGGTTCCGGTATACCCTCTCCACAGCACCAGATCCACCCGCAAACACACAATCCCGGAGCCATATCATCAAGTATGTCGTCAACACTGCCTTAGATGACATCCGGTGCACACAGTGCCAGAAGCAGCTATACGTGTTTTCGCCACTCTCATTTGAACGGGGGGCTCTCTCGTCTAGCCGGCTCATTTCGGAAGTCACTTTCGCGGGTTTCAGCCCTTGCGGAGTCGTAAATCGGATCTTCGAGGAGTCCGCCAAATCCTGCTTGAAGACGTAATCCCTCCAAGCAGTCATATGAGGCTGAGTCCTGCCTTTGTCCTTCTGTTGCATCAGATAATGATGGCTCGCCACCTCTTTGAAAATAGCCATCATCTTCGGGTCCTTCTTTTCCAGAACAAGGATCTCTTTGTTCGATGGGAAATATTCTTCGTACGATTCCGAGCCCCAAGGAAGCTTGGACACCTCGTACATCTCATGGAGAGCCAACCCCAACTTCCCCACTGGAGTAAAGAAGGTGCCAGTCTGGGCTTTGAATATTTCCAAGAGTGCAAGGAACATATGCTTATTGAGATCCACGCCAGCCTGTGTGGCACGGATAGCGGCCGTCAGCCCAATCTCTTTAAGCTCAGCCTTGAACTTTGACAACACCCAAATGGTCAACTCGTCCCACTTTGGCATGTGGTGACACCAACCTTCAACCCTAAAGCTATCTTCCGGATACATGACCCTCGATGTTAGCATCCGATTTGCAAAGGTCGAAGCACTGAAGGCAAAGGTGTCATTAGGGACCTCACTATAGAGGCTCCCAGGGCACAAAGTTCGACAACTGAACGAGGGTCCGGCTCGTGAGGCGGCCAAGGTATCCCTTTGATTCGAGGTAACATCAATCGAAAGAGTACCCCCCACTGCCTCTCCTTGAGAAGGAGTAAGTTCCCGGGGCATCCTTCTCTTGGAAGCTAAACGGTATAAGGTCGTCAGCGACAACTGACGTTCAAGCTGTCGCATATATAGAACCATGCCCTTCGCAGAGAAGAACCAGTCTTCTTTGATCTTCAGTATCTTCGCCTCGGTGGAGATCAGTCGGTCACCAAACAAAAAGGCAGGTTTTAAGAAGGTCACATCCTCGGACTCAGCAGATTCTAGTTTACCGCTCTCCATCATACTCTGGAGGAAAATCGGTGACTGATTCTGGATTTGCAGCATTCTCTCAGGAGGTTGATTCAGTAGGATAGCATCCTTCGCAGGGTTAATAACCTCCTCATCGAAATCAACTCCCATTTGACAAAGAGAAGCATCCAGAAGGACTTCATTCAGCAAAGGGATAGTCATCGACACTGACACAACAAAAACAAAAGTCAGGCAAGAAGCTTTAAGAAGACAAAGTGTGTCAAGCAGCCTAGCGCATCATTTAGGGTCTAAACCCACGCGCATCAGCAGTGAAGCTTCGGCGCATCATCAGGGTGTATACCCATGCGCGTCAGCAGGGAAGCCTCGGCGCATCATCTGGGTGTAAACCCATGCGCGTCAGCAGGGAAGCTTCGGCGCACCATCAGGGTATAAACCCATACGCGTTAGCAGTAAAACCTTGGCGCATAATCAGGGCCTAAACCCATACACGTCGGCGGAATAGGCCTCGGCGCATCATCAGGACAGAAGTCTATGCGCGTCGGCAACAAAGAGTTAGAGCACACCAACTCAGCCGTGTGATCCAAACTCATCTAAACAAAAAAAGTAGAAAAGACGACACTCACCCGTCACCGCGGGCCGAACGTCGGCCGGAGTCACAATGGTGACAGGGGCATCCTCTTCGGCGAACTTCGTCGGCTCCTTTCCCTTGCCAGCACCGTCGCGAGGAGTCTTGGGAGCCATTCCTTGAAAGAAGAAAGTTAGGATTTTTCGAATAAGAACTCTAAAAGGCAAAAGCAAAGAGAGGAATAACTCTCTCTCTCCATCTCATGCTTATTTATAGGCTCAGTCGCACGCATGAACCGATGAAGTGTGACCTCAGCCGCCGCCTCAAGTTCTGCGAGGAGATAACTATAAATAAATCTAAAAATATCATCATTAATCTTTTTAGTTATCGAGGCGTTATCATTTGTATTTACTAAGAGGAGCATGTACCCCATCACAGATGCGCGGAGTATCCATACGCCTGAACAGTCATGCGCCCCAACAGTCATGCGCCTCAACCACCATGCTTCTTATTCAAAGTATTCCAAAACTTGTCCAAAAGTTTTGAAAACTTTGAAGGGGGTCTTGTAGAAGCATGAAATTTCAGGACCAGAAATCCTATGCGCCAAATACTACATGCGCCAGGGAGCTCAGATGAAGTACTCGACATAGAAGCAAAAGAATAGACATCAAAAGGGGATTTTTATTTCATATAAAAGTCTATTACATGTCTAGAAAAGGTTGTACAAAGGAGAATTTCTACAAAGAAAAGATCCTAAGTCTACAGCTAGCCGCAGCAATCGCCATGCGCCCTCAAATATACACAGCAATCACCATGCGCTCTCAACCAGGCGCATCTCGCCATGTGCTCTCAGACGGGCGTATCCTTTCAGCAGCTCAGTTATGTGCATCCTCAGTTATGTGCATCTCTTCAGCAGCTCAGTTATGTGCCACCCTTCCAGCCAGGCTCATCATGAAGTGTCAACATATGCGCCATCTAATGCTTCGACTAATGAAGCATTTATTGAGCAGAACGAGGGTAGCAATCAACCCTCTAGCTGGAGGAAGAGCTCCCCAAACCGAGGAAGAGAGGAGCACCGCAAATCAACCTGCGGCCAAAAGAGGCTTCGAAAGAGCCTCCAAAGACCAAGGAAGACCGCAAACGAAACCGCGGCTAAAGGAGCAGCTTTCAACACAACCAGAATGGGCAACACCCACTCTGACAGAAGAAAGAGCCTCCAAAGCCGCAGCACCGCAATTCCGATCTGCGGCTCTTCCGGCATAACGGAGACGAGGCTCGAGCATCCTGATCTTTGGATGCAACAGGCACCTTCTGCCTACCTCAGAAGCCCTCGACTTCGACTTTTGGATGTAACAGTCACCTTCAAGTGCATCAATGAAGACATTGCGTCGCATCTTCACCCTCGGGAGCATCTCATCAACAGAATGTGCTCGAGCAAACAAATTCACTTCGGAAGAAAGTGAGAGAATGAGAAGCAAACTCTCTCTATGCTACTATTTATAGGCCGGGCAAATCAAACCCATGCGCCAAGTGGATGGCTCTCCGAATCCCATGCAATGAATTTACATTAAATGGATGAACCGGACGCTTCGAATTCAGCCAAGTCAAAAACGGCTATTTAAAGCACTCAAAGAGCGTAACAGTCGCACCAATAAATACGTGTCACACAGAGCAGATGCGCCGGCCAGACCGTGCATCACACAGACGCGCCTCTCAACACCAAGCGCTTCACAAAGCATGTGCCCTCATGCGGCCCCATGCGCCTAGGGGAACGCCAATCGATGCGCCCACTCAACGGTCCATCACCTGTCAAAAATATTAAATGCTGAAATTTGACAGAGTTGGCAGCACGTCCCTCGAGGACTGACAGTTGATAGCTTTTTCAGAAAATGAAGCGTCGCCAACGTCAGCATCATCATTACTTTTCTCCGACGGTTACAACCACGTGGCTGCCCAACCATCTGGCATGCACCTTCGCAGCCATGCGCCCAAAGCTCTACATGCGCCTCGAGCCATGCGCATCAGACTTTCTCTCTGATCTCTAAAGACAGAAGTAAAGTCACTATCGAAGCTCTGCATGTGCCTCAAAAGCCATACGCCTCAGACTTTTCTCTGATCCCAAAAGATAGAAGTAAAGTTACCACTGAAGCCTCGTATGTGCCTCAAAAGCCATGCGCTCTGAATGGTTCATAACTCCTAAAAGGTTACGAGCCAAAGTCTCCGCATGCGCCCAATCCCAGGCGCATCCTACCAGATCATTCCCCACCAAATTCGAGATCTCCGAACCATGGGCCTACGACACGTGTCCTTTGACTCGATTCAGCCTATGAAGGGGTGCTAACCACCCAAGATCTCAGCAACAAAAAGATTCTCTCCCCTGCTACGTGCCAGCCCACAACAGCAGCATGAAGGATTCAACTCCTCAATCAAAGTGCATCATCCATGCGCCTCCATCAGCAATCACCATGTGGCGTCCCCACGTATAGGCGCATCCTACATATGCGTGCATGAGCAGCCAGCCTGCAGACTATAAATAGAGGGATCATTTCCTTCTTCCACACACGAACATACATAGATAGACAGAGACATCGCACAACCACCGAGGCAGATACAGACACTCAACGTCTTCTTCCTCTCCGCAAGATCCAGCACCCAGAGCAACTCAGACCTTCAGAGAACCGATAACCATCGTCAGATCGTCAACGGAGTCAACGTATTACTATTCGCTCCATCGGCACAAGGGACCCAGATAAACAAAAGTGTACTCCTAGGACTACATCTAAGTCCTACATTGTAACACTGTTCTATTTGTATTAAAATTACATCAAAAGATTTTAATGGTAAATACCACCTTGGCGGTAGATCACCCTTCTCTACAACGCCGGCACGGAATGCATTCTTGTTCCTTCTCCTTCTGAACGGATGATCTTTTGGCAGAAATTGCCGATGAAAATCAAAGAAGCACGGGTTTCCTCCGTGATTCATACAGAAAGCCTTAGTACGGTCCATGTAATACGGACATGAGAGACGGCCATGAGTGCTCCATCCAGATAACATTCCATAGGCCGGAAAGTCGTTGATGGTCCACATAAGGGTTGCCTTCATCTGAAAATTCTGCTTCCTGAAAATATCGTATGTGTTAGCGCCTACTTCCCATAACTGATTCAACTCATCTATCAAAGGCTGTAAGTACACATCAATGTTCCTCTTAGGATTATTCGGACCAGGAATTATAACGGTTAGAAACATGTACTGAGTCTTTATGCACATCCAAGGCGGTAGGTTATACGGAGTGACAATCACAGGCCGGCACGAATACTGGGATCCCGAAAGACCAAAAGGAGTAAAACCGTCAGAAGATAGCCCCAACCTGACATTACGCGGATCTGAAGCAAAATCAGGATACACTCGATCAAAGTGCTTCCACGCTTCTCCATCGGATGGGTGATCCAACACTCCTTCAATCTGTTCTCGCATGTGCCAACTCATATTTTCAACCGTCTCTTTCACCATAAATAATCTTTACAACCGCGGCGTTAAAGGCAAGTAGTGCATTGAATCGATCGGTCTTCTTATACCGGTAGACCTTCCTATACTAGTTGTCTTATAGCGATCAGTACCACAAAATCTGCATACATCTACGTCCTTGTCGTCTTTGTAGTACAGCATGCACCCATTGCGATAAGAATCAATTTTCTCGTATCCTATCCAGAGCGATCTCACCATCCTCTTAGACCGATAGAAGTCTTTAGGTAACTTAGCACCCGCCGGCAAGATCTCTATAATCAACTCCAGCACTCGGTTGTAGCATTCTTACGACATGTTAAAATCTGACTTAATGCTCAACAGTCTTGTAACCACCTCCAACGGTGAATGATCCTCACAACCAGGATACAATGGCGTCCTTGCATTCTCCAACAACTCCATGAACTTTGCAGCATCGACGTTTGGTGCATCCTCAGCTGCATCATGAACGAAACTAGGCCCCGCAGCGTCGAAAACCATGTTCACGTACCCATCGTCGTATGCATGATTATCTGAAACAAAATTAGGTCCTGCATGCATATACGGCTCAACATAAGGCTCCGGCTCTGATGCTAAAGACACAAGTTCTTCGTGTGCGGTCCACTGATAGTAATTAGGCGTGAAATCCCTCGAGTACAAATGATATGTCACTTCCACTTCTGGATAATATTTTATGTTATGATATTTCACACACGGACACTTAATTTTGGTGCCGTCCATGTACTGAGGGAACGCCTTAGCAAACTGCAGGAACTGCTCTACTTCCGCTATGTATTCATCCCGCACACCACATATATCATCAGGACGATGATTGTACATCCATGAATGATTTCGCAAGTAGTAATTCATATCCATTTGGAAATAATTCTGCAAAGATGGACACACATTATCCAATAGGCACAAATTCGTATATTATGTCTTATTATGGGATACACATTAGTAGCGGAAAGTTACTAATAATGCTATATCACACATAAGTTCTTGTGCATCCAACATGTACACATATGCTATCAATTCTTACTGATGCCAATCTCATTCAGACACATTAGATTCGTTTCGATATCGCCAGGGTCAAGTTAAAAATTGTCTTAACATCAATTTTCAAGACTTGAATATAATGTCACCTACAACCGATATCTAAGACCCCATGACAAAGTCAAAGACCCCATGAATATAATGTCACCTACAACCGATATCTCATTCAGACACACTAGATTCGTTTCGATATCGCCAGACCATATATATAATGTCACCTACAACCGATATCTAAGACCCCATGACAAAGTCAAAGACATTATTGACAAGACTTGAATATAATATCAACTAATTACAACCACAACTAGTACTAAATATATCGCTGAACGTCGCTATTCAGCGACGTAATCTATCTAATGTCGCTGGTCGTCGCTATTCAGCGACGTTTTGCGATGTATATAGAAAGGAGTCGCTATATAACATATCTAGCGACGTAATTTCATTCCGTCGCTAATGTACGTCGCTAATTTAGCATAATTTAGTAGTGTTAATCCCGATTGCATTTCGGGAATTCTTACCTCAGGTCGTTTGGGATCCACTGACAGAGCTTAGCATATTCTTCAGAGATCTTTGTTCTACTAAGTTGCTCGTCGATCGGCTTGAAAAGCAGGAGAAGGACATTGTAGTAACATTGTGTAATCTTGATAGGGTGTTCCCTCCTGGATTCTTCGACTCTATGGAGCATTTACCAATTCATCTTTCCTATGAGGCACGTGTTGGTGGGCCCGTCGGTTATCGGTGGATGTACCCGTTCGAGCGCCATCTAAACCACCTAAAGAGGAAGGTAAAAAATAATGCACGGGTCGACGGTTCTATTTGTGAAGCCTATGTCCTTGAGGAGATTACAAACTTTTGTTCAATGTATTTCAAGCCTCATATTGCTACAAATAGAACAAGAGCTCCGAGGAACGACGATGGAGATATAGAATATAATGATGCATTATTGAAAGTCTTCAATGCTCTTGGAAAGCCTTCTGAAAAACTGAAAAAGAGATATTTGAATGATGAGGAACTAAGGGCTGTCCAGTTATATATATTACTCAACTGCGAGGAGGATGAAGTGGAAAAGCTAGAGTGGTAAGTAAAAATCTTCAATGTTCAAGTCATCTACTTGTTGATTACGTTATTATAATTTAACGAGTATATCCCGATATTTATTGATTTTCAGCAAATTTAATGATGAGGTGAGGTCAAGTAGACCATACATTGCAGATGAAGAAGTAGAAGAAGAAATGAGACTTCATTTCCCATCTTGGTTGAATGCACATGTACGTAAGAAGCTAGTTAAAATCTTCTTCCATTTGTATTTGCAGAAGAAATAACTTAACATTGAACTTAATTTTGTATCTTCTCGTGTTTAGGTCGATCGTCCAGACGTTATCCATGAGAATGAATCTATTAGAACTCTTGCCAAGGGACCAATTTATGTCGTCAAAATATGGCCAAGTTATTGTGTGAATGGGTTTAAGTTCAAGTCAACAAATACGTCCATCAGAGATAGCTTCTTGGATCTTGATTCCACAAAAAATAGTTGCTTGTGTATCAAATCTACAAACTACAAAGATGTCACTCTAGGCAATGATTTCTATGACGTCTTACGGGAGATCGTGGAATTGACGTACAACTATGGCATAGAGCCTGCCAAGATCGTGTTCTTCAAAGTTGATTGTTTCGATCCGATAGAAGATCAAGGATGGAAAATTGACAAGCATGGTCTTGTGGATATTAACTACCGTCGTCGATACCAAGGATACGAACCATTTATCCTAGCAAGTCAAGCTCAACTCGTATATTTTACAACATATCCTAAACGAAAAACAATGAGGTATGACTGGTAGACAATATACAAGACTAAAGCCAGAAATACCTATGACGTCGACGAAGTGGCTTATCAGGAGGACGAGCTGCCTCTTGTACCAAATATAATTGATGTCGACTCAGCAGAAGTTCTCCATTTCATATCTACTTGTGTAGAAGAGGTACAAGTATCCAAAGGGGAAGACGAAGGAGATGCTAGTGACGATGAGAAGGAAGAGGAAGAGGAGGAGGAGGCAAACGAAGAAGATAAATTTTCAGAGGATGATTGAGAAATTGTGATTTTAATGTATTCATATTTCTGTAATCTTAAATTATTCTGTGGTGAAGGACTACGCGCTGCTAATTTCCATCTTTGCACAAGTGTCTGTTGATGATGGAATTCAGCCCAAAACATCCATGTCAGATCTAGCAAAGCTGAAACCTGTGACGGAAGCTAATAGAAGGAAGGATCTGACGCAAGTTGGAGCTAAGGATCGACAGAAAGCTAGGGTTTTTCGTGCTTCTCCCATCGTATCCTAAGGAACTAAGGAGTTAACGATCTCTCGCTTAAGAAGATATCTAGCCAAGCGATTCACCTGATCCAGACATGCCAATAGGTGGGTTTGAGGATAGTAAGTCAGAGGTTCCGTTCCATACTATGATCATTTCTATTAGTATTCAGATTTTTGTAAACTTAAATTATGAACTCCAATGTATGCCAATATTTTTAAATTGTCATTGTATTTATTTATATTTTTAATCATATGTTATTATCAGCATGGCAGGACGACGCGGAGGCATATCAGGACGACGCGGAGATAGGTCAGGACGAGCCGTGTCCTTAGGTGGGCAGAGAGCTCCGTTACCAGAGGATGGCTCCGGACCATCGTCTGACCCGAGCACTCCATTGTACCGTACGGTCGCAGGTCCGGGTGGTAGTACATCTGGGACGAGCAGTTCCAAGCTTGCTGATACTCCTTTCCCTAGCTTCCTACCGCTGACAGCAGCATGGCGGGTGGGGAGCAGGTGGAGGAGGTAGTCCCTACTCCCACCCGGGCGGATCCATACTAGAGCGACCCTCCATGCGCACCTCAGGACGAGACGAGGATGGAGATTTGGGCCGACGGTCCTACGAAGTAAGTTATATATATATATATATATATATATATATATATATATATATATATATATATATATATATATATATATATATTCATTAATATAATTATCGTTGTATACAGATATCGTCCCTCGTCGGTACAGAGAGCTTTGGGCTCCTTTCTGAGGTCCAACTATGGGGGTCTGTGGATCAACTACTCGGATGCCTCGGAAGAGAGGAAGGCATTCTGGTTTGCCCACTTCAAGGTAATTAAAGATAGTTAATTTAGTATGATTAATATAATTTTAAGCATTTTTTAGAACTTATTATTTTAATTTGTAATTCTTGTAGAGGACTTATTTTTATCCACAACACCGGGCCGAGCAGATTGAGAGGCAGTTTCTTGCCGTCGCCGCCAAGTTGATCCGTGATGCAATTGACGATCAGAAATCTCGTCAGCGCTCCGGAAAGCCGATTGCTGGTTGGATCACGCCTGACCAGTGGACCACGATGAGGGCTCGAGTTGAGGAGTCCCGGTACAGAGAGCGGTCGGAGAAGGTAAAGGCAGCTAGGACGAGGGCCGAAAAGTGGTGTAGTGGATCGATTCCTATGACGGAGCATTTCCGTCGTCTGGTATGTAATTTATTACAATATATAAGATTTTATTGATAGGAGTATATATAATTTTCTATTTTACTAAAGAATAAAATATAACAAACATTCAGGTACAGAGGGGTGAGGACGCAAACATGGTAACCGTCTTCCTAGCCATCCATCGGAAGGACGGGAAGCTCATCGACGACCGGGCTACTCAGAGCTATGTAAGTACTAATTTAGATTTCGTTAATTTTTAACACAACTTGAAGAATATACAGATAACCATATAGTTAATAATAATTAAATACTTTAGATGTTTATTGTAACTCCACTTTCCAGTTTTTCTTAAATAAAAATAAAAATTCATTTTCTATACTTATTATTAATTTGGAAACATTTTTAATGATTTAAATATTAGACAATTTTACAATTTGAAGTTGTTGTAACAACTTTTATATTGTTTTTCTTATTTTAAAAACTGTTTTTAAATAATTTATGTAAATATGAAAAGGCAGAGGTTTAAATTGTAAATTTCCTATTAAATTTTAGTTGCGGGCAATTATGAAAAGGAGGAGGGGTTTTCTGCTTATTTGCCATTGGCGGGGGGGGCTTATTTGCAAAATTCCATTTTTAATTCGTTTTATAACCGACGTTCGGGGAGAGAGAGAGAGCGGCCATTTAATTTCTTTCCACCGACTTCTCTCGAGCTCTCCACTCTTCTCGAGTTCTCCACCGACTCTTCGAGTTCCCCGCCGACTCTTCGAGAACTCCGCCGTTCTCGAGCGTTCTTCTCCGGCGACTTCGACGGCGACTCTGATGGCGACGACGACCTTGATGATGACGGCGACTCTGGTGGCGTAGATCTGAGGGAGCGGCGACTTCCATTCCGAGCGAGGCGACTTCGTCCCTGTTGAAGCCGACGACCCCGATGATGATGGCTTTGGCGATGAAGACGATGGCTGGGTCTAGGCGAGTTTTCCTTGACGCCTAGGCGCTGCTCTGACCGAGTCTTCTTCCTTCCTTCTTCCTCGACGAGCTTTGGGCTTCGACTTCCAGAGGGTAAACCCTAACCCTAACCCTAATCTCTACTGTTGGTCAGATCTATGGCAGATCTATGGCCTAGACTCTGAGATCCTTTGATCGGTGACGAGATCTAGGGTTTAGCTGGGTTTGTGTGAGATCAATGATGTTCTCTTCTCTTCGAACAGTTCTAACTGTTCAGATCCGATGGATCTAGGATTTCTGTGGTCCGATCTTGTAGATCGACCCTTGCATGCGGTTATTTTGGGTTGCATGTTAGATCTATGATGTTCTTTAGTTGATTCTTTGAGATCAAGTTGATCTGTGACTATTTCTGTGGTTGTGATGTTGTTTTCTGAGGAGTTTTTCTTCAGATCTGGTAGTGGTTCCAGATCTGATTGAGTGTGGGTTTTCGATGGTGTTTCTTGTGGAGGATCCAGTGGATCTGTTTCTTTTACTTGCATGCTGTCGGTTGGCCTAGACCTAACAAACCCAGTGGTGACTCTAGGGTTGCTCGGATTCGTTAGGTCAGGGATGGGTTTGTTTTGGAATGTTTTCCTTATCCATTTCTGAGTGGATTTTTGGGGAAGATCTGATGTTCGGAATTCTTTCTTTTTGGACTGAGATCTTGTGTCTAACATTCTCGTGTCTGACACTGCATGCATGCCATAATTTTGGATATGGATATGATGTTGGTTCCATTTTGCTGAACTGAGATCTCATGGTCAGACACTCTCGTGTCCGACACTGCATGCATATTTTATATATTTTAATTGATGATTTCTTCTCTTTCTTTTCTGTTATTTGTTGCTGGGGATCTTCTGACTGTTGGACCTCTATCCCGACTGGACTGTGGCTGTACCTACCTGTTCGTATCCGATGTTCGTGTCGGATACGAAGTGGCGCGGACTCGTGGCTAGAACTTTGCTGGACCTTGCTGTAGCCGTGTCCTCTTTCCCGTGTCCGACGTGCGTGTTGGACACCAAGGAGATGATGTGACTTGACCCTGACGTGACTGGCCTTGGACTGTGGGCCTGACCGGCGGTGGACTTTGGCAGTTTGCGGCTATTTATTTGTTGGGCCGGTTGGTGTTTATTCAGAGGGCTTATTTTGTATATTCTTTTGTGGGCTGTTAGTATGGGCTGGGCCATACTGAATGTGTTGTAATATTATTTAATTATAGCTGGATGACTGTAATTAATAATTGATGGGCTGGTTTGGCTGGGCTGTGTTGGGCCGGGCTTATATGCTGTATAGTTATAGTTGGGCTGGTTAGATAGTCGGGTCTGAACTGATCCTTGGTATTGGGTTGGACCGGGTGGCAGACTGTTGGGTAAGTGGGCCGAGTGGTTGTGGGCCAGCCATTGAACTTTGCCTTTGGGCAGGACTGTCTGTAGTTTATTTTTATAAATAATAAATGTTATTTTCCCATTTATTGTGAGTTGATGGAAACATCCTCTTAGAACCAATTTTATAACTAAAAACAATTAGTTAACTTTTTCTTAATTACTACTGATTAGTTAACTCTTTACTTAAATAACTTTTAGAACCAAGTTTATAAGACAAACCACTTTTATATATATAAAAAGTTGCAATGCTAACTCTATATATATAATGAGTTTTTGAATTATAAACTTATAGAACTCTTAGTGTTAAACACGTAAAACCAAGGGTTGTGTTTAGCATTTGATTTTCCCAGTTAGTAATTAAACCTAGTGTAATGTAACTTGTGAACCTCCAAATAAGACTATCTTATTTGGGCAGAATCAAGATAAAGATTTAGTTCTTAACTTTAATTAACCTAGAAGCAACTAGCATAGTTTATTAACCAACTTGTACATCACTATTGTTAACAGGAGAACATCCAGCTAGATTGCCTACCATATTGCTGGAGCCAGGCAAGTACATTCTATGGTTTTGTTCAGTACATTTTCCTTGTTCTTTATTGCTGACACACTGCGACACGTTCATGTTCTTTCTGGCTTGTTCTTTCATGTTCTTACTTGTATCTTGGGGTGGGGAAATACTCTAGATATGTGACTAAACCCGGTTACTTATTCATGATCTTTAGCTTAGGCCTCGCACAGTGCACGCGGGTCCTAAGCCGTACCATTACATGATCTTCCAGGATCCTTTCATGTTCTTTCATGATCTTACCCAAGCCGGTCACATATCTAAGTAGTATTTCAAAACATATAAACACATGTTCAGGATATTGTTCTTACATTAGTTTCTCTTGATCCTGATCTTGATATTAGTCATGATCTTTACTGCATCTTACATTGTCATGATCTTTCATGTATCTTTATAGCAGTAGTTCATGATCTTCATGTTCTTTACATACTTGTTCTTATCCTGTTCTTCCAGCATTTACTTTCCATATCATTATGTTATTGTTCATTACCTAGAACTGTGCTTTGCTCCGCTCCTGACTGGATATGTTATGATAGGTGAGATGGAGGCTTTATGTGACACATACTATGGACAGGGTACTGCTTTCCTTGAGCCAGCTGGAGCTGCTTGTGACATAGAGGCTGCAGAAGCCTAGTTATCTTCCTTTTAGTTGTCTTTCCTGCTTTTGAGACTTTAGTCAGACTTTAGTTACATTTCTGGATGAATGTAATAATAAAATGCTTAGACATGTATTTGAATATTCTGGGATCGTTTATAGATATGCTGTGACATTACTTCTCATTTACTTGACTTGTTAGATTTTCCCTAGTTCTGGTACAGCTTACTTCGTCGTGTCTAACGACGAAGGCTGGGCGTGTCCGACTCGTGTCCGATTATTCGGGAGTGGGTCGTGACATGTTTTTAGTGGTGGCCCATGCAGGTCCATCCTAATGGTACCTAGGACTTAGAGTACTATTGGGGGACTTGATTACACTAGGGAAACTTGATCACAGCATAGGAAAATCGGGAATTAAGGGTATATCAGGTTATTCATGTTCTTCAGGTGCTTTATTATTATAAAAACATTGTTTGATAGGTTTTAGGGTTTGTCGTTCAACGAAGTTTTCTTTTTATGCAGGATGGTCACTACAAGGAAGACCGCAGACCAGGCTGGAGTTGCAGGCACTTCTGGAGTTGCAGGCGGTTCAGAGCAGGCCGTACCAGAGCAGCCCGCACCAGACGTCCAGGCAGATCAGCTTCCGCCAGCGCCTCCTATCTTTCCATCGCTGCCGCCGACGATGATGCTTGACGGCAACCAGGTGATGGCGTTGTTTCAGCACTTTCTGGAGGCCCAGAACCATCAGGCAGCGCAGTTCAGAGCGACTGTCGTCGACGCGCTGAGGACCAGGGAGCCGGCAGCACCAGCACCAGCACCAGTAGCACCTCCAGCACCGCGAGGACCGAGACCCGGGACAGCGAAGGAGTACCAGCACCTTAGCCCGATGGACTTCTGGGGCGACGAGGGGATCATCTATGCAGATGAATGGCTGGAGAATGCAGAGAGGACTTTGACCATGGCGAACATTCCAGAGGACCAGAAGGTGTCAGTGGCTAGCATGCGACTCTTTGACTTGGCGAGAGCTTGGTACCGGGAGGACCCCCAGTTGTCAGAGCCCCGGGTGTCTTGGACAGTTTTCAAAACACTGTTCAAGGAGAAATTCTTCCCAGAGGTGGAGCGTGATGAGTTGAGGGTGCAGTTCGAGGCGCTGCAGCAGGGGACGATGACGGTCGCACAGTACACTTCGGAGTTTACCAGGCTCAGCAGGTTCGCTGAGAGACTGGTTAGAGAGCCAGAGGACAGAGCATGGAGATTCAAGAAGGATCTCAACAGGGAGCTGCGACATGCGGTGGCGATTAGCCAGGCGACTACCTACTCCAGCATCCTCAAGATCGCCCAGGCAGTTGAGAAGGAGGCGGACCCCAAGCTGAAGAGGGACCGGGATGTGGCCAGCAGCAGTTTCCAGGCACCAGCGAAGAGGGTTCAGACTCAGACCCAGACGAGGCCTCAGCAGCAGCAGCATCACCGACAGGCCAGAGCTCCAGCACATCAGCATCAGAGACAGCAGCTAGCGACTCCTTGTGCCTATTGTCATCGCCCTGGACATCATATCGACGAGTGCCGCAAGAGGTTGGGACTTTGCCTCTTCTGCGGATCCGATGCACACCAGATGAGGGACTGCGCACAGGCTACAGCCAGACTAGCAGGAGGACGAGGAGGAGGACCACCGGCTGCACCACCCAGAGCATTGCCTGCACCACCCCAGAGAGGAGGAGCTTTGCCACCCCAGCAGCAGAGGTTTGCACAGCACCAGCAGCAGCAGAGAGGAGGAGCACAGCAGGGACGTGCTTACGTCATGGCTGCAGTTGAGGAGGACGAGGCAGTACCAGATGTGATCACAGGTTCTATACTTTTACATTCTTTCCCTGCCGTTGCATTGTTTGATTCTGGAGCCACCCATAGCTTTATATCGTATGAGTTTCTGCATAGACACGGCTTCACACCCAAGCCCACTAGGCGGAACTGTCAGATCATGACAGGAGGCGGATCAGTTCCAGTAAGTGAGATGGTGGAATGCCCTATCACTATTGCTGGGAGAGAGATTCGAGCTCGACTTCTAGTGATGCCACTGCCTGGATTCGATGTAGTCCTCGGTATCGACTGGATGAGCGAGCAGTTTGCCGTAATTGACTGCCATGAGGGGAAGGTGATCTTCAGCCCGCCAGGAGTTCCACCGTTCGAGATCAGCAGACGAGTTGCAGAGAGGCCAGAGGGAGTCTACTTCGGAGCAGTTGTAGAAGACCAGGAGTTGCCGCATCCGCTGATTGCAGAGTATCTCGACGTCTTCCCCGAGGAGCTTCCAGGATTGCCGCCAGATCGAGATGTAGAGTTCGGCATCGACCTATTGCCCGGATCAGTACCGAAGTCCCAGCACTGTTACAAGATCAACCCGAAGGAAGCTGCGGAGTTGAAGGCGCAGATTGATGAGCTTGAGGGCAAGGGATTTATTCGCTCCAGTGCTTCACCCTGGGGAGCACCGGTGCTTTTTGTGCCCAAGAAGGATGGGACGGTGAGGATGTGCATAGACTACCGTGCACTCAACAACATCACCATTAAGAATAGATATCCTTTGCCACGGATTGATGAGCTGTTTGACCAGCTTAGTGGAGCGAAGGTCTTTTCTAAGATCGATCTTCGATCGGGGTACCACCAGATGAAGGTTCGGGAGCAGGATATTCCGAAAACAGCCTTCAACACTCGATACGGCCAGTATGAGTTCCTGGTGATGCCGTTCGGACTCACCAATGCCCCTGCAGTTTTTATGAACCTGATGAATAAGGTTTTCCACAAATATTTGGATAAGTTTGTCGTGGTTTTCATTGACGATATTCTGATCTATTCCAAGACGGAGGAGGTGCATGTTGAGCACCTGCGGATTGTTTTGGAGATTCTGCGGAAGGAGAAGCTGTACGAAAAACTCTCGAAATGTGAGTTTTTCTTGGACAGAGTGGAGTTTCTAGGGCATGTGGTGACTGGAGAGGGGATTTCTGTGGATCCCAAGAAGATTGAGGTAGTGGAAGCATGGGCACCTCCCAAGTCAGTAGCAGAGATTCGTAGTTTCCTGGGTCTAGCAGGATACTACAGGAAGTTCGTGAAGGACTTCGCCAGGATAGCAGAGCCTATGACGAAGCTTACGCGGAAGGACGAGGAGTTCATCTGGAGCGACGCCTGCCAGTCAGCATTTGAAGAATTGAAGAGAAGACTGACGACTGTACCAGTTCTAGCTTTGCCATCGGGATCAGGAGGATTCGTCATCTACAGCGATGCTTCGGGGAAAGGCTTGGGATGTGTGCTGGAGCAGAACAAGAAGGTTATAGCGTATGCTTCTAGACAGTTGAGGCCCCATGAGAAGAATTATCCTACACATGACTTGGATCTTGCAGCAGTCATTTTTGCCTTGAAACTGTGGAAGCATTATCTATATGGAGAGAGAGTGGACATTTTCACGGACCACAAAAGCCTGAAGTATGTCTTTACTCAGAAGGAGCTGAATATGAGGCAGCGCAGATGGCTGGAACTCATGAAGGACTTCGACATTAGTCTGCAGTACCACCCTGGGAAGGCGAATGTGGTTGCCGATGCTCTCAGTCGATATCCTATTACTATGTATCTCACCATGGACCGGCATCTATTGGAGGATCTGGAGAGTCTTGGGATTGAGATTGTTCTCCCAGGATGTGGAGGTCAGATGATGTATATGCAGATACAGTCGGGGTTGCTAGAGAGGATCAAGGAGGCCCAGTTGCTTGATGAGGGAATCCAGGGTCTTAGAGCTCAGGCAGAGTTAGGTCTGCTCGACGACTTCACCATTGCGGAGGACGGATCCTTGAGGCACGGAAGTCAGCTGTGTGTGCCTAAGGACTTGCGGGAGGAGGTGATGCAGGAGGCCCACCAGTCACGGTATTCTATACATCCTGGATCTACCAAGATGTACAAGGATTTGCGTGAGTATGTTTGGTGGTATGGGATGAAGAGAGAGGTCGCCAGATTTGTTTCCAGATGCCTTGTGTGCCAGCAAGTCAAGGCGAAGCGCCAGAGACCAGCAGGACTACTCCAGCCTTTACCTATTCCGGAATGGAAGTGGGAGCACATTACCATGGACTTTGTCTCTGGATTGCCGCGTACTCCCAGTGGCAAGGATGCTATTTGGGTGATCGTGGACAGATTGACAAAGTCCGCTCATTTCATTCCGTTCAAGGTTGGGCTGTCGACCGAGAAGCTTGCAGACCTCTACATGCGTCAGATCGTGAGGATTCACGGGGTGCCAGTTAGCATTGTTTCAGATCGAGACAGCCGTTTCACATCACACTTCTGGAGGAGTCTACAGCAGAGCTTGGGATCACAGTTGAAGTTCAGCACGGCCTATCATCCCCAGACGGACGGACAGTCCGAGAGGACCATTCAGACCTTGGAGGACATGCTGCGGGTTTGCGCACTCGACTTCGGCGGTTCGTGGGAAGACCATTTACACCTCGTGGAGTTTGCCTATAACAACAGTTATCAGGCCAGCATCGAGATGACTCCATTTGAGGCGCTGTACGGACGGAGGTGTCGCACGCCGTTATCATGGGACGACGTTGGCGAGAGAGCTTTACTTGGGCCAGAGATGGTGGTGGACTCAGCAGAGAAAGTCAGACTGATCCGGGAGCATATTAGAGTTGCACAGGATCGGCAGAAGCATTGGGCGGACAGCACCAGACGGCCACTTGAGTTCGAGGTTGGAGACAGAGTGTTCTTGAAGATCTCACCGACCAGAGGCGTCATTCGGTTCGGCAGAGGCGGGAAGCTCAGTCCGAGATTCATTGGACCATTCGACGTGACAGCACGGATTGGCGAGGTGGCATACCGACTAGCGCTTCCAGCTAGGCTGGAGGGAGTGCACGATGTTTTTCACGTATCTCAGCTTCGACGATACATTCCAGACCCCAGCCACGTGGTGGACTATTCAGAGCTGGAGGTGGGCCCGAGATTGACTTACGAGGAGCAGCCAGTAGAGATCCTCGACCGGAGGGAGAAGCGTCTGCGGAACCAGACCATTCCTCTTGTCCGCGTCATGTGGAGACACCACTCTCCGGGAGAGTCCACATGGGAGCGTGAGGATGAGATGCGTGAGCGATACCCTAGTTTGTTCACTTGAGTGCTTTGTATTGTATGCATTTTTTTTTGAATTCAATAAACAACACTTTGGATTCACTATTTTTGATTTTCTGTGTTTGCATTCCAATTTCGAGGACGAAATTTTTCAAGGGGGAGAGATTTGTAACTCCACTTTCCAGTTTTTCTTAAATAAAAATAAAAATTCATTTTCTATACTTATTATTAATTTGGAAACATTTTTAATGATTTAAATATTAGACAATTTTACAATTTGAAGTTGTTGTAACAACTTTTATATTGTTTTTCTTATTTTAAAAACTGTTTTTAAATAATTTATGTAAATATGAAAAGGCAGAGGTTTAAATTGTAAATTTCCTATTAAATTTTAGTTGCGGGCAATTATGAAAAGGAGGAGGGGTTTTCTGCTTATTTGCCATTGGCGGGGGGGCTTATTTGCAAAATTCCATTTTTAATTCGTTTTATAACCGACGTTCGGGGAGAGAGAGAGAGCGGCCATTTAATTTCTTTCCACCGACTTCTCTCGAGCTCTCCACTCTTCTCGAGTTCTCCACCGACTCTTCGAGTTCCCCGCCGACTCTTCGAGAACTCCGCCGTTCTCGAGCGTTCTTCTCCGGCGACTTCGACGGCGACTCTGATGGCGACGACGACCTTGATGATGACGGCGACTCTGGTGGCGTAGATCTGAGGGAGCGGCGACTTCCATTCCGAGCGAGGCGACTTCGTCCCTGTTGAAGCCGACGACCCCGATGATGATGGCTTTGGCGATGAAGACGATGGCTGGGTCTAGGCGAGTTTTCCTTGACGCCTAGGCGCTGCTCTGACCGAGTCTTCTTCCTTCCTTCTTCCTCGACGAGCTTTGGGCTTCGACTTCTAGAGGGTAAACCCTAACCCTAACCCTAATCTCTACTGTTGGTCAGATCTATGGCAGATCTATGGCCTAGACTCTGAGATCCTTTGATCGGTGACGAGATCTAGGGTTTAGCTGGGTTTGTGTGAGATCAATGATGTTCTCTTCTCTTCGAACAGTTCTAACTGTTCAGATCCGATGGATCTAGGATTTCTGTGGTCCGATCTTGTAGATCGACCCTTGCATGCGGTTATTTTGGGTTGCATGTTAGATCTATGATGTTCTTTAGTTGATTCTTTGAGATCAAGTTGATCTGTGACTATTTCTGTGGTTGTGATGTTGTTTTCTGAGGAGTTTTTCTTCAGATCTGGTAGTGGTTCCAGATCTGATTGAGTGTGGGTTTTCGATGGTGTTTCTTGTGGAGGATCCAGTGGATCTGTTTCTTTTACTTGCATGCTGTCGGTTGGCCTAGACCTAACAAACCCAGTGGTGACTCTAGGGTTGCTCGGATTCGTTAGGTCAGGGATGGGTTTGTTTTGGAATGTTTTTCTTATCCATTTCTGTGTGGATTTTTGGGGAAGATCTGATGTTCGGAATTCTTTCTTTTTGGACTGAGATCTTGTGTCTAACATTCTCGTGTCTGACACTGCATGCATGCCATAATTTTGGATATGGATATGATGTTGGTTCCATTTTGCTGAACTGAGATCTCATGGTCAGACACTCTCGTGTCCGACACTGCATGCATATTTTATATATTTTAATTGATGATTTCTTCTCTTTCTTTTCTGTTATTTGTTGCTGGGGATCTTCTGACTGTTGGACCTCTGTCCCGACTGGACTGTGGCTGTACCTACCTGTTCGTATCCGATGTTCGTGTCGGATACGAAGTGGCGCGGACTCGTGGCTAGAACTTTGCTGGACCTTGCTGTAGCCGTGTCCTCTTTCCCGTGTCCGACGTGCGTGTTGGACACCAAGGAGATGATGTGACTTGACCCTGACGTGACTGGCCTTGGACTGTGGGCCTGACCGGCGGTGGACTTTGGCAGTTTGCGGCTATTTATTTGTTGGGCCGGTTGGTGTTTATTCAGAGGGCTTATTTTGTATATTCTTTTGTGGGCTGTTAGTATGGGCTGGGCCATACTGAATGTGTTGTAATATTATTTAATTATAGCTGGATGACTGTAATTAATAATTGATGGGCTGGTTTGGCTGGGCTGTGTTGGGCCGGGCTTATATGCTGTATAGTTATAGTTGGGCTGGTTAGATAGTCGGGTCTGAACTGATCCTTGGTATTGGGTTGGACCGGGTGGCAGACTGTTGGGTAAGTGGGCCGAGTGGTTGTGGGCCAGCCATTGAACTTTGCCTTTGGGCAGGACTGTCTGTAGTTTATTTTTATAAATAATAAATGTTATTTTCCCATTTATTGTGAGTTGATGGAAACATCCTCTTAGAACCAATTTTATAACTAAAAACAATTAGTTAACTTTTTCTTAATTACTACTGATTAGTTAACTCTTTACTTAAATAACTTTTAGAACCAAGTTTATAAGACAAACCACTTTTATATATATAAAAAGTTGCAATGCTAACTCTATATATATAATGAGTTTTTGAATTATAAACTTATAGAACTCTTAGTGTTAAACACGTAAAACTAAGGGTTGTGTTTAGCATTTGATTTTCCCAGTTAGTAATTAAACCTAGTGTAATGTAACTTGTGAACCTCCAAATAAGACTATCTTATTTGGGCAGAATCAAGATAAAGATTTAGTTCTTAACTTTAATTAACCTAGAAGCAACTAGCATAGTTTATTAACCAACTTGTACATCACTATTGTTAACAGGAGAACATCCAGCTAGATTGCCTACCATATTGCTGGAGCCAGGCAAGTACATTCTATGGTTTTGTTCAGTGCATTTTCCTTGTTCTTTATTGCTGACACACTGCGACACGTTCATATTCTTTCTGGCTTGTTCTTTCATGTTCTTACTTGTATCTTGGGGTGGGGAAATACTCTAGATATGTGACTAAACCCGGTTACTTATTCATGATCTTTAGCTTAGGCCTCGCACAGTGCACGCGGGTCCTAAGCCGTACCATTACATGATCTTCCAGGATCCTTTCATGTTCTTTCATGATCTTACCCAAGCCGGTCACATATCTAAGTAGTATTTCAAAACATATAAACACATGTTCAGGATATTGTTCTTACATTAGTTTCTCTTGATCCTGATCTTGATATTAGTCGTGATCTTTACTGCATCTTACATTGTCATGATCTTTCATGTATCTTTATAGCAGTAGTTCATGATCTTCATGTTCTTTACATACTTGTTCTTATCCTGTTCTTCCAGCATTTACTTTCCATATCATTATGTTATTGTTCATTACCTAGAACTGTGCTTTGCTCCGCTCCTGACTGGATATGTTATGATAGGTGAGATGGAGGCTTTATGTGACACATACTATGGACAGGTTACTGCTTTCCTTGAGCCAGCTGGAGCTGCTTGTGACATAGAGGCTGCAGAAGCCTAGTTATCTTCCTTTTAGTTGTCTTTCCTGCTTTTGAGACTTTAGTCAGACTTTAGTTACATTTCTGGATGAATGTAATAATAAAATGCTTAGACATGTATTTGAATATTCTGGGATCGTTTATAGATATGCTGTGACATTACTTCTCATTTACTTGACTTGTTAGATTTTCCCTAGTTCTGGTACAGCTTACTTCGTCGTGTCTAACGACGAAGGCTGGGCGTGTCCGACTCGTGTCCGATTATTCGGGAGTGGGTCGTGACATTTATTAGGCTAAATTAGGTAAGTACTGATTTATAGAGATGCACAATGATTTCTAGGACGAGTTTGTTAGGCTACGTGAGCGTACGAGTGCTAGTGCACCGACAGAGGAAGGGGTTGGTATATCGCAGCCCTCTCCGCCTCAGTCGGAGGACGAGCTCTGGAAGACCGCCATTGGTGGTCTTCATAGAGGTACGTACTACGGTACGGGGTCCTACGGCGCATTTGTTGCGACGCAGGTATCCAGGGCTCCCTCTGCCAGTGCGCATTCACAGCCATCACAGGCCGAGTCGTCCCGAGTCGAGGATACCATTGCCCGCCAGATTGCTGAGCTGTACGACGATATGCTGAGGAGGATTTCTGAGCAGCCAGGGTCTCAGGCGCAAGGGGACGTTGCGTCGGTCACCGCACGCTTTGACGAGCTCGAGCGCACCGTGAGGGACGTACAGGGGATGCAGGAGTCCATTCACGGCACCGTTACTAGGATAGCGGCTTGCATGGAGCAATGCAGCGCCAGACTGGTAGCCCTAGAGGAGACATGAATGCACCCATCTCCAGCGGTTACACAGTCTCCTTCTCCAGCAGTTACACTGCCTCCTTCTACAATGGTTGCATTGCCTCCTCCCTCATCGTCATCGGTGGTTCTTACACCGGAGCAGTATGCTTACCTTCTTTCTAGGAGCGGTGATGCTCCTCCTGATCAGCCGTAGTCGACATATATATATTGTTGTGTGATGGCCCATTGTTGGGTCTTTTATGTGTTTATACATACATTGTTATTGTGTTTCATTATGTTTGACACTGTTGTTGAAATTTTTCATATATCTGTGTTGATTGATAAGATTGTGTTTCAAACGTGTTCGTGATTGTGTTTCATATTGTTTGATACTTTGTGTTCGTGATGCTCCTCCTGATCAGCCGATGTTGAGTAGTGTTCCACCGAATGGGTCGGCGAACCCAGGGAAATGCTGCTTTAGGTGTTGATTGTGTTTCATATTGTTTGCTGCAAATGCTACTGTAGGTGTTGCTACAAATGCTGTATTTTTTTAAATTTTTCACCAAATTTAGCGACGTTCAGCGACGTTTAGCGACGTCCAGCGACGAAACTGAACGTCGCTAAGTAAGTATCGGAACGTCGCTAACTATGATTTACCCCATCGCTGATCGTCACTAAACGTCGCTAACTTTGACGTCGCTAATACGTTGCTATGTGTCGGTAATATAGCGACGTATCGACGTCGCAGAATGTCGCCAACTTGCTGACATGCCAGGTCAGCATAGATGTATGTAACGTTGCTATACGTCGCTAGCTGACGTCGACAAACGCAGTCATTTTACGTCGCTTGTAGTCGCTGAATTAGCGACGCGGATGCGTCGCTAATGGTCGTCGTAATAGCGACGTATTGCGACGTTATGGTGTTTAGCGACTAGGTAAATCGCGACTACGTCCAAACGTCGCTAAATACGTCGCTAATTGGATTTAGCGACGTATTTTCCATATTTAGTGACGTCCTATTGCGTCGCTGATTTGACAGATTTTAGTAGCGTTGTCGCTGTCGCCGTCTAGACTCCTGCTTTTACTCCTTCAGCGACTCTCTGAAATGTGTGCTTCTGAGTGGGATGTGGATGAAGTGCCTAGATATCTCCTTCGCATCTCCGCATTCAGTACCCCACTCTTGGTGAACTCCAGAATGACTGTGCTTCTAGAGCAGAAGCGATCGTAAACACTCCTACGGTCTCCTACGAGTCTGGCAACGTACACAACAACTATAGTCCATGAACTTTGTCATCGAATTTGACTTCATTGAGGATAAGTGGTCAACTACGCCTTGGAACTCACTTAGGTGATCCGTAATAAACGTACCATCTTTGTACTGCAAACCCATTATTTGTAGGATCAAGAATAACTTGTTTACCCTGGTCTTCTTCTCGTATAATGATTTTAGTTTCTTTCAAAGTTTCCTTGCATGCTCGATACTGGCAACGTGATGGTGCATATTCTCGATAACGAACTGTTATATGTATCCACATACCTGTATGTGCTCAAAATTTCACAAATCTCTCATTTGCTTTGCTAGTAGTGGCAATTGATACCGTTTAGGTTTACCATGCGCACCAGCTTCGTTTTTATCTCTTCACCTTCGCTCGATTGTCAACTCTGACACCTCCTTTAAAACCAAAGCTCTGATACCACTTTGTTGGAAACGAAACACAAAAATCGCTTCCCCAAGCAAGAATCTACGAGAGAATCGAGCAAAAGCGCATAAAACTAAATTACCAATAATCACAAAAAAATTAAACACAAGCACAAATAATATTTACGTACAAAATCTCTGCTGGAAAAACCACAACACAATCGGAGTCCAACCTTTAAAAGCCTGCACTAATGGAATAAGAAATACACCAATCCCTTACAAGCTTCTCACCGATCAAAACGGATCTCCACAACTCTTTTGAATAGAAAGTGATTACAGACTCACAAAGAACGAAGACGACAAGAGAGAATTATTCGAAACAGATTCCCCACTACAAAAATTTGTCAGATTAGCGACGTTAGAAAATGTCGCTATACTCGATGAAAATGTCGCTAAGAGAATTTAGCGTCATTTTTGGCGACGTTTCATGAACGACGGAAAAATACGTGTCGCTAAACGAGAAAATGTCGCAAAACGTCGCTCGGGCGACGTTATTTAGCGACGTCAATAACGTCGCTAATTAGCGACGTTATCTGCGACGTTTCTTCATTGACGCTAATTAGCGACGTATAAGGCAACGTCAGGATTTGGTCGCCGTTTAGCGACATTTTTGCGATATTTTGGCGACGACGAGCTGACATCAGATTTGGTGCCACGTGTTGCCACATCAGCATTTAGTGACGCTAGTAGCGACATTTATTAACGTCGCTAACATATAGCGACGAATATTAACGTCGCTAAAAACGTCGCTAAATTAAAAAAATAATAAAAAACAGGTTCAAGAATGCAAATGGAGCTGGAGCCTGAGCCAAAATACATAATACAAAACACAAAATACAGAATCCAATCCCTGGGTTCACCGACCCCCTCGGTGGAACACTCAACACCGGCATGCACAATACATTCCAGAATATACAAAAAATATAAAGAAAAAATATTATCCGCAACAAACAATGTCAATATATAATATCCTGAACAAACCAAATTAATATCCTCAAATACGTACAAACTCAATATCCTCAACGAAAAAGCTGAATATCTCCAAATACGTACAAAGTGAAAAATGTAGTACAGTACAAACTCAATATCCTCAACTACTGATCGCATGGAGCTGGACCCGGTGCTGGAGGAGGAGCGCCACCAGATGACTATCGTCGTAACGTCAGGATCGTCTGATACTCCTTCGGTGACAACAGGTGGACGAGTATGTCCTCCCGTGCACCGTCGGATGTAGACGATGCTCCCAGCGTACCAGCAGTCGGTCTTTTCGCTGCCATCTCCTGGAAATGTTGTATCTGCTCGGTCAACCGCTGCGTAGTCTTCTGCGTAGCACGGGTCATCTGTTGCAGCGCCTCCGTAGTCTTCTCCAGCCTCTCAAAGCGTGAGATGAGCGCAGAATCATTTTTATGCGGCGCCCCCATCCTCTCCAGCATCTCGTCACGCAGAGCTACGATCTGTACAAGGACGTCACTCTCCTACTGGCGGATCGACTCCTTAGTCTGTGCGGGGTCGGGCACACTAGTGGCGGTCGCAGAGGACTGTGACGCAATGAAGGTACCATAGGAGCCCGTACCATAGTATGTACCCCTATGCATGCCACCAACGGCCCTCATCCACAGCTCGTCATCTGACTGAGCTGCGGCCGGGGGCTGCTGGGAAGTGCTAGCACCAGCTTCCTCCTTCCGTGTCGGCCCGGCCTCCCTAAGCCTCAAAAACTCGGCCTAGAAATAACATCTATATGAATTCTCACGTGGTCGCTAAAAATTAATATACTAATGCACTAGCATTAAGTAAAACTTTTAAAACTCGGCCTAGAAATAACATCTATATGAATTTTCTACGTAACTAAAAATTAATATTAATGAACTAGTATTAAGTAAAACTTACGTAGGTGTCTCGGGCCTTGTTGTCTACGAACAGCTCCCCCTTCTTGTGCGTGGCGAGGAACAAGGTCGCCATATTCGGGTCTTCTCCCGATTTAACCTGTTACGAAATTATTATATGATTTGTCAGTTAAGTTGAAAGAAATATATTACTGTAAAATTATTAATTATGGGTATACGGCGAGATACGTACCATATAGGTGAAGAAATCCATGATGGACCTTGATCCACCACACCACTGAGACCCCGCCTGTCGCGCCCTTTTAGACTTTGCGGACTTCTCCTTGTAGGCTTCCTCATCGAATCTCCTCTTCAATACCGCCCAGTCGGCGGTAGAGATCCAATCCTGAATAGGCAATCCCCGGCGGTCGCGATCCTTTTGGTCGGTGATCGCGTCCCTAATAAGCTTGCTGGCGACGGTGGAAAATATAGCCTCGACAGCAACGGCGTGGTGGGGAGGAAAGAAGTAAGTCCGCTGAAAAAATCATAGAAGTACATAAGTTATAACATAACATACTAAATGTTAAAAGGAAATAAACTTTTACGTACCGAAAAGTGCTCAAACCCGAAGGCCTTTCTGTCGGCCGGGACATCCCTCCAGTTGATCCAGGGACCCCGTAGTTCTGTCGCAGGAATGTACCCAGCGCCCGGTGTATGGAGGAGGGATAGTACCTATAAAATGGAAATTAAAATTTATTAAACAAGTTTATAATAAATTTAAACAAATTAAATGCAACAATTTTACTTACCACCCGGTCCGAGTACAGGCCCAAATTTCCAACCTCAGATCCCCCTCCGGGCGACACGGAGGATCTGTCTCAGATGGGAGCTGCACTATGCCCCTGCCCCGCCTCCTGTCCCTACCTCTGCCCCTGCCCCTGTCCGCAGCCTGCCCCTCGGCCTTGCCCTCGCTCTCGGCGTGGGCCTCGCCATCGTCCTCGACCTCGACGTGGGACTCGGCATGCTTCTCAATAGTGGGGTCGACCTCTGGAATACTCGACGGTACTGGCTGCGTAGAAGAAGAAGGCCCTAGCCTCGAACTGCTAGAGCCGGGTATGGAGGCACTGCCGGCGACTA
This sequence comes from Iris pallida, assembly GCA_029216955.1. NCBI lineage: Eukaryota > Viridiplantae > Streptophyta > Magnoliopsida > Asparagales > Iridaceae > Iris > Iris pallida. The sequence goes on along the minus strand of JANAVB010024597.1, from coordinate 7,590,738 downwards.
GACCGCTAGTGTATGGTGGAGTGCGGAGGGATGAGAAGTCGGTAGGAGTGGTAGATGGAGACGATCGGGCTCGTCGACTCCCACCAGGACCGGAACCAAATGATCTATATCGACCCATATCTGAAAAAATACAGAAGTATACCATACTACATCTTAAAAAAACAAAAGTATACCATACTACAGCCAGGGAACGTCGCTAAGTAAACCATACTATATCTGAAAAAAATAAAAGTAAACCATAGTACATCTGAAAATGTCGCTTATTAACGTTGCTAAAACAAAAGTAAACCATACTACATCTAAAAAAAACAAAAGTAAACCATACTACATCTGAAAATTAAACATATTCAATCCTCTTCTGAAAATTCATCTTGTTCCGATTCCTCTTCCTCTTCCTCTTCCTCTTCCTCTTCCTCTTCCTCTTCCTCTTCTATCAACTTCATGTTCCTCTTCTGATACTTCTACCTCTTCCAATTGATGAAACATGTCATGAGGAACTTCCGTTGAGTCCACATCGATAATATTTGTAATAAAAGGTAGTTCGTCTTCCTGATAAGCTATCTCGTCGACATCGAAGGTATTCCGAGCTTTAGTCTTACAGACTGCCCACCAATCTGATCTCCCGGCTCCTCGTTTTGGATAGCTGGTAAAGTAAACTAGCTGAGCCTGGCTTGCTAGAACAAACGGCTCATAATCTTGATATCAACAGCGATAATTTATGTCAACAAGACCATGTTTGTCAACTCTCCAACCTCGACCCAGGATCGGATCGAACCAGTCACATCTGAACAAGACGATCTTACAAGGTTCTATAGCATAATTGTATGTCAGTTCCACAATCTCCCGTAAGACGCCAAAGAAGTCATTGCCTGGGTCGACGTCTTTGTAGTTTGAAGATTTTATGCACAAACAGCTATTCTTCGTAGAATCCAAATCCAAGAAGTCGTCTCTTATTCGAGCATTTGTTGACTTGAACCTGAGACCATTTAAGCAGTAACTTGGCCAGGTCTTCACTTGATAAATTGGCCCCTTGGCTAGAGTTTTAATATACTCATTCTCAAGGATTGCCTCTGGACGATCAACCTAAATACCATAGAAACGATGCTAACTTAATTATTATGTGCAAGTATAAATGTACAGAAAAAGTAAATTGTGACTACGTTCGTACATATGCTCTCAACCAAAAAAGAAAATGAAGTCTCATTTGTCGTTCTACTTCCTCCTCGGTTGCGTACGGATTGTTGGACGTTACCTCATCCTTAAACCACTACCAAAATAAGTCATATCAGCGACGAAATTAGCGACGCTGACTTAAAACGTCGCTAATATTTTTGGATTTAGCGACTCCTAAAGTATGCGTCACAATACGTCGCTGATAGCGACAAACAGCGACATATTGCGACTACCTTTAGTGTAATAAAAACCAACGTCATTGATTTATCGAAAAACGTCGCTAGTTTTATTAGTTCAGCGACGTTTAGCGTCGCAACGATTATTAAGTCGCCGAATATTAAACGATTACCGACGCTTTGCGACGTATTTTCGGACGTCGCTAATTTCTGATAAAAAGGGTTTCCTCGGTTCGACTTTTCATTTCTCCCTCTCCCCAAATTTTTTATTCCCGCCCCTCTTCCCCGACCTCGACGACAGCCACCCCCTTCCCTCCAGCGCCGCTCATCCTCCTACTCCACCGCAAGCCCCTTCTCCTCCCTCCGGTGAGCCCGTTCTCCTCCTCCTCCTCCACCGCGAGCCCCTTCTCCTTCTCCACCGCGAGATCCTCCTCCTCCTCCTCCTCCACCACCGCGAGGAGACTGAAGGTAAACCCAAACCCTAATTGAGGTATTTTTCATGTCCAAAATAGACACGGAGATACATTACGACCATGTGTTCACTGATACAGTATGTTCGTGAGGTTTTGGACACTTTGTGTCTATTTGTTGGACACGTGGACACCCCCAAGCTTGCATATATATGTATTTCACCTCTGTACACTTAATCCCCTCCTCCTCTACTATCGAACTTGTCCTCCTTCTCCTCCTCCACCACCGCAAGGAGACTGAAGGTAAACCCTAACCCTAATTGAGGTGTTTTTCGTGTCCAAAATGGACACGAAGATACATTACGACCATGTGTTCACTGATACAGTGTGTTCGTGAGGTTTTGGACACTTTGTGTCCATTTGTTGGACACGTGGACACCCCCAAGCATGCATATATATCTATTTCACCTCTGTACACTTAATCCCCTATATACACTTGTGTATTTTCGTATTAATTTGGATTTGCATATTGGGTTTGGGTTTCGATATAGTGTTTGATACATTGTTTCACTTTGCAACATTCCTACACTTATTTTAGACAACAAGTATATGAACCAATTAGTCAACATCTATTTGTTGAAGTATGGTACTCCATTCTTCGTAAGTTCTAGCTATATATGTCTCTCAAGATCCAATACTCAAAAATCCCAAGAAAAAGAAGAAGAAAAGAATAAAATGACATCGCTCAACACCCTATGACAACTCTTTGTAGAATTGTGTTAAAGTGTGAGTTCTACAGTATGAGTTCTACAGTATGGTTCTCTTTGTAGAATAAAATGACATCGCTCAACCCTATCGATCCTCCATACAAGTCTTTCTTCATCTATTGTCTTAAAGTGTGAGTTCTACAGTATGGTTCTCTTTGGTGAATTGTGTCTTATTATAGACAACAAGGGTTTCCTATTTTTAAAGGTAACATGGCAACATGTGTAAGGGAACATATAGGTGTGTGTTTGTGTTTGAAAGGGAGTGTCACAAGAGTAAGGCGTGAGCATGTGTTAGTATTTTGAGCTGTGAGAGTGTTTGTTCTATTGAGGTTAGTACCAACTGTATTTTGGCTCCAGCTCCAGCTCCATTTGCATTAATCTACGGTACGACATGGTGATCAGGACATAGTCCCTGCAGCCATTCGACTGGCGAGGCAGAAACTATGTAGTCATAGATAAAGTTGACTGTCATCTGACCCTCATCCCTCTGCTTCCGAAAATGTACTCAAATTACATGATGGTTCCTTTAGCTTGTTTATGTTACAATTATATTATTTGTGACTATCGATCTTACCAGATGGCACCCATGACCCGAGGAGCGGTACGTCGTTTGAGGGAAATAGTGAATGCTGAGGTGGCTCCTCCTACAGTTAAGGAGGAAGTGGCACCGGTTGCTAGTGAGACCGGGAGTTCTATTCATCCAGCACCGGTAGCTAGTGAGAGCGGAAGTTCTATTCGTGCAACACTTGCAAGGGACGACATCTCTCCTCACGCCAAAGATCTCACTTTTTCGAGGTGGTTGTATGATCGTATCACTGAGCGTTTGCGTGAGCAGCGTGGTTCTCATTAGCTATTAGTACTTATTTGTATTGGACTATTTATATTGGGTTGTTTTTGTATTAGACTATTTGTATTGGACTACATATATGAATTAGTACTGTGTCAATCTCTGGATTGTATTGGACTACGACATGGTGATCAGGACATAGTCCTTGCAGCCATTTGACTAGCGAGGCAGAAACTATGTATCCGTAGATAAAGTCGACTGTCCTCCGACCCTCATCCCTCGGCAATGATGATACGACAACCAACCGGAGAGGATACTCTGAGAGATCCATCTGAGAGGGACGTCTACTCTGAGAGATCACCTTTACAAGAATTATATCAGTAGTGGGATTGAGTGTTGGAGGAGATATTATCAGAGTATACGTCCTACTCAGATGGGTCTCTCAACGTTAATATTTTTTCTGACGGCATAGTGGATGTGCTCCCTCAATAGATTCTTGCTCCGAGCCAAAACTTTGCCCCGGAGCTCAAGTGGACATCTTTGGTGTAGAGTTCGAGTGAAAGGTTCCTGACAGCATGGTGGTCTCCTTTGTCAAAGTATCCGTGCTCATCCCACATTGGTTATGGGACGAGCACGGATACTTTGACAAAGGAGACCACCATGCTGTCAGGAACCTCTCACTCGAGCTCTACACCAAGGATGTCCACTTGAGCTCCGGGACAAAGTTTTGGCTCGGACCAAGAATCTGTGGACGGAGCACATCCACCATGCTGTCAGGAAAAAATAGTAACGGTGAGAGACCCATCTGTGTAGGACGTATACTCTGATAATATCTCCTCCAGCACTCAATCCCACTACTGATATCATTCTTGTAAAGGTGATCTCTCAGAGTATACGTCCCTCTCAAATGGATCTCTCAGAGTATCCTCTCCGGTTGGATTGTGTTCTGAGCCATCCGTTCTCACAGAGGGTCCTATTTTGGATTCTATATTTTGTATTTTGGTTTCTGTATTTTGTATTTTGGTTTCTGTATTTTGTATTTTGGTTTCTGTATTTTGTATTTTGTATTTTGGATTCTGTATTTTGTATTTTGGTTTCTGTATTTTGGCTCCAGCTCCAGCTCCATTTGTATTAATCTATGGTACGACATGGTGATCAGGACATAGTCCCTGCAGCCATTCGACTGGCGAGGCAGAAATTATGTAGCCGTAGATAAAGTTGACTGTCCTCCGACCCTCATCCCCCGGCAATGATGATACGACAACCTATCAGAATCCTCGACTCTCTTTCACTTCTTGGATATTGACCCAGCTTCCAATCTCTCATTTCCCTCCGGGTCCACTCTACTCCCAATCTCTTCCTCTTTTATACACGGATCTACAGAATCAATACCATCTAAGGAAGGCAAAACTGAATCAACATTGTCTTCTGGATCGTCCTCATCAAGGCATAACGGGCTGCTCAGCGTGCCCAGCTTCTTCAACTTCTCGCTGGCTGCAGAGTCGAAATGGAAACGGGTCCTCTTTGCCGGCCCGGAGCTCTGACTCGCACTCGTCGCCGCGCTACCGGTTTCCTCTCCTCCTCTGACGCGGGTCATAAGAAAAGAAATTTCGTACCTCTTCTTCACATAAACATCATTGCCGCCTTGTACTCGAGCCTCCTCGTCTGTGACGCTATCCGACTTCTCGGTGCCTACATTATCACTCGAATCTCCCAATCGACTCGTATCGTCCTCTTCTTCACCTATCTTTTTGCTCCATGTCTTGCAATCATCTGCTATCACTGCCGACTCATTCGACTCCTTCTTCGATGACTTCGAGAAGTTGGATAGCATCACAGACGAGGAGGCTCGAGTACAAGACGGCAATGATGTTTATGTGAAGAAGAGGTACAAAATTTCTTTTCTTATGACCCGCGTCAGAGGAGGAGAGGAAACCGATAGCGCGGCGACGAGTGCGAGTCAGAGCTCCGGGCCGGCAAAGAGGACCCGTTCCCATTTCGACTCTGCAGCCAGCGAGAAGTTGAAGAAGCTGGGCACGCTGAGCAGCCCGTTATGCCTTGATGAGGACGATCCGGAAGACAATGCTGATTCAGTTTTGCCTTCTTCTCTCCTCCACCATGGCTCTGGACCCATCTGCTCCTCCCTACTTCCATTCTTCTTATTTGACTCTCTCAGGCACATATGATATCCACCTCAAGTGTAGAGTCGGGGGAAAAAAAGTGGGCAGGAAGAGGAGGGGGAAGCAGCACAGCCGGCGGCATGACCCGGAGGAAGTACAGTTGTTTTCTTCAAATCCGTAGGAGAACTATAAGGTATATATTTTCACAATATATCATCTTGTCAAAGACCCTTAATGTGACAACCATGTTACCGCGGTGTCGGAAGACTAACATGTCATAATTTTATAAGCCGTATGTTTTGACATAATCCTACCAACTCTTTCCTCCTATGTCGTAATCTTGCATTATTACATAGAACTGAAATCCGGTTGGAGGATTATGTTAAAACACACGGCTTAGAAAATTATGACATGTTAGTCTTCCGACACCGCGGTAACATGGTTGTCACATTAAGGGTCTTTGACAAGGTGATATGTTGTAAAAAGATATATCCTTATAGTTCTCCTACGTATGTTGAAGAAAACCTCTGTACTTCCTCCGGGTCATGCCGCCGGCTGTGCTGCTGCCCCCTCCTCTTCCTGTCCACTTCTTCTCCCCCGACTCTACACTTGAGCTGGATATCATATGTGGCTGAGAGAGTCAAATAAGAAGAAGGGAAGTAGGAAGGAGCAGATAGGTTCAGAGCCATGGTGGAGGAGAGGAGAAGGAAAATGCTTGATCAGAACTTGAGGTGGAAAAGTTGTGACGTTGATAGCGTGAGAGAGGGAGAGGATGGAAAAGATCTTCTCCCCCGACTCTACACTTGAGGTGGATATCATATTTTGGTTTCTGTATTTTGGCCCCAGCTCCATTTGCATTAATTTACGATACGACATGGTGATCAGGACATAGTCCCTGCAGCCATTCGACTGGCGAGGCAGAAACTATGTAGCCGTAGATAAAGTTAACTATCCTCCGACCCTCATCCCTCGATAATGATGATACGACAGCCTATCACTATATCTTATATAGTAGTAGATGATGTCTTAGTATTACATTATGTGAGTTCATCTTGATTCTGTTATATTCTTCAGATACTAGATACGATAAGAACATATACTACACCATATGTACAGAACATAGATGATTCACACTAATGTATGCTAGAATGAATTTTGGGTTGTGTTCTGAGCCATTCGTTCCCATATTTTGTGTGATTGTTGTAGACTTGGTTATAGGGACTGAAACCTGTGTACAACGAGAAATGGACATTCTGTGATTGTTTGGATCCTATTCTACAGTGAGAAATGGTTATCTTTTTAAATTGCAGGGAGAAATTGATATTCTGTATTTTATTTCTTTATTTTTTTTTGCAGATTTAGCGACGTTTACCGACGTCCTCCGACCCTCATCCTTCGGCAATGATGATACGACAACCTATCACTATATCTTATATAGTAGTAGATGATGTCTTAGTATTACATTATGTGAGTTCATCTTGATTCTGTTACATTCTTCAGATACTAGATACGATAAGAACATATACTACACCATATGTACATAACATAGATGATTCACACTAATGTATGCTAGAATGAATTTTGTGTTGTGTTCTGAGCCATTCGTTCCCAAACTTGGCAATTAAGCCATTCGACTGGCGAGGCAGAAACTATGTATCCGTAGATAAAGTTGACTGTCCTCCGACCCTCATTCCTCGGCAATGATGATACGACAACCTATCACTATATCTTATATAGTAGTAGATGATGTCTTAGTATTACATTATGTGAGTTCATCTTGATTCTGTTACATTCTTCAGATACTAGATACGATAAGAACATATACTACACTATATGTACAGAACATAGATGATTCACACTAATGTATGCTTGTAAACCCCCTGAATTTTCAGGGAATTTTTAAAATTATTTTTTATATTTTTTTAAAGAATAGCTTGTTAATCTATTTTAATTAAATAATTAATTAATTATTTCTAATCAGGGTTTAATTTATATTGTATATATATATAGATGCAAGATTACTAAATATTGTTATTTGTTAAATAAATGCTGCTACATTAATTATTAAATTATTTATAAACTCTAACCAAGTTTCATATAGATTTATTATTAGATTATATTTATATCAATAATTAAATATATATAGTGTTATTATTCAATTGGTTTTATTTTTAGATTATATATATATATCTATACTTATATAGATGTGGTGTTAAAATTCCTAGCAACCAAACCCATTCCTTAAGTTTAACCCTAACTTAGGCCCAACCCAGTATGGTCCTATTCATTTGGATCTCCTTCAAGCATATATATATATGCATCTACTCTCAACCCTAACCCTAAACTTGCCTCCACACAAACCACCAGCCCCCTTCATCACCGCCACCCTATCCCTCTCTCTCTCTCGTCTATCTCCTTCCCCCCTCACCCGGAGCCCCGTCGTCGACGACGAGACGCGGCGTTTCCCGCGCCCGCATGTAGCAGCCGGCGCCCCCCTCCCCCGCACGCACTGCACCCGACCGGCCCCGATCCGGCGGCCCCCTCGTCGGCGCAACCCCCCTTCGTCGGCGAGCCACCCCCCTGCGGCGTGGCAAGGTAACTTCGACCCCCCCGTGGCGCTGTCACGTGGATTAAATCCTCTTTGCATGCTTTAAGCCAAGTTTTAATAATTAAATTCTGAATATTCAGATTATTGTAAGGATTGTTGTGATGAATAGATTGATGATTAATTAGATCTAAATGTTGGAAATCATTGGTAAATATGTAGGGGTTCTACCCTAATTTTCGTGTGATTTAATATTAATTATTGATATTTATTTATATTTAATTATGAAGTTTCAATGTTAGTAATTAATTAAATGTGTTTTCTGTTTTAATTTTTATGTAACATTTTGATTACGAATTAGAGAAAACTTTGTACATGAAAAAGTTTGTATAATTAATATAGTATTTTAAAATAATTTTTCCAGAATTTTTATAATTTAATTTATAATTATTTTATGTGAAAAACAGCAAATTTACACTGTTTAATTAATTCCGTTTTGATGCTTATTATTTAATTAATAAATAACTGAATAATATAACTTATATGGAAAATATAGATTTAATTATAAAGTAAGTTATGGAAATTTTTCCATAATTTTATTGGTGTTTAAAATATTATATTTAGATTTATCTTGGAAGTTTTGTATTAATCAAATTGAATATTAAATATTGTTTTCAATTTATCTTATTTATTTGGTTAGTAATTAAATAATACTTATTGAATAGAAAATGTTTGTAATAGCATGTTATTCTGTAGAAAAATAATTCCAATATTTATTTATTATTATTTATAATTATTTGGATTTAGTTGAGTAATTTCTAGATTTATTACATAAGTTGAATATATTATATAATTAATTGTTATTAATTATATAAATATTGTAAATTTTGTGAAGTGATATGATTCTGTTAGAAATGTGTAAATATGGTATTTAGGAATTTATTTTATGTATTTTAGATATATTTACGAATTTTTAAGACTTAAAAGTAATTTTGAGAATCATGTTTAGGTTTATGTAATAAATTGTGTAATAATTATTTATTGATTTAAATAATTATTAATTTTGTGTTACTACTGTAAATTTAGTTTTAATGATTAAATTTAAGGTTGGTGGTGATTTATTTGGATTTATTTAGAATTATTAAGTACTTATTGTTATTATTCAACTAGTTACTTAATAAATAGTTTAATGGTAATAATTTATTTTCTGTAAAATATATATATAATATATATTTATTATTCTGATATTATTTAGTTTATTATTAAAATAGACTAAAAATGATTTTTAAGGATTTTTACTATTTAAGTTAGTATTATTAGGAATTGTGTATTCATGTGTGTATTAAAATGGTTGGTTAATTGATTATCATTAATTAGTTAATTAATTATTAAATATTTAATTGTAAATAAATTTCAGAATATAAATGGTATGATAATAAGTATGGTTACCTACTTATTATTGTATAATTATTATTCATAAAAATTTGATACTAATTAGCTAGTAGTACTAGATTAATTTAAATTATAGATTACTTAGCAATTAAATGAATTGTTTAAATTGTTTAATTAGTAATTAATTAGAGATAAATTTTGTTTAGGATTATTTGCTTCTCGGGACTCGGACTCTACTTTGGACCAGATACTCAGTTGCTGGACACAGGCAAGTACACCTTGCTTGATTGTATATTTTTGCAGTTAGTTTATGTTACCTAGTTACTTCTCAGTTGTGTGCACGCGTCTAGTAGTAGTGGACTTATCCCGTGTATTATGAAGGTATGTGGTACCTTCTAGCCGGACACCGTATCATACACGATCACTATATGAGTGAGTTGAGAGCATGGATTTGTGTGTCGACTGATCATTGGCACGTGAGTTCGCGTCTGGTCTAGTGGTTGGTACAGGTCTACTTATATATACTATGACGTCTTGCATATTATTTGTACCGCGTATACGGTACGGATATACATTGGGTGGGGAGAGTCTACTAGTGGTGTATGAGAATTTCTGTTTCCAATGGACGCTGGATGCTCGTAGCCCCTCGTTTCTCAAACCGTAGAACGCTTGGTGGCCGTTTCTTCTTCTTCTCCCCCTCTCATGTGCCACTAGAGATGTCTCGAGTGCATTTTACACATAGATGGTTAGTTTACCTGTCGTATGTCGTATGATATATCCTGTCCTTGTTTGGTTGGGGAGATGTTATGTTACATTTTGTTCTAGTTATTTATATACTGCCATGTACTATCATGCATGTCGATTTCTTGTGTACTTGTTACGTCCCTCTGAGGACCTGGCACCTTTTCCAGATTAGGACGAGCACAGGTACCGACGGACTACGGAGATTGGGAGACTTTTGCTGACGAGGACTTCGATGTTGAGCCTCGTGAGTTTCTTTGAGTTCTTAGGTGATTTCTGCTAGTGACTATCTATTTCTTTTCTAGTTCAGTTGTACTCTTTCAGTAGATCTTTCATACATTTACTGGGGGATTATTTTCCACTAGTCATGACTTGTAGTTTGATTCAGAGTTATTTTTATTCCTTCCAGCTTTATTCTGTGATTTTTTCTGTGGATGAGATTAGTATTTACCTGCCTGCATTGTTATTTAGTTGTTACTTCAGCGTACTACGATCGAGTATAGTCCATTAAATTGGGGTTTTTCTATACTTGATCGTACAGCTGGCATGCCACGTGTTCCTGGTCCCACATATTTTGGAACCGGGGCGTGACATGTTTTTAGTGGTGGCCCATGCAGGTCGAGATAAAAATTGTTTGGTTACTTCACAGTACCAAGCAAGCCTGCAAATATGATTAGGATTATTATGTCTCATCCACAATTGATTACTTCTCTCATTTGACCTCATTTGATTCTGACTCATTTCAAATTCCTCGAAATATTCCTTGATTCCTATCTTATAACTTGTGACTTCCTCGATTTATATCATTTTCGATCCCGTATATCATAAACCTTATCATATGGTGCTCAGTAGAGATTAGGAAGATGACTATACTGTACACTCTTGAGTTAACTATATGGCTAGATGGGTTACCTTGGCAGCTAATTAGGCGGTTGAGTCTATAATTGAATTCTGGGAAAGTACTAAATATTGCAGGTTGATGAACACCATATTTTTGAAAGATATAATTTTTGTATGAATGATTAGTTAAATTCAAAGTTGAGTGGTAATGATATATCAATTTCGAATGATAGTGAGAAAGATTACTTATACTCATATGGGAAAGACTGTTAGAAGTTGATTAATAAAATAAACTCGATGATCGATTTGAGAAGATGATTTAAAGTTTTGATTTGAGTTTAAAAAAAAATTCAATGATTGGTTAGAGAGGATATAAAATCAACTTGATGATTAAAAATTTAAATATTCACATTGCTACATGAGATTTAAATTGGTTGATGATTTATGTTGGTTTCCAAAATAGAAGAATAAATTTTTTTTTTAATTTTGAGGATAGATGATTGTAAATAGAAATAGTTAAGAGTTGCCTATGAGATTTATATTTCTTTAAAGATTGAATATTTTGACCTTGATGAAAAAAGGGTTTATTTAAGAAGAATTTAGAAATTTGATGCATTTCATAAAGTGATTTAAAATTTGGAGTTGGGTAATTTTAATCTAAAAATTTTGAGGAGAAAAGAAAAGGATGTTTGTACTATAATAAAGTTTATTTCGAGGATCGATTTAGAAATTTGAGGTATTTTTTTTGTGATTGAATTTTGTTTGATGGAACAAATTTTGATTGAAAAAAAAAATTTTGAGATTTAAATCTTTTTTTTTTAGATTGATAAATTTTATTGAAGTTTCTTTTGGAAAAAAAAGAAGAAGAAGAATTTAGTATTATGATAATATTTATCTCGGTGATTGATTTAAGTATTTTCATAAGAGAGTTACAATCTCTTAGATTAGGTAAACTGAATTAAAGTTGATAAAAAAGGGGGAAAATAAAAGGGATTTGGTGTGATGATAAAAGGATTGGTTGGGTATTTTAAAGTTATAATTATGATTATATGCGACGATCTTAAAGAGATTAAGGAAATTGGTGGATGATTGTTTTGATTTAAAGATTTTATACTGAAGGAATTTATGAAGAAATTTTATTTACAGGAATTTGAAATTTTTTTTTTATCTTGATGAGGAAATAAACATAGAGGATATTACTCTAATGAGATAGAAGTGTCACACCTTAGTTGCCATATTTTTCATAGCCATGATAGTGATTATATGCAGTTATGGTTAAGTCATCGACCCATGTGACTATGTCTTCTTCTTAAAATTTTATCATCCTTGTTCTCGACCCTAAACTAGTATCATGATTCCCTAATTGTTTAGAGCTATAGATGTCTATAAATTTTTCTTGACCATACCCCAAATCCATCAACCAGTATATCTTCTCCTATATTTTAGTATTATTTTATTAGTATTAATATTAGGAATATCTATTTAGTTGTTTGTTATTTTACCTGTAACTAATATTTGGTTGATATTTTCTGTAATAAAAAAAAATTCCTTCACCTTTAGCTCATGTTCCGGTTATCGAGCTAAAGAATGTTAGGATTATTATTGCTTCTCTAGAAAATTCTATGTTGTTGCTACAATTTGGTAGGATAAACTTGCTTCCCTAAAGAGACAGTTAGAGGTACTAGTTCAATTCTTATAAGTTGGGTAGTATACCTTGTAGTTTAGCATCATACTTTTCTCAGGACCATTAAGAAATTATAGTTGAATAACACTGACTATATGTTGGTATAAGTATTTAGATTACCTAGACATAACTTTGTGGGTTCCTATCCCCTAGCTCAACTAAGGTTAGAGATTCATAGGGCAACTAGAAAGGTCAAATCATTATTTGTGTTTTGGACTTGAACTATCTTGTACTTTCTTTTCTTCTGTACGTTTATTTTTATCGTCTTGACTAATATTGCTGTTATAGCCTAGTTTTTACAAGCTTTTTCTTTTCTCAAGCTTGTTCTTGACACATATATTATTGGGTGCACCTACTAAAATATTGTCTAACCAGAATCGGTGCATGATGGTCTGGCCAACCTAGTGCATGTTGATTCGCTTTCCCTATGATTATTTTATGCAGATGAAGATATAGTAAACTTATCCTGGGATCTCATTTGCGACCGTTTGACAATTTTTTTTTTCTTCTTAAAACATTTATTCGCATTGGACCTTCAAATTTGTAATCGACCCCATCCCCCTTGAACTCTTCTTTATTCTGTGTCTTAGTATAGAATTTCTCTTTATAACCCTTTATTAGCTATGATTTATAGTAGAACCATCTTTCTACTAAGTCAGTTAAGTATACCTTGTATGATATCTTATTTTAGTAATACCCTTAGCACCCTAGTAGCCATCTTAGACTGATTTTAGTCGGACATTTAGCAAATAAAAGTTTTCCTATTATCCTTTCCTTGGTTCATATCATTTGATCCCTTACCATGACTTTGGTAATTGAAGCACAATATTAGGATTTTTCTTCCAATGAATTGCACCATTATGATCTAGACAAACCGCACCACACATATGATATACATGCCCCCCATAAACATACCTTTATGTGCTTTATTTTAATGACTCTACTTGTTTGACAAATATTTTCCTTAGAATAAACTATAAGTCTCCTTTTCTTCGTCCTATTAAATTTTGACCGTACAATACCAACTTATTCCCTCACCTGGAAAATCCTATGACCCATGTCGGACTTGGAATATCCTTCTTGTGGAACATGTTACTAGTTTTGACCCCTCTATAAACCTCCATATATCTTGTTATTGTCTTGTTGAGTAAGTTACAATTTACATATTTACTTTTCATTGATTTTCTTATTATTTCTTCGGTATTAGAATTATTTTAAATTTCGAGGACGAAATTCTTATAAGTTGGGTAGATTGTAAACCCCCTGAATTTTCAGGGAATTTTAAAAATTATTTTTTATATTTTTTTGAAGAATAGCTTGTTAATCTATTTTAATTAAATAATTAATTAATTATTTCTAATCAGGGTTTAATTTATATTGTATATATATATATATAGATGCAAGATTACTAAATATTGTTATTTGTTAAATAAATGCTGTTACATTAATTATTAAATTATTTATAAACTCTAACCAAGTTTCATATAGATTTATTATTAGATTATATTTATATCAATAATTAAATATATATAGTGTTATTATTCAATTGGTTTTATTTTTAGATTATATATATATCTATACTTATATAGATGTGGTGTTAAAATTCCTAGCAACCAAACACATTCCTTAAGTTTAACCCTAACTTAGGCCCAACCCAGTATGGTCCTATTCATTTGGATCTCCTTCAAGCATATATATATATGCATCTACTCTCAACCCTAACCCTAAACTTGCCTCCACACAAACCACCAGCCCCCTTCATCACCGCCACCCTATCCCTCTCTCTCTCGTCTATCTCCTTCCCCCCTCACCCGGAGCTCCGCCGTCGACGACGAGACGCGGCGTTTCCCACGCCCGCGTGTAGCAGCCGGCGCCCCCCCGCACGCGCTGCACCCGACCGGCCCCGATCCGGCGGCCCCCTCGTCGGCGCAACCCCCCTCGTCGGCGAGCCACCCCCCTGCGGCATGGCAAGGTAACCCCGACCCCCCCGTGGCGCTGTCACGTGGATTAAATCCTCTTTGCATGCTTTAAGCCAAGTTTTAATAATTAAATTTTGAATATTCAGATTATTGTAAGGATTGTTGTGATGAATAGATTGATGATTAATTAGATCTAAATGTTGGAAATCATTGGTAAATATGTAGGGGTTCTACCCTAATTTTCGTGTGATTTAATATTAATTATTGATATTTATTTATATTTAATTATGAAGTTTCAATGTTAGTAATTAATTAAATGTGTTTTCTGTTTTAATTTTTATGTAACATTTTGATTACGAATTAGAGAAAACTTTGTACATGAAAAAGTTTGTATAATTAATATAGTATTTTAAAATAATTTTTCCAGAATTTTTATAATTTAATTTATAATTATTTTATGTGAAAAACAGCAAATTTACACTGTTTAATTAATTCCATTTTGATGCTTATTATTTAATTAATAAATAATTGAATAATATAACTTATATGGAAAATATAGATTTAATTATAAATTAAGTTATGGAAATTTTTCCAGAATTTTATTGGTGTTTAAAATATTATATTTAGATTTATCTTCGAAGTTTTGTATTAATCAAATTGAATATTAAATATTGTTTTCAATTTATCTTATTTATTTGGTTAGTAATTAAATAATACTTATTGAATAGAAAATGTTTTTAATAGCATGTTATTATGTAGAAAAATAATTCCAATATTTATTTATTATTATTTATAATTATTTGGATTTAGTTGAGTAATTTCTAGATTTATTACATAAGTTGAATATATTATATAATTAATTGTTATTAATTATATAAATATTGTAAATTTTGTGAAGTGATATGATTCTGTTAGAAATGTGTAAATATGGTATTTAGGAATTTATTTTATGTATTTTAGATATATTTACGAATTTTTAAGACTTAAAAGTAATTTTGAGAATCATGTTTAGGTTTATGTAATAAATTGTGTAATAATTATTTATTGATTTAAATAATTATTAATTTTGTGTTACTACTGTAAATTTAGTTTTAATGATTAAATTTAAGGTTGGTGGTGATTTATTTGGATTTATTTAGAATTATTAAGTACTTATTGTTATTATTCAACTAGTTACTTAATAAATAGTTTAATGGTAATAATTTATTTTCTATAAAATATATATATAATATATATTTATTATTCTGATATTATTTAGTTTATTATTAAAATAGACTAAAAATGATTTTTAAGGATTTTTACTATTTAAGTTAGTATTATTAGGAATTGTGTATTCGTGTGTGTATTAAAATGGTTGGTTAATTGATTATCATTAATTAGTTAATTAATTATTAAATATTTAGTTGTAAATAAATTTCAGAATATAAATGGTATGATAATAAGTATGGTTACCTACTTATTATTGTATAATTATTATTCATAAAAATTTGATACTAGTTAGCTAGTAGTACTAGATGAATTTAAATTATAGATTACTTAGCAATTAAATGAATTGTTTAAATTTTTTAATTAGTAATTAATTAGAGATAAATTTTGTTTAGGATTATTTGCTTCTCGGGACTCGGACTCTACTTTGGACCAGATACTCAGTTGCTGGACACAGGCAAGTACACCTTGCTTGATTGTATATTTTTGCAGTTAGTTTATGTTACCTAGTTACTTCTCAGTTGTGTGCACGCGTCTAGTAGTAGTGGACTTATCCCGTGTATTGTGAAGGTATGTGGTACCTTTTAGCCGGACACCGTATCATACACGATCACTATATGAGTGAGTTGAGAGCATGGATTTGTGTGTCGACTGATCATTGGCACGTGAGTTCGCGTCTGGTCTAGTGGTTGGTACAGGTCTACTTATATATACTATGACGTCTTGCATATTATTTGTACCGTGTATACGGTACGGATATACATTGGGTGGGGAGAGTCTACTAGTGGTGTATGAGAATTTCTGTTTCCAATGGACGCTGGATGCTCGTAGCCCCTCGTTTCTCAAACCGTAGAACGCTTGGTGGCCGTTTCTTCTTCTTCTCCCCTCTCATGTGCCACTAGAGATGTCTCGAGTGCATTTTACACATAGATGGTTAGTTTACCTGTCGTATGTCGCATGATATATCCTGTCCTTGTTTGGTTGGGGAGATGTTATGTTACATTTTGTTCTAGTTATTTATATACTGTCCTGTACTATCATGCATGTCGATTTCTTGTGTACTTGTTACGTCCCTCTGAGGACCTGGCACCTTTTCCAGATTGGGACGAGCACAGGTACCGACGGACTACGGAGATTGGGAGACTTTTGCTGACGAGGACTTCGATGTTGAGCCTCGTGAGTTTCTTTGAGTTCTTAGGTGATTTCTGCTAGTGACTATCTATTTCTTTTCTAGTTCAGTTGTACTCTTTCAGTAGATCTTTCATACATTTACTGGGGGATTATTTTCCACTAGTCATGACTTGTAGTTTGATTCAGAGTTATTTTCATTCCTTCCAGCTTTATTCTGTGATTTTTTCTGTGGATGAGATTAGTATTTACCTGCCTGCATTGTTATTTAGTTGTTACTTCAGCGTACTACGATCGAGTATAGTCCATTAAATTGGGGTTTTTCTATACTTGATCGTACAGCTGGCATGCCACGTGTTCCTGGTCCTACATATTTTGGAACCGGGGTGTGACAATGCTAGAATGAATTTTGGGTTATGTTCTGAGCCATTCGTTGATAGCGACTCCGAAAGTATGCGTCACAATACG
The DNA here is from genome assembly GCA_029216955.1 of Iris pallida. NCBI lineage: Eukaryota > Viridiplantae > Streptophyta > Magnoliopsida > Asparagales > Iridaceae > Iris > Iris pallida. Next base: position 7,573,382 of record JANAVB010024597.1, on the reverse strand, counting down.
TCGCTGATAGCGACAAACAGCGACATATTGCGACTACCTTTAGTGTAATAAAAACTAACGTCGTTGATTTGTCGAAAAACGTCGCTAGATTTATTAGTTCAGCGACGTTTAGCGTCGCAAAGATTATTACGTCGCCGAATATTAAACGATTACCGACGCTTTGCGACGTATTTGCGGACGTCGCTAATTTCTGATAAAAAGGGTTTCCTCGGTTCGACTTTTCATTTCTTCCTCTCCCCAAATTTTTTGTTCCCGCCCCTTTTTCCCGACCTCGATGACAGCCCGACCCCGTTCCCTCCGGCGCCGCTCATCCTCCTCCTCCACCGTGAGCCCCTTCTCCTCCCTCCGACGACCCCCTATCACTATATCTTATATAGTAGTAGATGATGTCTTAGTATTACATTATGTGAGTTCATCTTAATTCTGTTACATTCTTCAGATACTAGATACGATAAGAACATATACTACACCATATGTATAGAACATAGATGATTCACACTAATGTATGCTAGAATGAATTTTGGGTTGTGTTCTGAGCCATTCGTTCCCATACTTGGCAATTAAGCCATTCGACTGGCGAGGCAGAAACTATGTATCCGTAGATAAAGTTGACTGTCCTCCGACCCTCATCCTTCGGCAATGATGATACGACAACCTATCACTATATCTTATATAGTAGTAGATGATGTCTTAGTATTACATTATGTGAGTTCATCTTGATTCTGTTATATCCTTTAGATACTAGATACGATAAGAACATATACTACACCATATGTACAGAACATAGATGATTCACACTAATGTATGCTAGAATGAATTTTGGGTTGTGTTCTGAGCCATTCGTTCCCATACTTGGCAATTAAGCATGTGAAATAGAACTGATTATGTTTAGTTTGTCCTACGATACAGATTTGGACATTGCTAGAATGATTGTTGTAGACTTGGATATTGTGTGAATTTTGGGTTGTGTTCTGAGCCATTCTGAGAATTGGACATTGTGTGATTGTTGTAGACTTGGTTATAGGGACTGAAACCTGTGTACAGTGAGAAATGGACATTCTGTGATTGTTTGGATCCTATTCTACAGTGAGAAATGGTTAGCTTTTTAAACTGCAGGAAGAAATGGACATTCTGTATTTTATTTTTTTTATTTTTTTGCAGATTTAGCGACGTTTACCGACGTTTACCGACGTCCTCCGACGTAATGTTGCGTCGGTAAACGTCGGTAGATAATTAATATTATCCAGGCTACCGACGTTTAGCGACGTCAATATATGTCGGAGGACGTCGGTAAACGTCGGTGCACGTCGGTAATTATCCCCAGGAATTCCCAGGATTTACCGACGTTTAGCGACTTTGTACATGTCACTAAATCACCAACGACTCGACGGTAATTTGTCGGTAAATTTACCGACTCGTAGCGACACAAAATATTACGTCGCAAAGCCACCGACGACACGACGGTAGACGTCGGCATTATACCGACGTATTTATACGTCGGCGAACGTCAGTAATTGCGACGTTTGGCGACGTTTAGAAGATCAGCGACTTACATTTCTGCGACCAGCCCGAAACGTCGATAATTTCGTCGCTAAATATTTTTAGCGACGAAAATTGTTGTTTTAGCGACGTCTTTAGGCGTCGCTAAAACGACTTATTCTGGTAGTGAACATGCTGAAAAGCAACGAAGCATAGGTATATTAGTTATATTCAGAAGCAACGAAGCACGCAAAATAATTTTACTTACCTCTCTAGCTTGTCCACTTCTTCCTCGTCGCAGTTGAGCAATACATATAACATTGCAACGCTAACCTCGTCATCATTTAGATATCTTTTTTTATTTTACCAGATAGTTTTCTGTAGGCAGTAAATACTTTCAGTTTTGCCTCTATACCAACTTCATAGCCGTCGTCATTTCTGGGAGTCCTTGTTTTGTTTGTAGCAATATGAGGCTGAAAATACATGGAACAGAAGTTTAAAATCTCCTCAATGACATATGTTTCACAAATAGAACCCTCCACCCGTGCCTTATTTTTCACCTTCCTCTTGAGGTGGTTCAACTGTCGCTCGAACGGGTACATCCAACGATAACCAACAGGTCCGGCAACAAGAGCCTCATGGATAAGATGAATCGGCAAATGCTCCATTGAGTCGAAGAATGCAGGAGGAAAAACTCTCTCAAGTTTGCAAAGTGTTACCACAATGTCATTCTTTTGCTTCTCTAAACGATCGACGAGCAACTTGCAAGAACAAAGATCTCTGAAGAATATGCTAAGCTCTGTTAATGGATCCCAGACTACCGACGGTAATAATTCTCGAAATGCAACAGGAATTAACCTTTCCCTGAATACGTGGCAATCGTGGCTCTTCATTCCGGTCAGTTTATACTCCTTTATGTCGACACATCTTCTTAGATTGGAGACGTATCCGTCCAAAAATTTTAAGTCCTGGATCCATCTACAAAGTCTCACTTTGTCCTCCTTGTCCAGCGAGTAGACTGCCTTAGGCCGCAAAAGCTTTCCCTTCCCGTTGTCTATCATGTGCAATGTAGGACGTCTGCATATTTCGGCTAAGTCCAATCTAGCCTTCTGATTGTCTTTTGCTTTCCCTTGACGTCCATTACAGTATTAATTATGTTATCAAACACGTTCTTTTCGATATGCATGACGTCAAGGTTATGTCTAATCAGATTTGTGCTCCAATATGGTAGATCCCAGAATATACTCCTTTTGGTCTAGTTATGATCTTCGCCAAATCCCTCGCAATGGCTGTTCGTTGTAGGATCTTCAATAGCACTTAGGATTTCTTTTACTTGCTCCTATGTGTCCTCTCCGGACCACATTGGCGGTGGATCGCCCTTCTTCAAAGCTCCGGCACGGAATGCAGTTCTGTTCCTACGGTACGGATGGTCTTTCGGCAAGAACTGCCGGTGACAATCAAAGAAACATGGCTTTCCTCCGTGTCTCAAACGAAAAGCCTTAGTGCGGTCCATGCAATACGGACATGAAAGCCGACCATGAGTGCTCCATCCAGATAACATTCCATAAGCCGAAAAGTCGTTGATTGTCCACATTAGTGCTGCCCGCATCTGAAAATTCTGTTTTTTTGAAGCATCATACATGTACGCCCCTGTTTTCCATAGCTGCTTCAGCTCATCTATCAACGGCTGTAGGTACACGTCGATGTTCCTCTTCGGGTTGTTCGGACTGGGGATGATAATAGTTAAGAACATGTAATGTGTCTTCATGCACATCCAAGGCGGTAGGTTTTACGGAGTGAGGATTACCGGCCAGCATGAATATTGGGAGCCTAAAAGACCAAATGGGGTGAAACCATCAGAGCAGAGCCCCAACCTTACATTATGCGCATCAGAAGAAAAATTAGGATATGCTCGATCAAAGTGCTTCCACGCTTCTCCATCAGATGTGTGATCCAACACTCCTTCGATCTGTTGTCGCTTGTGCCAACTCATATTTTCGATAACTCTTTCACCATGAACAATCTCTGCAACCACGGCATTCAACGGCATGTAGTGCATTGAAGCAGTCAGTCTTCTAGACTTGCCTGCAGCAGTTGGCTTGTAGCGATCAGTACCACAGAATCCGCACACTTCTGCATCCTTATGATCTTTGTAGTAAAGCATGCATCCGTTCTGACAGCAATCGATCTTGTCATATCCCATCCAGAGAGATCTCACCATCCTCTTAGAGCGGTAGAAGTCTTTCGGTAACTTGGCACCCTCCGGCAAGATATCGGTAATCAACTCGAGCACTCTATTGTAGCATTCTTGGGACATGTTAAAGTCAGACTTTATGCTCAAGAGCCGAGTGATCACCTCTAACGGTGAATGGTTCTCACAGCCAGGGTATAAAGGAGTCCTTGCATTCTTCAGCAACTCCATGAACTTCACGGCATCGGCATTCGGTGCCTCCTCAGCTGCGTCACAATTGTATGGATCGAAACTAGGCCCCGCAGCGTCGAAGACCAAGTTCACGTACTCGTTGTCGACACCAGTTCGGTTGCGAACATTCATATAATTCTCCATAAAAGGCACCATATAAGGCTCCACATAAGGCTCCGCTTGGAATGCTAAAGGTACAAGCTCTCCGTGTGCGGTCCATTGGTAGTAATTCGGAAGGAAACCCTTTGTGTACAAATGATACGTCACATCCAATTCTGGTTGAAACTTCATGTTCCGACATTTTGTACACGGGCACTTAATGTCCACGCCGTCCATGGATTGAGGAAATGCCTTCGCGAATTGGAGGAATTGTTCTACTCCGGCGATGTATTCATCTCGCACACCGCACCTGTCATCTCGAATGCGGTTGTACATCCACGAACGGTCTAGCAGATACATGGATATAGCCATTTCTAGATATCTGCAAATATGAATAAACTTCAAAACTAAAACGAATATACTACATACTACATACTACGGCCGTGACTCGGGACCATTCCTATGAGTCGGGACCATTCCTACTACATACTACATACTAAAACGAATAAACTTCAAAACTAAAACTTAAAAACTAAAACGAATATACTACAAACAAAAACGAATATAATACATACTACGGCCGTGACTCGGGACCATTCCTATGAGTATCGGGATCAAGGAAACTACGTGTTATAAATATCGGCACTATCGGTACGTGTTACAAATATCGGCACTATCGTGTTATAAATTAACCAACCAACAAAACTACGTGTTACAAATATCGGCACTATCGGTACGTTGTTTCGAATCAGAGTATCACATTTTTTGGTGTCGGAAAACAAATAACTATTACTAAATTATCAGTTTTTTCGGCACTATCGGTGCCCCTGACCCAGCCCCCCCCCCCCTCCCCCGCACCCCTCCCCCTTCCCCCCCCCCCTACACCACCCCTAACCCTAACCCGAACCCTATCCCTAACCCCTCCCCCACCAGCCCCCCCTCCGCAGCCCCCCCAACCCCTACACCACCCCTAACCCTAACCCGAACCCTAACCCTAACCGCCCTCACCCCTCCCTAACCCTAACCCTAACCCCACCCCTAACCCTAACCCTAACCGCCCTCACCCCTCCCTAACCCTAACCCCACCCCTAACCCTAACCCTAACCGCCCTCACCCCAGCCGCCATCACCCCTCCCTGCCCCACCCACCCAGCCACCCCCCAACCATTCCTCACCCCCAACCACCCGCACCACCCTGCCCCTCCCCCCGAGCCACCAGCACCCCCCCCAACCACCAACAACAAATAGAGAGAGAGAGAGGGAGTCACGTACCAGAGGAGAGTCGCCGAAGAGAGTGAAGTTGCCAGAGAGAGTGAGAGCGAGAGCGCCGGAGGAAGAGAGTGAGAGAGTGAGAGAGTGAAATAGATGAGGAGAAATGAATTTGGGAGGGGGGAATTTAATTTAGTTAGAATTTAGCGACGTTACTATTAACGTCGCTAAAACAGTCGCAATTAGCGACGTTTGGCGACGACTAGCTCACGTAACTAGTATACGTCGTTGTCACGTCGTCATTTGTGTCGCTAGTAGCGACGGTTACCGACGTTTCATTTATACGTCGCTAAATTCCACAATTTGGTGACGTCTTTTTAACGTCGCTAAATTTACGTCGCCAATTAAGCAGATTTTAGTAGTGCCCTCTTCAAAGTAGCCGTCAATCCCTCTTTCTCTCTCCAAAAAGTTACAATCTTGATTGATATTCATCAACTTGCATCAACATTTTATAAATTCATACATGAATTATAGTTACTATATATTGGAAATACATATATGGAAGTCCAATATATTCAATCATATATATATGGTCAAAGTCAAATATATGAAAATTCAATCATATATATGTTTACCAAAAGTCTAAGTATATGGGAAGTCCAATATATGAAATATATATATATATATATATATATATATATATATATATATATATATATATATATATATATATATATATATGATCTGAACTATATATATATATATATATATACAAAGTCAAAGATACGAAAATCCAAGCATATATATGATTACAATATATAGTCCAATATATGGCGCTTGATGTACTCTTCGAGTTTCTCCGTGTATACGTTCGTCGCATTCCAGAATATTCTGCACATATGTTGGAAATCTTATCCAACTCCAACAAACTCTGCTCAGCCGAAGCAGAATGCTATACCCCCATTATGTAAAATAAGCACCAAATTTGATCTAAAAATTCAATGGACATTTTTATGACGGTTGTCGCTTTCGACTTCTAGAGCTCCTCTGATGCACTTATTATGCTTGTCGCACTCCAAAATATTATTCAAAGGGAATCCAACCCCAACCTTCGTCAAAGAAGAAGAAGAAGGAAGCCATTGAATAGGTAGGGGCTGGTGCATTCCTCGTCAGCAGTAACCCTGAGAAAATGAAGGTATGCATGCCATGTTGAAATTAATGTTCCAATCCTTTGTCTACCGATAGGATAAATTCATACTTCTCTGGTAATTTGGTTGGTTGTAAGTTTTATATTCGGTTGGAACGAACTAGATTTATGCTAGTATCCAGTATTAAACACGTTTCGAACACGGAAGGATGAAGAGATTGGGTGCCTCTATTAGCTCAAGTGACTTTCTTGTTGACCATCTAGTAGGAATTAAGGAGAGGTAATTTATGAGTGAACTGGATGCTAGTATCCAGTATTAAAAACGTTTCGAACACAGCAGGATGAAGAGATTGGGTGCCTCTATTAGCTCAAGTGACTTTCTTGTTCACCATCTAGTAGGAATTAAGGAGGTGGACGAGAGAGGACCAATATATATATATATATATATATATATATATATATATATATATATATATATATATATATATTTTCAAACAGCATTTTATTGAATAATAAAAGTGGCTCTTAACGAGCAGTACAGGTGCCAGGGTCCAAAACACATAAAAAAGTTCTGGAAGGCAAAGTAGAAAATACATAAAAGTAAATTTTGAAATATCGAAAAATTTCGAAATTTGAAAACTTAGAGGGTTTAGAAAATGTTCGAAATGAGCGGGTGTGGACGCTCGGCCCTAGGGGGTGGCACATTGCCAGATTTTTTTTATTTTTTTTTTTGGAATTCAAAATTTGAAAGAAGGAAAATTCAAATTTGAAATCCGCTGGGGGGGGGGGGCTGGGGGGGTTATAGCGCGCGTCTCGAGAGAGGATGGTGCGTGGCCCTAGGGGGGGTAGGTGGGCGCGGGGCCCTAGGAGCTGTAGCGGAGCCCGGAGCGCTGCGCGAAGCACGAGGGTGCGGGCGGCGCGAGGGGCCTCGGGCGGAGGGGGGCCAACTTCCGGCGGGGGTGGCTGGGGCGACGAGGAGGGGGGACGGGACGCCGTCGACCGCCGGCGATGGCGGGGACACGGACCCGGAGAAGCAGCGGGCGGAGAGCCGGAGAACCGGGCGCTGCTGCGAGCCTGCCGGAGGGGTCGAGGAGGGCGGGGGGCGAAGGGTCTGAGGGGGGGGAGAGACAGGAGCACCGCCTGAGGCGTCGGTCACGCCGGCAGCGGCCGCTGGCCGAACACGAAGAAGGGGAGGGGGCAGCCGGCTTGCGGCGCTGAGAGCGCCGGAGCTCGTTGCGTTGAGCGGGCGGTGACGACAGCTGAACCGCCGAAGATGGTCCGCCGACCGACACCGGGGAGAGAGCCAAAGCGGGGCCAGGGCTCGCCGATGGCCACGGCGCGGAGGCTGGGGGGACGGGAGCGGAAGTCGCAGCGCGACCACCGAGGCCCACGAGGGGGAAGCCGCCGGCGCCGGAGAGCACGCCGACGGGGTGGAGGCGGGGGCGGGGCCCAGGCTAGGGCTGCTGGAAGCCGGGAAGCGTGCGGGCGGCGTCCACGAGAGGGAGGAGATGGCGGCAGGCGACGACGCGGAGGCCAGAGAGAGGGCGGAGGGCCTCGGCGCGGCCACCATGGCCCACGAGGGGGGAGGGACCACCGATGAAGGGGAGAACATCGGCGAGAGGGGAGTGGAGGAGTCGAGGAGCGGGCCTGAACCGCCGGGCGCCGGGATGGGCGGCGCCGGCCACCGAAGATTGAGGTGCGCGGCCGCCTCCGAGGGTGGGGACGACGCCGGATCGGGAGGAGGCGGCGGCCACGAAAGGGGAGCGGCGACGGGAGGTGGTGCCGGGAGAGAGGAGAGCGCGGCGGAGGCCGGAGCGGGAGGGGGCGCACCAAGCGGAGAGAGAGAGAGGGGGGCTGCAAGAGACGGAGGGACCGGAGCGGGAGGGGGCGCACCGAGCGGAATGGCAGCCGGCCGGCGGCGCCGCTGCCGCCGAGGACGTCGATGACGTCGCTGGGGATGGGTGAGGAGGATAGGAGGGGATAGGGGGGCCCCCACGGGGGCGACGCTGGAGGGGTGGTCCAGGCGGAGCCCGGCCAGCCAAGGGTGGGGGGGAAGCCTCCGAGGGGAAAGAAGAACCCGACTGGGGAGGTAAGGCCGGGGTGGCCGACCGGAGCCCATGGGGGAGGGGCGGAGGCCGGAACCCTGCCGAGCCACCAGCTCCCAAGGGGGAGGGGCAGTGAGGCGAGAAGAGGACCCGCCGGCTGCCGCCGTCCCACCGGCTGCTCCCGAGCACCAGGCTCCCGAGCAGGCCTCATCTGTGATATATATATATATATATATATATATATATATATATATATATATATATATATATATATATATATATATCTTTGTTATAATGTTGTTCATGATTAATTTATGTTACTTTTTTTTCATTTTTATCTTTGTTTTAGTTGAGAATCAGTTTGTTAGAACTTATAATGGATTTTGGTGGACTTGAAGTTATGTTAAAAACGCTAAGAATTGAGTTTTTGTTCTTTTGAACTTATATTTTTGTGTTTTCATATAATTTTGAAGTGAATTTTGGTTTACTTAAACGTATACAAAAGATTAAACTTAGTGATCGTGTTAAATCTTTTAAGTTCTTTTTTAGATGTTCGTGACTTGTTACATGTTATTCTAATAAATTTGATTAATTGCTTGCTTGGTAGAGGCTTAGCTTTGAAATTTAACGCTTCCAAAAAAATTAAAAATATATTTTTCTACGTTAAGAGGTTCATATTAAGTGTGTTGATTGATCAAATGTTAAATGGTAAAATATCGATACCGAACAAAAACCGACCGAATACCGATTTAATCGAAACGGAAAAAAATCGATTCTAAATGGTACGAAATTGATATTAATTTTTTAAATACCGACTAAAAAAATATCGAAAAATTAAATCAAATATCGATGGATTATACTGACGCTCACCCCTAGCCAACAGGAAGGGAATCCAACCCCAACCTTCGTCAAAGAAGAAGAAGGAAAAACATGTTTCGAACGCGCGAAAAAAAAAAAATAATAAAAATAGGAGGTGTGCCTCTATCCGCTCAATTGCCTTTCTTGTTGACTGGCTAGTAGGAAGGAGGTGGACGAGAGGACCACAAGAAAAGACCCAAATTTGGTTCGTTCCAACAGAGATGGACGAGAGAGGACGAAAGGACCACAAGAATATATATAAACACCAAATCTAAGTCCTAAATTTGTATCTTTATCATCTATATAAAAAAAAAACAAATGTTAAAGGCCACTCATTTTTTACTAAGGGCCATCCAATGTTTTAAAAACTGGACCGATGATCGAACCGAAATTTTTTTGGTATATGTCGGACCGGAGTTCAACCGAGGTTCAACCGGGGTTTAATTGAAGTTCAATAGACTTGGTTTGGTTTGGTTCAAATTAATAGGTAAAATATTCATATTTACTTCTTGGTTTAGTTTGGTTTGGTCATAAGTATGTTGGTTTGGTTTAATTTTATAACTATAAGGTCGATTAAAACCAAATCAAGAATCAAATGGTCCAAATTTCACATGATAATTTATTTTAAATTTTTTTAAAAAAACCAAAATTGGCCGGTTCAATTGTGAACCGGTTCGGCCAGTTCACCGGTTGAACCCGATTTTGACAAAAAATCGATGGTTCTTTAAAAGACCCGGTTTTAGTCGAACCGGACCGTTTTTTGGCTTAAACCGGTTGGATCCAGTCCAACCGCCGGTCCGGTCCGGTTTTTACAACATTGGGGCCACCAACTTAAAACTTTAAAAAAAAATTACTAGTTTGACATTTTGAAAACACTAAGGGCCACCAAGTTAGAATGTAACAAAAATTATAAGTTTGTCTTTCTTCTTCCTTTGTCTTCTTCCTCTTTTCTCAATCCCCAAACCACTTTTCTCAATCCCCATCTCCATTGTTGTCCCCACCCCCTCCATTGGTGTCCCCACCTCCATTGTTGTTGTCCCCACCTCTATTGGTGTTCTCTATCTTCGGTGATTCTCTCTTTTTTTATTTTATTTTTTTTAATTAGGTTATTTTGTTGACACTCAATCTTTGTTTAGAATTATGGACAAAAATATTTTTGAAGAAGAGATTTGGTCATCCAATCCCATTATTGGTCCCCAAGAACCAACGATTACGTGTGAACCATCCTCGGTAAGTACATGAAATGTCAATTTTTGAGTTTTCGTACGCTTGTACAAAGATAGGACTGTAGGGCTTGCCTGCAGTCCAAAGTGAAGAGTACAGGACTGCAGCGCTTGCATGCAGTCCTCGATTGACAGAAGGTTTTCTCTTTCTTCCAACCTGCAGTGACTGCAGGACTTGCCTGCAGTCCAAAGTGAAGGCAGGACTGCAGCGCTTGGCTGCAGTCCTCCAATTACAGTCCTCCATCTTACAATTGTTGATCATTTTATGCATTATCCGTTAGACAGGTGATCTAATTTGTCCTACAGCAGACAAAGATAGGACTGTAGGGGGGGGGGGGGGGGGGGGGGGGGAACGAGCAGAGAGAGAGAGGTGAGGGGGGTTTTCAGGACGAACAGGAGGGAAAGGGGAGGGGTTTTGGGCTTTTTGTTTTCTTTTTTTCTTATTGTTTTTTTTTTCCTCTTGGTGGCCCTTAGTAAACTTGTTCAATTTAGGTTGCTCTTAGTAAAAATAATAGTAAGTCATGGTTGTTCTTAGTAGGAGGGTTGCCCTTAGTAAAAAGGGGTGACCTTTAACATTTGCCATAAAAAGTCCAATTAAAAAATTACAAAAAGTTTCACATAAATTTTCTACAATGATTGTAAACAAAATTATTATGTTAATTAAAACCAGATGAAAAAAATCAAATGAAAAAAAAAGTATTTGATTCCATCACGATTACGATTACATTACAGTGAACCAAAAGGGGCCTAAACAAATTAAGATTTCTATTCATGCGTGAACCAAACATGGACATGAAAAAATTATTATTTTTTTGGCTACATATTTCCATGCAAAAAATAAAATAAATAAAAAAAATAAATCATAGGAGTACAATTTTTTTTTATCAAACTAGCCCTAAAAGGCAAACTCATAGTAAAGGGCAATCTGGATAAAACAGAGAGTAAGTAATCCTATTTCAAAGTAAATAAAACGCTTCCGAATCTTTAGAAGGGACGAAGGAACAAGTGGCCCACAGATCAATGGAAGTAGGCTACTGACTAGGATACATATGATCCCGATGAGAGACAGATGGGCACATGATTTGATCAGGAAGCGAGTCAGTCTTGTGCTATTCAGAGGAGTTGCCGTAAGGAAGCCACCGAGAGTCGCCACATCAATCCCGAAGATCACAACTTGAATGTTTGATAAGGCTTTTAGCTCCTCACCATCGGATTGGTCGTCATTCCCTTCTTCCATCAACCCAGTTGCGACCGGTCTAGCTTGCCCCTGAAGGAAAACACACCCACATTACGCTGCCAGTGTCGGACTTTAAAAGTTGAAAACTTGAGAGGAACTCTAAAAGTTCTCTCCTCAAAGTTTAATGTTTTTTTTTTCCTCGATGATGATATAATAGATATCCAAAATAATATATATCACAATTAAATACTAATAAAGTTGAAGATTTTTTAAATCAAAAAATAAAATTGATGTTCCAGACAAATAAAAAACTAACAATATTTGGGGTGGTTCATAATGATAATAATAAAAAAGAAAAGGGAAAAAAAAATCTTTAGACCATCAAATGCTTCCTCAGAGACGTCACACAGTCAATTAAATATTACTCGTATTGTTGTTTTGGAGGCAAAAATATCAATTAAGTTTGCATAATCAACTTTTTTCAACCATTTCTTCCTCGATGGATAACATTTAGCCGAGCCATTCAATCTCTCTTCTGACATAGTTGGTCAGAGATATGTTTTGACCAACTTAAACTAGGAAACACTTTCTTTATGCATATGCAACTGTAACTGGTATAGTCAACAACAAAATTATGTAAGCAACATAGTTATTTGGATGACAACCATCCATTTTCATCTAGTAATTTAAGCACATAAATTACTATTTGTTAGATTATATTTGTAATGTAAATATGGCCCATAAGCCCAAATGTAGACACTATATATATTGTAACAAATCCTAGCAATGAGAACAAGGCATTATTATTTCCTACATGGTATCAGAGCCTCCCGAAAAATCCTAACCGCCATCTCCCGAAAAACCCTAGCCACCATCTTCCTTAACGCGCCCGACCGCCGTCTTCCTAACCGCGACCGACCGCCGTCTCCCTTACCGCGCCCGACCGGGAGTCAGCCGCGCCCGACTGCGCCATCTCCCCGCGCCCGACCGTGCCATCTCCCCGCGCCCGACCGGGAGTCATCCGCGCCCGACCGCGCCATCTCCCCGCGGCCGACCGGGAGTCAGCCGCGCCCAACCGCGCCGGCCTGACCGCGCCTGATCGCGCCAACGTCCGATCCGCCCGATCCGCGTCCGTTCTGTTGGAGGTTTCCGTCCGATCCGTGCCGATTCGTCGGATTCGCCGATTCAGCGGCCGCTTCGCCGCCGACCCCGTCCATCAGCGGCTGATTCGTCGGCGTTGTACAAAATTTTGTGCACCCGACATATGCCCCTACGCGCCAGATCCGGCGCCCCTAATCGCGGCCGATTCGTCGCCGACCCCGTCCATCAGCGGTTGATTCGTTGGCGTTGTACAAAATTTTGTACACCCGACATCCGCGATGGCAGATGATGCTGCGTCCAGCTATTCCGTCGTGACTGACGGTGGCGGTGCACACAATCCAAATTATCCTAATCCGAAGGATCCATATTTTCTGAGTTCTGCTGATCAACCAGGAAATATCATTACTCCTATTATTTTTCGTGGACCGAACTATGCTGAGTGGTCTCGGTCGATACGTCTCTCCCTGATCTCTAGGCGAAAGATCACTTTTCTGGAAGGTACTGAAGTCAAACCTGTTAATGATGCTAGTAAATTGCTTGATTGGAGATGCGTGCAAGCGCTATTGGTTGAATGGGTTCTTAATACCATTGATCCGTCTCTGAAGAAATCTTTGTCGTACTTTGAGGAGGTTTATCCATTGTGGAACTTGTTGGAGAAAAGATTTGTTGTTAGCAATGGCACTCGGAAGCAACAAATTAAGGTGGCTTTGGCTGAGTGTAAACAAACGGCTTCGATGTCTGTGGAAACCTACTTTGGAAATTTGCAGTCTTTGTGGGATGAACAAGCTGCTTATTTTCTATTGCCTTCTTGTACCTGTGGTGAACTTGCTGCAAAGCTGCAGGCTATGAGGGATGAAGACCACTTTCAGGACTTTATGTATTGGTTGAATGCTGAGTTGTATGGTCATACCCGATATAATCTTCTGGCTCATGATCCTCAGCCAAGTTTAGATCGGGCATACCAGGTAGTTCGTGAGGAGGAGGATATGCGAAAATCTCAGGTCCAATCCGCTGCTGAGGAGGTGTTGGCGCTGACTATCAAGACTTCACCTCGTCTTTCTACTACTTCTAATAGTAGAACCTCCGATTCCAGGGACAAATCAGTTATGATCTGTACTCATTGCAAGAAAATATGTCATGATGTTGCAACTTGCTTTGCCAAGATTGGCTGTCCAGAGTGGTGGGAGACTCGTCCTCGGCGTGAGGGCGGACGTGGTGCTGGCGGTGGCAGAGGCCCGACACCACAGCAGAGACGTGATGGAGGACGCGGTACTGGTGGCGTAGGGGCTGTTCATCATGTCGCCGCTGTTGGTCATGGTGTCCCTGCTGGTCTTGTTGGGAGTTCAGCAGATATGATGCATGGAGGATATCCTTCACCACTCTCAGTTGAACAATGACAGAAACTGATGAGCTTGCTGGGTAACGACAATTCTTCCAACCCTGGTTCTTCGAACTCTGATCGTCTGATGGGTAAGAATTCTTCTGTCACTTGGATATTCGATACTGGGGCTACTCTTCATGCGATAGGCTCTCGTGACCGTTTAGTTGATTGCTTTGAGGGCCTTATCTGTCCTGTAATTTTGCCTGATGGGAGCACTATTGAGGCTGTTCTGAGAGGCAAAGTATTTTTGACTGCTTCGTTGGTGTTGACGGATGTTCTTTATGTTCCGATATTGACTTGCAATTTGATCTCTGTCTCCCAATTGATTGGTGCCAGAAATTGTGATATGTTATTTACTCCTGATTTGTGTTTTGTTCAGGACCAAAGTACGAGGATGGTGATTGGAGCAGGTGAACAAAGGGGTGGACTTTACTTCTTGGGGGAGGTTCTAGCTTCTTTGGCTTCGGTGATCCTGGCATGCAAAGAGAGTGATTTCGAGGTTTGGCATAGTAGACTGGGGCATCCTTCAGATAAAGTAATACAAACTTTACATTTTCTCTCTGGTAGTAGTGTGTTTTCTCATAAGGCTTGTGATATTTGTCATCAAGCTAAACAGACTCGTGATGCATTTCCTGATAGTAGTAGTCGTGCTTTGAACTTATATACTGTGATCTGTGGGGACCATATCGCGTTCCGTCATCTAATGGGGTACGATATTTTTTGACTTTGGTGGATGATTTTTCTAGAGCTGTTTGGATTATTTTATTGACGGATAAGTGTGCTGTTTATTCTATATTTTTTTTAAATTCATTGCTATGGTGAAGCGTCAGTTTGGGACTGATATACGTCGTGTGCGGAGTGACAATGGCACTGAATTTAATTGTTTACGAGATTATTTTTTATCCCAAGGTATATTGTTCCAAACATCCTGTGTTGGGACACCTCAACAGAATGGAAGGGTGGAAAGAAAACATCGACATATTTTAAATGTAGCCAGGGCATTGAGATTTCAGGGTTCTCTTTTCGTGGATTTTTGGGAGAAATGTGTTCTGGGTGCATGTTATTTGATAAATAGAACCCCTTCTAGTATCTTGCATTTTAAGTCTCCTTATGAAGTTTTATATGGTTCGGCTCCTTCGTATGATCATCTACGTATTTTTGATTGTCTGTGCTATGCGTATGATTTGAAATCCCGACATGATAAATTTGCTAGCAGGAGCAGAAAATGTATTTTTGTTGGGTATCCACTTGATAAAAAGGGATAGAAACTGTATGATTTGGAAATTGGTGAATTTTTTGTGTCCCGTGATGTTACTTTTTATGAAAAAGAATTTCTTGGGTGTGGCTCTGTTAGCGAGATGTCTTCTGCGATATGCCATACATCTGTTGAGGTGCCGGGAGACGATATAGAGGCTTTTGGAACGGTGCCGGCTACGGTTGCTGAGGCCGGAGTGGTTGCTGGTGGCTCGGCACCGAGTGGCGAGGATGCACAGGTAGATGCAGAAGTATTGACAGGAGAGTCCGCTGGGGGTGATGCGGATACTACTGATGCTGCAGGGGATACAGTGGTGCCAGAGTTGCCCGACGAGGTAGTATTGGAAAGAGGAATGAGAAAGAAATCACAGCCAGTGCGGTTACAGGATTTTGTGACGAATGCTGTTCGAAGTAAAAGTCCCCCCCTTTACCACAGTTCATCTGTTCCCGTCACTTCCTCAGGTACTTCGTATCCTCTAACACAATTCTAAGTTATGACATATTTACTGCTGGACACAGAGATTTTCTTGCAGCTATCACTGCAGGTGTTAAGCCTACTTCATATCGTCAGGCCTCGCAAGATTTGGGCTGGCACGCGGCTATGCAAACTGAAATACAGGCTCTGGAAGATAATGGGACATGGAGTCTTGTCAATTTGCCTCCTGGGAAGAAAGCATTAGGAAGTAGATGGGTGTACAAAATAAAGTACAAATCCGACGGCAGTGTTGAGCGCTTAAAGGCACGGCTGGTTGTGTTCGATAATCATCAGGTTGAGGGGATCGACTATTCAGAGACATTTGCCCCGGTAGCTAAGATGCCTACAGTTCGGACGTTCTTGGCTGTTGCAGCTGTGAGAGGCTGGACTTTGCACCAGATGGATGTGCACAATATTTTTCTTCATGAAGATCTGACAGAAGAAGTGTATATGAAGTTGCCGCCAGGTTTTTCGCATAGTGAATCCAACAAAGTGTGTCGCCTGCGTAAGTCATTATATGGATTGAAACAGGCACCACGTTGTTAGTTTGCTAAGCTTGCTGCTTCTCTGATATCCTATGGATTTATACAATCTCATTCCGATTATTTCCTTTTCTCTCTTTTTAAAGGAAAGGTAGAGTTGCATGTTTTGATCTATGTGGATGACATGATTGTGTCTGGTAATGATACAGGTGCTTTAGATGCTTTCAAAAAGTACCTTAGTTCTTGCTTTCATATGAAGGACCTTGGTGTGTTGAAGTACTTTCTTGGCATAGAGGTGGCTCGGAGTGCAGAAGGAATTTCCTTGCGTCAAAGGAAGTATGCTTTGGACATCATTTCAGAATGCGGCTTGATGGGGTCTCGACCTACTGGCTTTTCCATGGAGCCCAATCACAAGCTGGCAGAATCGACTAGTCCAAAGATGGCGGATGCAGAGACTTATCGTAGGCTGGTTGGGAGGTTGATTTATCTATCGTTTACTCGTCCTGACTTAGCCTATGTTGTGCATATCTTGTCTCAATTCTTACAGGAGCCTCGACAAGATCATTGGCATGCTGCTTTGAGAGTTGTCAGATATCTCAAACATACACCGGGACAGGGTATTCTTTTGAAAGCTGATTGTGATCTCCGTCTTTCTGGTTGGTGTGATTCCGACTGGGCCAGTTGTCCCTTGACTCGCCGCTCTGTTACAGGCTGATTGGTGTTTCTGGGAGGTCTCCTATTTCTTGGAAGACCAAGAAGCAATCAACTGTTTCCCGATCTTCCGCTGAAGCTGAATACCGATCTCTTGCTACGCTTGTTTGTGAGTTGAAATGGTTTGAAGGAGTTATTGGTGTGTTTGGACGTTCGCCAGGAGTCTGCTATGTCGGTGTATTGTGACAGTCAGTCAGCCCTGCACCTGGCTCATAACCCGGTATTTCATGAGCGCAGTAAGCATATTGAGGTGGATTTGCATTTTGTTCGCGATGCTATTAGAGATGGCACCGTAATAGCCTCGCATGTTCCTACGTCTTCTCAACTGGCTGACATCTTCACCAAGCCCCTTGGAAAGCATGTGTTTGATTCTTTTCTTTCCAAGTTGGACATTTGTGACTTGCATGCTCCAACTTGGGGGGGGGGGGGGGGGGGGGGGGGGGGGGGGGGGTGTCAGATTATATTTGTAATGTAAATATGGCCCATAAGCCCAAATGTAGACACTATATATATTGTAACAAACCCTAGCAATGAGAACAATGCATTATTATTTCCTACACTATTTAAGCACATCAACATAGTTATTTAGGACTATTAAAAAATTTGACAGTCCATTATGTAGTGGACAGTCCCTTAACTGGTAAATTTATTGAGTGGAAAACTTCTAAATAAAAAAATAAAAAATTGGACGGCTCCGAATAACTTTTGTGATGCCTTGAGTAATAATCTCAAATATATAGTAGGAGGAGTATGCGTCCCACAGGTATGTATATAGGATAATGATGCAATTAATAAGGATATTTGGGCCAATCCAATATGCCTTCTCACTGGCTAATCCTTATATATATGGGTCTGTATTTCCAACAAGTGATATCAAGAGATCGATTGATCTTCCAAAATCATTTACGAAAAGACTATAATGAATTTAGATCATGAGCGCAAATCAAAACTAGATGGTAGCTAGATTTAATCAAGTTGACTAATTAGCCTCCAATTTATTCAACTCATTTGATTGCCAGAAATGAAGATAGATTCCATGTGTGTAAGTTAATTAATTATAAATATCAACAATCTCTCGCAAAAACAATAACTAGACATGAAAATCTTACAAGCTCACAAGTCAAAATTAATTTAAAATCTTGCCAACTATATATATATACCTACCTCTTGAAAACTCCCAGATGATCGGCTTTTGGTGTCCATGCCAACGGCAATCTCTGTGGAACTCTCCTCCCGCGCTGACAAGACAAACAACAAAGTTAAACATCCACTACTATATCAGTCGAGCAGTAATAATTACCAATTACTTGGTTCCCACCAGAACTTGTTCTCCTCACTGCAGTGTTGATCAGCTTGAGAGTACTTGGCATGGCCATGGAGTTTGTCTGCATGTTGACGGAGCTATGATCAATGTTCTGCTGCTGCTGTTGATCGATATTGCATGCACAATTAAGGAATTCATTCTAACCAAGGATCGATCGATCGAACTGTTGTTTCTATATGAGTAGGAAGAATTAAAACCTACCTAGTGTAGTACGTACGTACGTACGTACCTGATCTTGAGAATAATGCATCATAACATTAAAATCCTTGAAAGTACTGTCATCGGGAGTAGGGGGGCTCCTGGTCTCTAAAGTACCTCCATCAATCTCCAATACAACATTCTCCATGCCTAGCTGCTGACAATATATATAACCATACAGTTACAAGTACGTACGTTTAGCTAGCGGCTCAAAAATCATACCTTCCCATATTGAAAACTTTAATGCTAGCTAGCTGCAAGTAAAACCATCGAGGCCATGGAGCGGAGCGGCCTTAATTTACCTTTGCGGTCTTCTTCTTATCGAGGAAGAGTGGCTGATCAGATATTGTATATGGGTAGAGATCAAAGTGGTAGGTCTATATATAGCCTTGTCTTTTTTTTTCTTTTTTCTTTTTTTGAAAACACACGCACACCGTCTACGACGACGTTGAGGAGGGTAGGCGGACCCACCCAGGGTCAAGTGGTACATACTCCAGCAGCAGTAAAAAAAAAAATTGTAAGAAGAAGAAAAAGAAGAGGAGGTCAAGAAGAACTGAAGAAAAGTAAGAAGAAAAAAAAAAGAAGAATACCAAAAAGAAGAAGCAGCAGCAGCCAACTGGCAACACCGGCAAGTGGCAACACCGGCAAGTGCTCACGAAGAAGAAAAAGACGAAAAAGAAGAGAAGGTTCATCTACTCTCTCCTCTCTCTTTTCATTTCAGAAATATTCTCTCCTCTCTCTTCATCTATTAACATAGACATTAATTATTCAATTATGCTATTTAGCTTCCAAATTTTTTTGGTGATGTCATATTCTATTATGTGGCATCTGACATGACAACTGACATGGCAGCTGACATGTCATATTTTAATCCCAAAAATTAATTACCCAAAAATTTATTTGTTAATGTTAATGCTAATGCTAATTTTTATTTAATGTTAATATTAATTTTAATGCTCATGTTAAAATTAATGTTAATGTTAATTAATTTTAATTATAATGTTAATATTAAAATTAATATTCATGTTAATCTGATATTAATATTAATTTTAATTTTTAATGTTAATGTTAATGTTAATGTTAATGTTAATTTTAATTTAATATTAATATTAATTTTAATGTTAATGTTAATGTTAAAGTTAATATTAATGTTAATTTTAATATTAATGTTAATTTTAATATTAATGTTCATGATAATTTGATATTAATATTAATTTTAATGTTTAATGTTTAATTTTGTCATGTCAGCTGCCATGTCATCAGCCATGTCATATGTCACATAATGGAAGATGTTATCATCCAAATTTTTTGGAAGCCAAATAGCATTTTTTTTTTTTTTATTATTGCTGATGTAATTAATTTCCTCGACCAACTGCCCTGTTCACATTTAGATCTGCCCTGTTCACATTTAGATCGATTGGCTGTGGATATAATAATATATGGAGCCATGTAAAATTGTACATGAGAGAGAGCCTCGACTCTTCTGCATCGGCAAATATATGCATCGGCCCATCCGCCGTGCGGCCGAAGCCTATTGGATCCATCTATATGCATGAGTTCTATGCAGGTTGACCTGCCAATAGAATAGAACTACGTAACGTACAGACCAGCCCGTAGGCGGACAAGCTAGCAGATCCCTTGTATTAATTCCGTGAGATTCCATAAGAGAGAAGGCCGCTTGCACTCTTCTGTACATCTTTTTCACTGTCTCCCTCCGTTGTCAAGCGCGCGCAATTGTATGTTAGGTGGCTTTGCTAGGCGCTTTCCCTTTTTTCTTTTTTTTTATTTTCTAATAAATTTAGGAGGAAACCTATCACATTATTTGATTTATGTTATAAAAATTTATTTTTGAAATTACTAATATTCGGATAAATAATTTACCCACAAAATATAAGAATCATATACATTAAGAATAGTTTGGTATGTTTTTTTTCGGAGAATTTTTTGTTGTGTTTTTGATGTTTTTCCTAGTCTTTTTTTTTCTTGTTTTTTCAATTTTTAATCCTTTTTCATTTTTTTCAGATTTTTTTATAGTTTTTTGTTTTTTTTCATTTTTTTAAGTAATTTTTTCATTTCTTAAATCATTTTTTCATGTTTTCATTTTTTTTCTCAGTTTTTTTGTTCTTTTTCATTTTTTTAGAATTTAATTTTTTTGTCCTTTTTTCCATTTTTTATCTTTTTTCTTAATATTAAATCATTTTTCATGTTTTTCAATTTTTTTTCTACTCTTTTCCTTTTTTTTTCAATTTTTTCTACTCTTTTCCTTTTTTTTCCTTCTTTCCTTTTTTAGATTTATTCTTTTTCATTTTTTAAAGTAATTTTTATTGTTTTTCAATTTTTCAATCTTTTTTCCGTTATTTTAATCCCTTTTCATGTTTTTTTCGGAATTTTTTCCAATTTTTTCGTTCTTTTTCTTTTTTTTTGTTTCTTTCAGTTTTTTTTTTTGTTCTTTTACATTTTTAAAAAAAAGTTTTGATTTTTTTTTTCAGGTTTCAAATCTTTTTTAGCTATTTTAATCCTTTTTCATGTTTTTTCTGCTTTTTTTTTGTTCTTTTTCATTTTTTTTTCCTTATTTTTTTGTTCTTTTTTGTTTATTAATTTTTTTTTTGGCTTTTTTTGAGTTTTTTGAAATCTGTTTTGGTTTTTTAGTTTGTTTCCCAATTTTTTTAATCTTTTTATCTTTTTATATTTTATTTTTAGTTTTTTTAAGTTATTTTTTCGGAAATATTTATTTAGTCACCAAATATGGATAGTCTTCCAGAAAATTTAATTACTTCCAATTTAATTTTCGTAAAGATAGAATTTTAGGCTATATAGTATTTCATATACCGAACGTCCCCTTATGGGTTTCTATTCGCCATATATTAGTATACTTGCTAGCAAACGATTCGATTCGAGCAAACTATAGAGCTGTTCATTACGTCAACGAACCAACATTGGAAAATGAATAAAAGAGGACCTAAGCAAGCATGGAGGTGATATTAGTTAAGTACAAAATTGTCCCACTTACATGGTTGCATAGACCTACTAACATCATGACGAAGAGTTACAACAATACTACTTCGCTAGCGTTGCTCCCCTGTGCAGCGGACCGTCCGAACGCGAAGTAAAGGATATATATATATATATATATATATATATATATATATATATATATATATATATATATATATATATATAATGGTCAAATATTTTCTAAATAAGATATAATCATTTTTCAATCATTAGATTTAATTTGAATAAAATCCAATGGACACAAATAAATTTGCTCATTTGCTCAACTAGTTTATGTGCTCATTGGATAGCCATTATATATATATATATATATATATATATATATATCAACTGTTATATATATATATATATATATATATATATATATATATATATATATATATATATATATATATAACAGTTGATATATATATATATATATATATATATATATATATATATATATATATATATGAGACTGTCCACAAAGACAACGTATATATATATATATATGAGACTGTCCACAAAGACAACGCCTTTCTAGATCAAATCCCTAGTCTCATTGACGACATCGACAACGCCCAATTGGAACGCCGCCTCACGGAACAAGAAGTGAAAGACGCGGTGTGGGCTCTGAACGAGCACAACGCTCCCGGCCCCGACGGTTTTTCGGGGATCTTCTTCCGCACGTGCTGGGACATTATCAAGCAAGATATCATCGAAGCCGCTAGTGCCTTCTTCGAAGGAGCCACCTACCCCAAAGCCATCTCCAGCGCCAACCTCATCCTCATTCCGAAAAAAGACAACCCGGAGTCCTTTCGCGACTTTCGGCCAATCAGTCTGTGCACTTTCACAAACAAGATAATATCCAAGATTATCGCTACCAGAATGGCGGACCTTCTCCCCAAGATCATCTCTAACGAACAAAGTGGTTTTGTTCGTGGGAGGAACATCCAAGACAATATCATGCTAGCCCAAGAGCTCATCACCTGTATGAAATTTTCTGTTAGAGGAGGCAACATCGTCGTTAAGATTGACATGGAAAAAGCTTACGACAGACTGGACTGGCAATTTATGATCTGGGTTTTCAGGGCATTTGGTTTCTCGGAAACTTGGATCAACACTGTGTGGAGATCCATCAGCAACTCGTGGTTTTCCACCGTCATTAACGGTCAAGCCGAGGGCTTCTTCAAATCCAGTCGCGGGGTTAGGCAGGGTGACCCTCTATCATCCACTGTCTTCATCATTGCGGCATATGCCCTTAGCAGGAACCTCAATAACATGATCAATGTCCTGCACTTCCAACAATATCACACTGCTAGCGGATGCCCTACCATCACCACTACTACAAAAATAGATAACAATGACGGCCAAATATGTTCATTGATGACATTTGTTCGTCTGTCATCTATGAAGGGGTCATCTTTATCATTAAAAATTAATGACAACTCAATGCACGTCATCTTTATTTATAAAAGATGACTTTTATGTGTCATCTTTATTTAGAAAAGATGACTTCTGTGTGTTATCTTTATCTATATTAGATGACTTTTATCTTGAAAAATCAATGACAACTAAACACGCATCATTTTTATTTATAAAAGATGACTTTTATACGTCTTCTTTATTTACAAAAGATGACTTCCATGCATCATCTTTATTTACAAAGGATGACTTTGACGCATCATTTTTATATACAAAAGATGACTTCTATACGTCATCTTTATTTAAAAAAAAAATTACATTTATCATAAGAAATCAATGACAGCTCAAACATGTCATCTTTATTGTAAAGTATGACTTTATGCGTCATCTTTATTTACAAAGATGACTCCAATTTTTCATCTATATTCCACAATTTGTATTTTGTGTACAATATCCCATATAAGAAAAAAAAAGAAGAAGAAAAATAAACACTTAACACCAACAATTTTTTTTTCATTTCATATTTATTCAAAATGCCAACATTGAACTATACAATATTATTCCAATCTCAAACGTTCACAACATAAATTTACAATACTTCCAAAAAAATTTAATGCATCATTTTTTTATATACGGTCTTCATTAACAATACCAGGATAAATTTGGCCAGCTCTCGTCTCATTTCATCAATTTCTCTGATAGAGTAATCCTTTCTCTCAGCAAACTACAAAAATAAACATAAAAATCAACTAGTATATCATGTTATACCAATACATATATATGGGAAAGGAACATATTATAAAGACAAGACAAGACAATAGATACCTCAAGCCAACTTTCATAAACCTCCTCTTGACCGTCTTTTGTAATATTTTGCTGGAACATACCATATTTGAATCTAAGCCCATAACCCTGTGCAGGATAATTTAAAGTCGTAAGAGAATCCCAAAAGCAAGAAGCCAGTCGCCCTAGCCCACCATTCCCAGTGCAATATGTTTCATATCTTATTCCATATGTATCTACCTTGGGTTTCAGGATCCCTGCTATAAGAAGGTGTTAAAGTAAAACTCAAGAGTCGGGTTTAAAATCCCCAACTTGTAGGTTCTACCAAACAAGTCCCTCCTTTTTCGTGTTTTTTAATTTCTAATAGTGGTTACGAACTCTAAATCGGTGCTTTAGCCTGGTACCAAATGCTACCTTAAGACAGTCATAGTGGTTACGAACTCTAAATCGGTGCTTTAGCCTGGTACCAAATGCTACCAAATGGTACCAAACAAGTCCCTTCTTTTTCGTGTTTTTTAATTTCTAATAGTGGTTACGAACTCTAAATCGGTGCCCCTTGCGCGCAACGGTCCGTTCTCCTTCATTTGGGGGGGCGCCCCCCGAGTTCCCGGAGCCCTCTCCCGCACCATGCCCTCTCGGTCTCCGTCCTTCTCCGGCGGGATCCCAGTCATACCCCCCCCTGCGTCGGCCTTTCCACCCCAGTTCCCTCCTCCCCCCCCGGTGGCGGCGCGATCTCCGCTTCCCCCCCCTGTCGCTCCGCCCGGGAGGCCCTCACCGGCCCCCTCTCTCCCCCCTCCCTCGGCACCGAGTTCCCTAATCCCCTCAGCGTTCCCCCGCTCTCCCGTTCCGTCCCTTCGGGTCTTGCTTCCTCCGGACCGCCTCAACCCTCCTACGCTGCCATGCTTCGTCCGGACCTCCTTCCCTCGAAGGGCGTTATCCTCCCAGACGTCCAACTGCCAGACATTGAATATTCGCAAGAGAACTCTACCCCCGTCATCCCCTTCTCCGACATGGAACTGTCGTCGCTGTCTACGGCCTTTCCACACACATTCATCCTTAAATTCTCCACCGGTTGTCCCAAACTTCCCAGAGTGCAGGAAGCTATCGCCAAATGGAATCTCGCGACCGAATACCGAGTGGCCCCCCTCGACCCCAGACACATTCTCCTGCACCTATCTTCAGACCGAGATCACAGGACCGTGTGGTCCAAGGGAACAAGCAAGATTGACTCCCACCAGATGAAGATTATCAAATGGTCACCAGAATTCAACTCCAAAGAAGATTCAGCAACGGTTGCAGCGTGGGTTACCCTTCCCAACCTCCCCCTAATCTGTTTTGTGCCAGCGGCGCTAAAGCGCATCGCCAACTCCTTCGGGACGTATGTGGCATCGGCTCCCGAGACCAGTAACCTCACCAAAGCCCACTACGCCAAAATCTGTGTTGAACTAGACCTCACTTCCGAACCACCCAACTTCATCAACATCGAGCTTGGCAATCATTCCCACACACAACAAATCCTCTACGACAACCACGTATTATTCTGCAAACCACTGCCACCTAAGGGGCCACCTTCCTAAGAACTGTCACCGCCTGCATCCGGAGCTTAAAAAGAAGCCACCCAGAAAAGACAACGACCTGGAGGTCGGGATGCCCCCCAAGTCGCCCATTTTTTCCCTTCCAAACTCCCACATTCGATTCGATTCCAGTTTCGGAGAGCCAACCTCCATTGAAGCGCCGAGCAGGGCCCTGATCCCCTTCATTCCCCAACACATAGAGACCTCCAACCAATTCGCAATTCTCGATTCAGTGGACCCGGAGCCAGGCTTCTCCCCAAACGGCTCCAACACCCCCGACCTGCCACCCTCCTACCCCATCTCCTCGCACGGGGAGGACGCCACCGAAGTTGGCAACGCAGATCACCGACAACTCCTCTCTGGTCAGGAGGCCACCCCCCCCGGCTCCTCCCCACTCCATAGATTCTCTTCAATCCCCCAGTGCGATCCCAGTCGAAGAAGTCCTAGCCATCCTTGGACCAGAACAAGTGAGGAGAGGCCTACAAGTGCTAGCAGCAGGTGCCCCCCCTCCAGCAACTGCTGACCGAGAGCGCGCACGACTCCCTCGCCATTCCCCCGGAGGAAACAGCAGTCGACACAGCTGGCAATCTAATAGGACCTCCACCCGGTTCGCTCGAGTGCCACAACTACAATCCGCCCTCATCATCGAACGTCAACACAGTTGACACCCAACGGAGCAAATTAGGCTCCGACAAGTCAGCCACCATCCAAACTAGATCCGCCGCAAGGCGGAACAAAAAAACATCCCCATAATCTCTTAATGCTGAACATCCTATCTTGGAATGTTCGCGGCCTGGCTAATAAACCAACATTACGGAGAATTACCAGTCTTCAGAAAATTCACAAGATCGGCATCTTCATCATCATCGAACCCAAAATCCCCGCCAAACGTCTCAAACTACTCAGTTAGCTTTGGGCCTCCCAACGGCTATTGTCAGCAGGAACGACATCTGGATTCTCGGATCGAAGGAGGTCAATCTCGATATCATCCAGGACACCCAACAAGCCCTCTCTTGCTGGGTCTCTCACCCCACCCTTCCAGAGCGGGCCATAATCTCGGCGGTCCACGGTAGCTGTGTCATCGCTGAACGGAAACACCTTTGGAACGACCTTCTCGACACCTATCACCTCAATACCAACACCCCCTGGCTTTGCATAGGGGGACTTCAACGCCATCACCTGCAGAGACGAGAAGATTGGAGGTCGCCCTATGCCCCTGTCAGCCATGCATGACTTCAACAACTTCATTTTCAATGCTCACCTTAACCCTCTTCAATTCAAAGGCAGCGAATTCACTTGGTACAACATGCAGGACGGCGACCGCCGTCAATATTCCCGGCTGGACAGAGCCCTCACCAACGCGCGTTGGCACGACATGAGAATCAGCTCCACCCTGACCCACCTCAACTCCACCGAATCCGACCACGCCCCTATCCTGGTGGAAATCAATAACAGAACCTTCCTATCTAAAAAGAACTTCCAATTCCTCGACTTTTGGACCAATCACCCGCAATTCTTGAGCATCGTGGCAGAGGCGTGGCACAGCCAGGACTCCCCCCATCCTCTCACTCGGGTCAGCAACAAACTCAAAGCCACCAGGAAAGCTCTGTCCACTTGGAGTAAACAAGCATTCGGGGACATCTTCCAAGCGATACGCGTCGCTGAGGACGACGTCACCCGAGCTGAAGCTTTATTCCTCTCCGACCGATCCCCTGCGGCGAGGAGGAGAGCCATGAACCTTACCAAGGCTATACTCAAATTCAGGCTCAAAGTTGAGACCGACTTCTGGAAGCAGAAAGCCAGACTGAAATGGGACAGCGACGGGGATAAAAACTCTAAATATATATTTCCACGCCTGCGTCAACGGCAAAAGAAACAAACTTTCGATTCATCATATCACCGACGACCAAGGCATCATCAGATCAGACCACAAGGGGATCCAAGTGGCGGCCGCAGACTTCTACACCAAATTATTCTCCAAGGAGATGATCTTCAAAGACAACACTTTCCTCGACCAAATCCCCACCATCATTAACGACTCCGACAATGCTCTGCTGGAGCGCCCTCTGTCTGAACAGGAAGTGAAAGACGCGGTGTGGGCTTTGAACGCGCACAGCGCCCCCGGCCCAGATGGCTTTTCGGGGACTTTCTTCCGCACTTGCTGGGATATTATCAAGCAGGACATCACCGCAGCGGCGATCGCCTTCTTCGAAGGAGCTCCTTACCCAAAAGCTATTTCCAGCGCCAATCTCATCCTCATCCCAAAAAAAGACAACCCCAACTCCTTCCGCGACTTCCGACCCATCAGTCTTTGTACATTCACCAACAAAATCATCTCCAATATCATCGCTTCCAGAATGACCGAAATCCTTCCCAAAATCATCTCGGAAGAGCAAAGCGGATTCGTTCGCGGTAGGAACATCCAAGACAACATCATGCTGGCCCAGGAACTTATCACCTGCATGAAATTTCCGGCTAGAGGGGGCAACATCGCCATCAAAATTGACATGGAAAAAGCTTACGACAGACTAGATTGGCAATTCATGATCTGGGTCTTCAGAGCATTCGGATTTTCGAGAATTGGACCAACATCGTGTGGAGATCCATCAGCAACTCATGGTTCTCCACAGTGATCAACGGCCAATCTGAGGGATTTTTCAAATCTAGCGAGGAATCAGACAGGGCGATCCCCTATCATCCACGATCTTCATCATTGCAGCCGACGCCCTGAGCAGAAACCTCAACAACATGGTTAACATCCCCAACTTCCAGCAATTCCACACTGCTAGCGGATGCCCCACCATCACCCACCTGGCTTTTGCCGACGATCTTCTCATCTTCTCTTCCGGGGACGTGGCTCCATGGAGGTGGTTCACTACCCTGGCGCGGTACTCCAGATGCTCCGGCCAGAAGATTAACCTATCCAAGAGTACCATCTACTCCCATCACAGCTTCAATATCGAGAATGCGGCCAGACTCACCAACCTCACCTCCATTGCGGTAGCTCATCCTCCTTTCCACTATCTCGGCGCCCCCTTGGCGTATGGGAAATCTAACGCCAGCATCTACGAGAACTTAATCACCAAAATCAGGAACAAGATCGAAGGATGGCATAATGCAACCCTATCTCCAGGCGGGAAAATCATCCTCATCAAATGTGCTCAACTCCGTCCCCATCCACACCCTAGCGGCCTGCTCCCGACCAGGAAGGTTATCTGTCGATTGAACAGATCTTTTGCAACTTCTTCTGGGGGCACAACAAGGGGCAAGACAAACACCACTGGGCCAGTTGGGACACTATGGCTTCCCCAACTGCTAACGGCGGGCTTGGATTCACCAAACTCGATCACATCGTCAAAGCTTTTCAATGAAACTGTGGTGGAAATTACGCACTGGCAATAACCTGTGGACCAAGTTTATGAAGGCCAGGTACTTCAGACACATCCATCCTGCGACTGCCACAGCTAACAGCAGGTCTTCCGCGGCTTGGCGTCGTATTCTTCGGGGCCGGGAACTGGCCGAACCCACGATCAGACTTCATCTGGGTACAGGCGAGTCCAACCCATTCCTGGAAAGGTGGACAGGTGACTGCCTTATCCCGAACATCACCGACCCCGAGAAACTGCAGGATCAAAGACCTGTGGAATCCCACCAACAACGTTTGGAATTGGGACAGAATCCGTGACTGGTCTGGCATCGAATCTGTTGACAGCATTCGCCAGCACGGTCTTTCCATCGGTATCGAAGCTGACCTGAGGTGGTCGCTAGCAGCTTCTGGTGTTTTTCAGTGCGATCGGCTAGACTCTCGATCCAAGATAACGGCCCTGACCTTTTCATTGCGCGTTATTGGAACTCTTGCATCCCTAAGAAATGGTCATTCCTCCTGTGGAAAGTCATGAGAAATAAACTTCCCACTGACGACAACCTTAACTCCATCGGTTTTAGCCTGGCATCCGCTTGTAACTGTTGCAGCGAGCGTCAAACGGAGACTATCGACCACATCTTCAGGGAAGGCAGCCTCCCTGACAAAATCTGGAGCACCCTCAATCACAACTACAACACCTCTCCAGACGACGGGCGCTTTATCGATCTTCTGGCTCACTGGGGCGCCGCTTCCCACGGCCACCAGATCGTTGCAGCGGCCGCCACCTGGGCTATCTGGAAAAATCGCAACAAAGCGAGATACGAGGGACACCAATACTCGGCTGATCAGCTAATCCGGGAGATTCACCGGCAATGCGGCAAACGGAGATCCCTTTGCTCACACAGTTCTCCGGCTTTCGGGCAACCGTTTTCTTTTAGTTTTGACGGTCGCGTCCGGTCTTTTCCCTGTCCTTCCCTTTTGGTATACTTTTGTCTTGTATACGTGTCAGGCTTCAGTTTTTTAGCCTTGATTTTTAATAAAGGGGGTTTCTTTCTTTATATATATTATATATCTATATATATATTATATTATTATATATATATATATATATATATATATATAATATATAATATATATATTATATATATATATATATATATATAATATA
>JANAVB010024597.1:7364736-7543477 GCA_029216955.1 Iris pallida | reverse complement strand
TATCTTTATCTATATTAGATGACTTTTATCTTGAAAAATCAATGACAACTAAACACGCATCATTTATTTATAAAAGATGAATTTTATACGTCTTCTTTTTACAAAAGATGACTTCCATGCATCATCTTTATTTACAAAGGATGACTTTGACGCATCATTTTTATATACAAAAGAGGACTTCTATACGTCATCTTTATTTAAAAAAAAAATTACATTTATCATAGAAATCAATGACAGCTCAATACATGTCATCTTTATTTGTAAAGTATGACTTTATGCGTCATCTTTATTTACAAAAGATGACTCCAATTTTTTCATCTATATTCCACAATTTGTATTTTGTACAATATCCCATATAAGAAAAATAAAAGAAGAAGAAAAATAAACACTTAACACCAACAATTTTTTTTTCATTTCATATTTTCAAAATGCCAACATTGAACTATACAATATTATTCCAATCTCAAACGTTCACAACATAAATTACAATACTTCCAAAAAAATTTAATGCATCATTTTTTTATATACGGTCTTCATTAACAATATCCAGGATAAAATTTGGCCTCTCGTCTCATTCATCAATTTCTCTGATAGAGGAATCCTTTCTCTCAGCAAACTACCAAAAATAAATAAATCAACTAGTATATCAGTTATACCAATACTATATATGGGAAAGGAACATATAAAGACAAGACAAGACATAGATACCTCAAGCCAACTTTCATAAACCCTCCTCTTGACCGTCTTTTGTAATATTTGCTGGAACATCCATATTTGAATCTAAGCCCATAACCCTGTGCAGGATAATTTAAAGTCGTAAGAGGAATCCAAAAGCAGAAGCCAGTCGCCCTAGCCCACCATTCCAGTGCAATTGTTTCATATCTTATCCATAGATGTATCTACCTTGGGTTTCAGGATCCCTGCTATAAGAAGGTGTTAAAGTAAAACTCAAGAGTCGGGTTAAAAATCCCCAACGTGTAGGTTCTACCAAACAAGTCTCCTTTTTCGTGTTTTTTAATTTCTAATAGTGGTTGAACTCTAAATCGGTGCTTTAGCCTGGTACCAAATGCTACCTTAAACAGTCATAGTGGTTACGAACTCTAAATCGGTGCTTTAGCCTGGTACCAAATGCTACCAATGGTACCAAACAAGTCCCTTCTTTTCGTGTTTTTTAATTTCTAATAGGGTTACGAACTCTAAATCGGTGCCCCCCTTGCGCAACGGTCCGTTCTCCTTCATTTGGGGGGGCGCCCCCGAGTTCCGGAGCCCTCTCCCGCACCATGCCCTCTCGGTCTCCGTCCTCCTCCGGCGGATCCCAGTCATACCCCCCTGGTCGGCTTTCCACCCCAGTTCCCCCTCCCCCCCGGTGGCGCGCGATCTCCGCTTCCCCCCCCCTGTCGCGCCGCCCGGGGGCCTCACGGCCCCCTCTCCCCCCCCTCGGCACCGAGTCCCTAATCCCCTCAGCGTCCCCCGCTCTCCCGTTCCGTCCCTTCGGGTCTTGCTTCCTCCGGACCGCCTCAACCCTCCTACGCTGCCATGCTTCGTCCGGACCTCCTTCCCTCGAAGGGCGTTATCCTCCCAGACGTCCATCTGCCAGACATAGAATATTCCAAGAGAACTCTACCCCCGTCATCCCCTTCTCCGACTGGAACTGTCGTCGCTGTCTACGGCCTTTCCACACACATTCATCCTTAAATTCTCCACCGGTTGCCCCAAACTTCCCAGAGTGCAGGAAGCTATCGCCAAATGGAATCTCGCGACGAATACGAGTGGCCCCCCTCGACCCCAGACACATTCTCCTGCACCTATCTTCAGACCGATCACAGGACCGTGTGGTCCAAGGGAACAAGCAAGATTGACTCCCACCAGATGAAGATTATCAAATGGTCACCAGAATTCAACTCCAAAGAAGATTCAGCAACGGTTGCAGCGTGGGTTACCCTTCCCAACCTCCCCTAATCTGTTTTGTTCCAGCGGCGCTAAAGCGCATCGCCAACTCCTTCGGGACGTATGTGGCATCGGCTCCCGAGACCAGTAACCTCACCAAAGCCCACTACCAAAATCTGTGTTGAACTAGACCTCACTTCCGAACCACCCAACTTCATCAACATCGAGCTTGGCAATCATTCCCACACACAACAAATCCTCTACGACAACCACGTATTATTCTGCAACCACTGCCACCTAAGGGGCCACCTTCCTAAGAACTGTCACCGCCTGCATCCGGAGCTTAAAAAGAAGCCACCCAGAAAGACATCGACCTGGAGGTCGGGATCACCCCCAAGTCGCCCATTCTCCCCTTCCAAACTCCCACATTCGATTCGATTCCAGTTTCGGAGAGCCAACCTCCAGTGAAGCGCCGAGCAGGGCCCTGATCCCTTCATTCCCCAACACATAGAGACCTCCAACCAATTCGCTATTCTCGATTCAGTGGACCCGGAGCCAGGCTTCTCCCGAGACGGCTCCAACACCCCCGACCTGCCACCCTCCTACCCCATCTCCTCGCACGGGGAGGACGCCACCGAAGCTGGCAACGCAGATCACCGACAGCTCCTCTGGTCAGGGGGCCACCCCCCGGCTCCTCCCCACTCCATAGATTCTCTTCAATCCCCCAGTGCGATCCCAGTCGAAGAAGTCCTAGCCATCCTTGGACCAGATCAAGTGAGGAGAGGCCTACAAGTGCTAGCAGCAGGTGCCCCCCTCCAGCAACTGCTGACCGAGAGCGCGCACGACTCCCTCGCCATTCCCCCGGAGGAAACAGTCGACACGCTGGCAATCTATTGGACCTCCACCCGGTTCGCTCGAGTGCCACAACTACAATCCGCCCTCATCATCGAACGTCAACACGGTTGACACCCAACGGAGCAAATCAGGCTCCGACAAGTCCCACCATCCAAACTAGATCCGCTGCAAGGCGGAACAAAAAAACATCCCATAATCTCTTAATGCTGAACATCCTATCTTGGAATGTTCGCGGCCTGGCTAATAAACCAACATTACGGAGAATTACCAGTCTTCGAAAATTCACAAGATCGACATCTTCATCATCATCGAACCCAAAATCCCCGCCAAACGTCTCAAATCTACTCAGTTAGCTCTGGGCCTCCCAACGGCTATTGCCAGCAGGAACGACATCTGGATTCTCGGATCGAAGGAGGTCAATCTCGATATCATCCAGGACACCCAACAAGCCCTCTCTTGCTGGGTCCTCACCCCACCCTTCCAGAGCGGGCCATAATCTCGGCGGTCCACGGTAGCTGTGTCATCGCTGAACGGAAACACCTATGGAACGACCTGCTAGACACCTATCACCTCAATACCAACACCCCCTGGCTTTGCATAGGGGACTTCAACGCCATCACCTGCAGAGACGAGAAGATTGGAGGTCGCCTACGCCCCTGTCAGCCATGCATGACTTCAACAACTTCATTTTCAAGCTCACCTTACCCCTCTTCAATTCAAAGGCAGCGAATTCACTTGGTGCAACATGCAGGACGGCGACCGCCGTCAATATTCCCGGCTGGACAGAGCCCTCACCAACGCGCGTTGGCACGACATGAGAATCAGCTCCACCCTGACCCACCTCAACTCCACCGAATCCGACCACGCCCCTATCCTGGTGGAAATCAAAACAGAACCTTCCCATCTAAAAAGAACTTCCAATTCCTCGACTTTTGGACCAATCACCCGCAATTCTTGAGCATCGTGGCAGAGGCGTGGCACAGCCAGGACTCCCCCCATCCTCTCACTCGGGTCAGCAACAAACTCAAAGCCACCAGGAAAGCTCTGTCCACTTGGAGTAAACAAGCATTCGGGGACATCTTCCAAGCGATACGCGTCGCTGAGGACGACGTCACCCAGCTGAAGCTTTATTCCTCTCCGACCGATCCCCTGCGGCGAGGAGAGCCATGAACCTTACCAAGGCTATACTCAAATTCAGGCTCAAAGTTGAGACCGACTTCTGGAAGCAGAAAGCCAGACTGAAATGGGACAGCGACGGGGATAAAAACTCTAAATATTTCCACGCCTGCGTCAACGGCAAAAGAAACAAACTTTCGATTCATCATATCACCGACGACCAAGGCATCATCAGATCGACCACAAGGGGATCCAAGTGGCGGCCGCAGACTTCTACACCAAATTATTCTCCAAGGAGACGATCTTCAAAGACAACTCTTTCCTCGACCAAATCCCCACCATCATTAGCGACTCCGACAATGCTCTGCTGGAGCGCCCTCTGTCTGAACAGGAAGTGAAAGACGCGGTGTGGGCTTTGAACGCGCACACGCCCCCGGCCCAGATGGCTTTTCGGGGACTTTCTTCCGCACTTGCTGGGATATTATCAAGCAGGACATCACCGCAGCGGCGATCGCCTTCTTCGAAGGAGCTCCTTACCAAAAGCTATTTCCAGCGCCAATCTCATCCTCATCCCGAAAAAAGACAACCCCAACTCCTTCCGCGACTTCCGACCCATCAGTCTTTGTACATTCACCAACAAATCATCTCCAAGATCATCGCTTCCAGAATGACCGAAACCCTCCCCAAAATCATCTCGGAAGAGCAAAGCGGATTCGTTCGCGGTAGGAACATCCAAGACAACATCATGCTGGCCCAGGAACTTATCACCTGCATGAAATTTCCGGAGAGGGGGCAACATCGCCATCAAAATTGACATGGAAAAAGCTTACGACAGACTAGATTGGCAATTCATCTGGGTCTTCAGAGCATTCGGATTTTCCGAGAATTGGACCAACATCGTGTGGAGATCCATCAGCAACTCATGGTTCTCCACAGTGATCAACGGCCAATCTGAGGGATTTTTCAAATCTAGCCGAGGAATCAGACAGGGCGATCCCCTATCATCCACGATCTTCATCATTGCAGCCGACGCCCTGAGCAGAAACCTCAACAACATGGTTAACATCCCCAACTTCCAGCAATTCCACTGCTAGCGGATGCCCCACCATCACCCACCTGGCTTTTGCCGACGATCTTCTCATCTTCTCTCCGGGGACGTAGGCTCCATGGAGGTGGTTCACTCTACCCTGGCGTACTCCAGATGCTCCGGCCAGAAGATTAACCTATCCAAGAGTACCATCTACTCCCATCACAGCTTCAATATCGAGAATGCGGCCAGACTCACCAACCTCACCTCCATTGCGGTAGCTCATCCTCCTTTCCACTATCTCGGCGCCCCCTTGGCGTATGGGAAATCTAACGCCAGCATCTACGAGAACTTAATCACCAAAATCAGGAACAAGATCGAAGGATGGCATAATGCACCCTATCTCCAGGCGGGAAAATCATCCTCATCAACATGTGCTCAACTCCGTCCCCATCCACACCCTAGCGGCCTGCTCCCCGACCAGGAAGGTTATCTGTCGATTGAACAGATCTTTTGCAACTTCTTCTGGGGGCACAACAAGGGGCAAGACAAACACCACTGGGCCAGTTGGGACACTATGGCTTCCCCAACTGCTAACGGCGGGCTTGGATTCACCAAACTCGATCACATCGTCAAAGCTTTTCAATGAAACTGTGGTGAAATTACGCACTGCAATAACCTGTGGACCAAGTTTATGAAGGCCAGGTACTTCAGACACATCCATCCTGCGACTGCCACAGCTAACAGCAGGTCTTCCGCGGCTTGGCGTCGTATTCTTCGGGGCCGGGAACTGGCCGAACCCGCGATCAGACTTCATCTGGGTACAGGCGAGTCCAACCCATTCCTGGAAAGGTGGATAGGTGACTGCCTTATCCCGAACATACCGACTCCCCGAGAAACTGCAGGATCAAAGACCTGTGGAATCCCACCAACAACGTTTGGAATTGGGACAGAATCCGTGACTGGTCTGGCAATCGAATCTGTTGACAGCATTCGCCAGCACGGTCTTTCCATCGGTATCGTCGCTGACCTGAGGTGGTCGCTAGCAGCTTCTGGTGTTTTTCTCAGTGCGATCGGCTAGACTCTCGATCCAAGATAACGGCCCTGACCTTTCATTGCGCGTTATTGGAACTCTTGTATCCCTAAGAAACGGTCATTCCTCCTGTGGAAAGTCATGAGAAAGAAACTTCCCACTGACGAAAACCTTAACTCCATCAGTTTTAGCCTGGCATCCGCTTATAACTGTTGCAGCGAACGTCAAACGGAGACTATCGACCACATCTTCAGGGAAGGCAGCCTTCCCGACGAAATCTGGAGCACCCTCAATCACAACTACAACACCTCTCCAGACGACGGGCGCTTTATCGATCTTCTGGCTCACTGGGGCGCCGCTTCCCACGGCCACCAGATCGTTGCAGCGGCCGCCACCTGGGCTATGGAAATATCGCAACAAAGCGAGATACGAGGGAAACCAATACTCGGCTGATCAGCTAATCCGGGAGATTCACCGGCAATGCGGCAAACGGAGATCCCTTTGCTCCCACAGTTCTCCGGC
This sequence comes from Iris pallida, assembly GCA_029216955.1. Taxonomy (NCBI): domain Eukaryota; kingdom Viridiplantae; phylum Streptophyta; class Magnoliopsida; order Asparagales; family Iridaceae; genus Iris; species Iris pallida. The sequence continues at coordinate 7,537,037 of JANAVB010024597.1, read as the reverse complement.
TTTCGGGCAACCGCTCTTCTTTTAGTTTTGAAGGTCGCGTCCGGTCTTTTCCCCTGTCCTTCCCTTTTGGTATACTTTTGTCTTGTATACGTGTCAGGCTTCAGTTTTTGAGCCTTGATTTTTAATAAAAGGGGGTTTCTTTAAATATATATATATATATATATATATATATATATTATATATTATTATATATAATATATATTATATATATTATATTTATTAAAGTTATATATTATTATATATAATTATATATATAAATATATATATATATATATATATATATATATATATATATGCATTGATATATTATATATATTATATATATATATATATATAATATATATATATATATATCTATATATATATAGCCCCCTTCTTATACGGGATAAGTTACGGGAAGAGTTTACGGGATAGAGCAATTCTTACGGAGAGAAAAGAAACTCAAAATATCTGGCGAAAATATACTATGTTTGTCTCTTCTGAAATTTTATTCTCTTTAATATTTAAATCTCTCTCTATACTCTTAAAAATAAACATATCTCTATCTTAAAAAATAAGGCTTAATCTATCAATTTAGTTTTAAACACAGAGGATTTATTTATTTAAAAAACTATAGAGATAAATTATTCCCAATGATTTTTTAAATAAAGATAATTTTTTTAAAAAAAAAGAATCTATCCTTAGAAATAAATATACCTTTAAAAATTATATTAAAATACTAATTTTATGTTAATCTTAAGATTAATGTTGATATTAATTTTAATTTTTAATTTTTACATTAATTTAAATTTTAATGTTAAAGTTAATTTTAATGTTAATGTTAATGTTAATGTTAATGTTAAATTAATTTAAATTTAAATTTAAATTGTTTTTAAGTAAATTTAAATCTAAATCTAATTTAATTTTAATTTTAATGTTAATGTTAATGTTAAATTTAATTTAATTTAAATTTATTTTGTTTTTTAAATAATTTAATATAAATCTAAATTTATATTCTAATCTTAATTTTAATTATATTCTTAATCTTAATTTAATCTTAATCTTAATTTAATATTACATTTTAATGTTAATGTTAATATTAATAATGTTAATATTAATGTTAATGTTAAATTAAACTTAATGTTAATGTTGAAATTAAAATTAAAATTAATATCAACAATAAAGTTAGCACCAAAAACTAACATGAGAAATAATATTAAAATTAACATTAATTAAGTATATTTTGAATAATATTTTAAAAAGATATTTACGTTTAAAGATAAAATTTTAAAAACAATCCATCTCTACTTTAAAAAATTATAAAATTAACTTTTTTATCTCTATTTTTGAATAAATAAATAATTTCTCACTATTTAAAAAATAAATAGACTTCTCTTAAGATAGATAGAGGTTCCTTTTTAAAGGAGAGATCTAACATTTTTAAAGTGAAAGAAATAAAGAAGAGAAATACGTATTTTTCTCATCCCGTAAGTTTGTCCCGTAAGTTGTTCCCGTAGGAGAAGCTTTCTGTATATATATATATATATATATATATATATATATATATATCTATATATATATATAATATTATATATATATATATATATATATATATATATATGTATATATATATATTTTATATATATATATATATATATATTATATATATATATATATATATGATGCAACTGTTGCATATATATCAACAGTTGAACAATTGCATCATATATATATCATATATATATATATCAACAATTTTATATAATATCTATATATATATATATCTTATAATATATATTATATATATATATATTATATATATATAATATATATATGATGCAACTATTGAATATATAACATCATGTTTTAAACAGTTGCATATCTAGATATATATATATATATATATATATATCTATATATATATATATATATATATATATATATATTATATAATAGATATATATATATGATGCAACTGTTGATATATATATGATGCAACTTTTGAAGCGGATCAAAAGTCCCCTTAGAAAACCCCTAAAAACCTCCTCACTCTAATCCATAATTTAATGTTAATATTAATGTTAATGTTAATATTAATGTTAATATTAACATTAAATACTAAAATTAACATTAAACTTAATATTAAAATTAATATTAACATTAACAGTAACATTAACATTAACATTAATATTAATATTAACATTAATATAAAAATATAAAAAAATTAATATTAACATTAACATTAACATTAATATTAACATTAATATTACGAATTAGAGTGAGGGAGATTTTTAGGGGGTTTTCTAACACTACCAAAATAAGTCATATCAGCGACGTATTTAGCGACTCCAAGATAGAACGTCGCTATTTTTTGGGGGTTTTAGCGACGTTTATCTAAAACGTCGCTGTTTGTCGCGAACAGCGACTAATAGCGACATCTAGCGGCTGCAATTTATTAAATGGAAATCTGCGTCACAAGTTCATCGGCAAACGTCGCTGATATAGCGACGTGTAGCGACGCATTTTAAGCAGCGTCGCCGTTTCTTAAATATCAGCGACGTTTAGCGACGTCCTTATATCGTTTCATATTGCCAGCGAGGGTTTCCTTTCGATCATTCACAAATTTTTTCCCCCAATTTTTGGCGCGATCCTCCTCCGCGATGCTCCTCCGGGCGATTTCCCTCCTCCGGCCTCCTCCTCCGCGGCGCTCCTCTGGCGATCTCCCTCCTCCGGCCTCCTCCTTCCTCAGGTAGGTCCTTCCCAGTTTCTCTTCGTCTTCTAGCTCTCTCTCTCGCTTCTAGTTCGTGTCCACGAGAGCGTGGACTCGCTGCGGGGGACACGAGAGCGTGGACTCGCTTCTAGTTTGTGTGACACCTATTTTGTAGGTTTGGACACGTCGTGTCCCACTGTGTGGACACGAGACTCACAGTGTGACACCTATATACTGATACTGGGAGTTTTTTTGGGCATATCAACTGTCAATTTGATGTTTTGCTTGGATTCGAATTCTAATGTAGGGTTCGAGCCCTATTTACTGATACTGGAAGTTTTTTGGGCATTTTCAGGGTTTTGAAATGATGAATAAATTGACTAATAATTATTATCGATCCCTATAAAATTTCAGCTATGTCACGAAGGATGGATACTAATCCTGTGAATGAGTTTTCTCCTAAGTATTCTCGACAGTTGAGTATGATTTAGCTCACTGACATTACTGAAATATGGAATGATTAGTGTAGGGTATGTTGGTCAGGTTTTGGCAGAGTTGGGATATGATAGTATGCATGTTACAATTAACAAGGAATGCTGTTGACACCAAATATTGCACGACAGGTTACTTGAGTAACCTGGAATGTTTTACCTACTGAAACAAATGGTTTGGGCATGGGTGTGTATAGGTTTGTCATCAGATGGTATGGGATTTTTCCTGCCAAGTTCTAAACAGCAGTCCAGGCTGCCTGCTTAGTTGAAAGTCTTAATTAGACTTTCTGTTCAGTACCCTTTAACTGAATTAAGTTGACCTGAATACCATATTTTAAATCCAAAATCTACGGTACGACATGGTGATCAGGACATAGTCCCTGCAGCCATTCGACTGGCGAGGCAGAAACTATGTAGCCGTAGATAAAGTTGACTGTCCTCCGACCCTCATCCCTCGGCAATGATGATACGACAACCTATCACTATATCTTATATAGTAGTAGATGATGTCTTAGTATTACATTATGTGAGTTCATCTTGATTCTGTTACATTATTCAGATACTAGATACGATAAGAACATATACTACACCATATGTACAGAACATAGATGATTCACACTAATGTATGCTAGAATGAATCTTGGGTTGTGTTCTGAGCCATTCGTTCCCATACTTGGCAATTAAGTTGTGGACCATTATGTTTGACATTGTTGTTACAAATTTTCATATATCTGTGTTGATTGATGAGATTGATGTGTTTCAAACGTGTTCGTGATTGTGTGTATCTGTGTTGTTTAATACAGTGTTCGTGATACACACCGTTGTTGTTGTAACAAATGGTGTAGGGGATGCTGCAAATGCTGCAGGGGATGCTGCAAATGCTGTATTTTTTTTATTTTTTTTCAATATTAGCGACGTTCAGCGACGTTCGGTGACGAAAATAACGTCGCTAAGTAAGTACCCCAACGTCGCTAACTGTGATGAACATCGTCGCTGATCGTCAGTAAACGTCGCTACGTAAAACGTTGCTAAACGTCGCGATATGTCGGTACTTTAGCGACGTCAAAAGGTCACAAAACGTCGCCATTTGGCTCTCCCTCCAGGTCAGCATCGATGCATGTCAAGTCGCTCAACGTCGCTAGGTTACGTCGGTAAATGATGACGTTTTCCGTCGCTGGTGGTCGCTGACTTAGCGACTAGTTCGCGTCGCTAAGTATCATCGCAATAGCGACATATTGCAACTTTTTCATGTTTAGCGACTAGGTTAATCGCGACTACGTGAAAACGTCGCTAAATACGTCGCTAATTGATATTAGCGACGTATTTTCCCGATTTAGCGACGTCTTTTGGCGTCGCTGATTTGACAGATTTTAGTAGTGTAAGGGGACTTTTGATCCGCTCCCACACACACACACACACACACACACACACACACATATATATATATATATATATATATATATATATATATATATATATAGGAAAAGTTTCTGGTGAAAATTTTGAATTCCAAAAATATCCTTTAGCATTTATAAACATGATGTTATTATGTCAACTTCTATGTCATTTATGTTTAAGAGTCAAAACAATAAAGTTTGCATGCTATGAAGTTTTTTTTTCCATACAACTCTTCATGTTCAGATAGTAATAATTTTTTTTTGTCCTAACCATTTTCCAAAGGGTATTATTCTCAGTATAAAATTAAATAAAAGAACAAAATTCGTACTTTAAATCTCTTGACATTGTAAACACACACACACACACACACACACACACACACACACACATGAATAGTCACCTGGAAAAGACGGAAAGACGACAGCTAAGCTTATGATATTCTAATTAAAATACGTGCAAAATATGTACACGTAGACTAGTATATATATATTTTGAAAGAATGTAATTGTGACGAATGCTCCCACCAAAAATCGATCTCCTAACCACTAGGCTTGACATATATATATATATATATATATATATATATATATATATATATATATATATATATATATATATATATTGGTGCTTTCTTTACATGGAGAGAGCTTGCTCTCAACATGCCTTGTAAAATTTTAGTCCCACATCGGAAATGCACCATGAGTTATCTCAACATATATACTTGGTTGTGTTGTTGAGAGATGCACATGGGGTGGTGACCCTAAGGAGGGAACCATGTGGGTGATTTTACTAGGAGGTAAGAATAAGGCTCAAAGGATTAAGCATTAATGCTTTGTCATTCTCTTGGATTAATTCTATTTGGAGCTAAGCCCCAAAGGGGCTTAGCGACTCGGACTCAGACTCAGACTCGGACTCGGGCTCATGGGTTCATGGGCTCATGAGGCGTAAAGTGGTATTTTGTTGGCGCACTTTGCACTTAGCACGTCAGCAGTCATGCGGCTCATATGCGGCCATGCGGTCATGCGGCTCATATGCGGCCATGCGGTCATGCGGCTCATATGCGACCATGCGGTCTTATGCTGCATGCGGCCTATGCGGCCCATGCGGCTCATGCGGGTCCATGCGGCTCATGCGGTCCATGCGGTCCATGCGGCTCATGCGGTCCATGCGGCTCATGCGGTCCATACGGCCCATGCGGCTCATGCGGTCCATGCGGCTCATGCGACTCATGCGGTCCATGCGGTCCAGACGGCTCATGCGGTCCATGCGGCTATGAGACCATACGGCTCATGCGGCCATGCTGCTGCTGCCGTATGGAGGGTTCCGCTGACTGTGCAGACTACAAGTCAGTTATGGAAAGACTGATTCAATGCGATTAATTCAGATCCTATCTTTGTGGAATTTGAATTAATTTCGTTGCTATCTTTGTGGGATTTGAATTAATCTCGTTGCTATCTTTTCGGGATTTGATTCAATCTTTCCATAACTGAAGAGGCGGCTAGGGTTTCCACCCTCTCTCTATATATACTCTCTTCTGGCCTCCTTGGTGGGTACTACGAAAATATAAGTCAGAAAAGAAGAAAGAGAGAGATCTGTTGCCTCCATTGCAAGTCCATCCGATGAGTCAGAACAGAGGTGACTTCGAGCATTCCACAAGTTCTTCAAACTTGCTGGTTCCTGGAAGCAGTTCGTGTGGGGCAAATCTTGCTTTGAGCAACGATATTTTGACACCCCAGTATTATTCTTATTTTCATCTTTCTCTAGATTATTGTACCTCGTTCTGTCCCAATTGTAACACGTTTGCAAGGAAGAACGAGAGATCTTCTCTTCTCTATTTTTCTCCTCTATATTGTAATCGGGTTAATTGGTTTTTGTATCATCGTAGATCTCTGTTGCATCTGTTTTACCATCTTTGATCAAGCCCCGGGACTAACAATCTCAAAGCAAGATCCTTATAGATGGAAAACATTAATGCTTCGCTCGTCCAATCGGACTACTGCAAGTTGGAAAAGTTCGATGGAGAGCATTATCAAGTCTGGAAGAGAAAGGTTTATCTAACTCTTCAACTAAAAGACGTTGATCATGTTCTGTTGGAGGAAGAACCCTCTGTTCCAGACACTGGATCTACTGCCGCAATCAATGCGGCTACCAAACTCCAGGCCAAATGGAGAAGAAAAAATAGCATCTGCAGGCTTCTCATCCTGAATGCTATGGAGGACTCCCTGGCAGAATCCTACTCGAAGAAGGAACTTGCCAGAGACATATGGGAGTCTGTGAAAAAACTGTATAAAGAAGACAGAAACAGGAGCAAAATGTTTATGGTTGAAAAATATCACAAATTGCTCTTTGAGGAAGAGAAGTCCATGTTGCCACAAGTGAAGGAATTTCTGAAGCTACGTCAGAAACTGGAAGACGAAGAGATGCCCCTTTCCGACAAGTTTGTCGTTGGAGGGATCGTCTCAAAACTTCCTGCTGGATGGAGTACCTTCTATGCAAGGATGCACAGAAAGAAGCTAGACATTAGCTTGGGAGATCTACTTCAAGAGATCCATGTTGAAGACGAGATGCGTTCCCAACAGAAGGTGGACACTCTGTCCAAACAGTTGGCTAAAGCCAATCTAGTGCAGACGAGAGATCCCAAGGGGAAGAAGGCGGCTTCTCATCCCAAGAAGAAGGACTTCACTAATCTAAAAGTGAAGGGTACTTCATTCAAGCAACAGAAGACTAAGTCCCATGTGACTTGTTACAATTGTGGCAAGAAAGGCCACTATAAGAGTGAATGCAGATCCAAGCCTAAACAATCAGAGAAATATGAGCCTAATAAAGTTTTATTGGTTTCTAACATTGTTGCTATGATTGCACAGGTCACAACTGTAAGGGTTGACTCTGACTGGTGGAAGGACACTGGTGTGACTTGCCATGTCTGTTCTGGCAAGGAATGGTTCGTCACGTATCAGCCGATATCTGAGAAGGTTGTCATGGCGAACCAGGCCCAAGCTGAAGTTCTGGAGATCGGGACCGTAGAACTGAAACTCACTTCTGGGAACACTCTGACGCTTCAAGGTGTGAAGCATGTTCCGGCGATTGCCAAGAACCTGATCTCTGGGAGCCTGCTCTGCAACGCAGGCTTGAGGATGGACATCAATGCTGGTCAGATGGTGATGTCCAAGAAAGGAACATACTTCGGAAAGGCTTATCAAACCGAAGGAATGTTTAAAATTCAGCTTGTCAACCAGTTTGATGACATTAATGCAGTTGCATTTTCTGATTATTCTCTTGAGTTGTGGCATAATAGACTAGGACATGTTCATTGTAAAAGAATTAACAAAATGTCTAGTCTAGGACTTATCTCCAAATGTGGGGGTAAGGTGGAGAAGTGTGAAGTGTGTGCTCAGACGAAGATCACAAAGAAACCCTTTCATCGGGTCAATCGAAGCACAGATCTTCTGGAGTTGGTGCACTCCGATATCTGTGACTTCAAACATTTCTCCACGAAGGCCGGGATGAAGTATTTCATAACCTTCATCGACGACTTCTCAAAATACGCGTTCGTCTACTTGCTCAAGTCTAAAGACGAAGCCTTCGAGAAGTTCAGAGAGTTCAGGACCGAAGCTGAACGGCAGACTGGACAACAACTCAAGAGGTTAAGAAGTGATCGAGGTGGGGAGTACAGGTCTCATGAATTCGCATCGTTCTGCAAAGAACATGGAATCATATGCAAGACTACTGCTCCATATTCTCCTCAATCCAATGGAGTAGCTGAGAGGAAGAATAGAACGTTGACAGAAATGATGAACTCAATGCTGCTAACCGCGGGTCTTCCTAAATGCTACTGGGGAGAAGCTGCATTGACGGCCACTTTTATTCTAAATAGAGTGCCGTATGCAACTTCGGACGTAACTCCTCATGAACTCTGGTTCAAAGTCAGACCAAACTTGAATGTCATTCGAGTGTGGGGGTGTCTGGCGTATGTGAAGCTCCCAGATCTGAAGATTCAGAAGATAGGGACAAGGACTACGAAGACGATCTTCTTGGGGTATGCCGAGAAGAGTGATGCTAGGAGATTTCTTGATATTGAGTCAAATCATATCATCGAATCTCGCGATGCTGAATATTTTGAAGACAAGTTTACAAAAGACAAAAACATTGTTCTTTCGGACATTCCGAAAAATGATGTAGGTGCAAATGAGACTGAAATCTCATATGGGCCAATAGTACAAGAAGAAGCTATTGTTGATGAAACAACTCTTGTACCAGAACTCGCAGAGCCGTCAGCTAAGCGAGCGAGAAGACCGAAAGACTTCGGAGATGACTTTGTCACCTATCATGTGGAAGCAGATCCGCTTACCTATGATGAGGCGATGAAGACCAGAGATGCTATCTTCTGGAATGAGGCAGCGAATGACGAGTTTGACTCTATCACCTCCAATACACATGGGTGTTGGTAGATCTACCTGAAGGAGAAAAGCCTATCGGATGTAAATGGATCTTCAAGAAGAAGATGAAGGCAGATGGAACTATTGACAAGTTCAAGGCCAGGCTGGTAGCCAAGAGATTTTCTCAAAAACAGGGGATAGACTACTTTGACACGTACGCTCCAGTAGCTCGGATGACCACCATCAGAATGTTAATCGCTCTAGCAGCTATACATAAGTTGGTGATACATCAGATGGATGTAAAAACAGTATTCCTGAATGGGGAGCTGACCGAAGAGATTTACATACAACAGCCAGATGGATTTGTCGTCAAAGGTCTTGAAGACAAAGTCTACAAGTTGGTGAAATCATTATATGGTTTGAAGCAAGCTCCCAAGATGTGGCATGAGAAGTTTGACAAAGTTATTAGATCAAACGGCTACAGAGTCAGCGAGACGGACAAATGTGTTTACACAAAGTTCGCTGATGGAAGAGGAGTCATCGTTTGTCTGTACGTGGACGATATGCTAATCCTAGGTACGGATATAGGCTGTGTCACAGAGACAAAGAAGTTCCTCTCAACCAAGTTCAGTATGAAGGACTTGGGGGATGCGGATGTCATCTTGGGCATAAAGATTATCCGGACGGACACTGGAGTAGCGCTGTCACAATCTCACTACATTGAGAAGATGCTCACACGCTATGGGTATAAGGATCTTCCAGGGATCGATACGCCATACAGGTGTGATGAGAAGCTGAAGCCAAATTCGAGGGAAAGCGTCAGGCAGCTGGAGTATTCTAGCATTATCGGAAGTTTGATGTACGCAACCACTGCCACAAGGCCTGATATAGCTTTCGCCGTAGGAATGCTGAGTCGGTTCACAAGCAACCCAGGGGTTGAGCACTGGAAAGCTGTGAAGCGGGTGATGAGATATCTCAAGAAGACTCAGACATATGTACTGCACTACAACGGGTATCCGACAGTAGTGGAAGGCTTCAGTGATGCTAGCTGGTGTTCAGAGGTGGAAAGCGAGAGATCCACAGGTGAATATGTCTTTTCCTTGGGTGGAGCTGCTATATCGTGAAAGTCGAAGAAGCAGACTATACTCTCTCGTTCCTCCATGGAATCTGAATTCTATGCACTTGAAACTGCAGCAGATGAAGCAGAATGGCTTCGGGAGCTCATGTATGATCTTCCAGTGGTTGGGACTCAGATACCGGCGATACCGATATACTGTGACAACCAGGCGACTGCGACGGTGGCATCAAATGACCTCTTCAATGGGAAGAAGAGGAATGTGCGGTTGAAGCACATGGCAGTACATGATCTTATCAAAAGAGGTATAATTGCAGTGGTTGATGTTCGGAGTCAGGAGAACCTGGCAGATCCGTTCACAAAGGGCCTCAAGCGCCAGTTGGTCGATGACACAGCTTGTAAAATGGGCTTGAAGGCATTCTGATAGTGTGTCTTTGTAATCCTACCATAAAGTTTTATGCTATTAGTTCAAAGAAAAATTTACTAGGCATCTAACTTTTGGTTCAAAGGAGGATCACTGACTAGGAAACTATCAGGTAACAGTGGGTACTTGTTCTTTGGAACATGGAAGGGATACGGACCCATAACCACTGTTGTCTACTATGTATTTTCTGTGGAAAAAATAGATCCAGTGGAAGGTTGGCTTAAACGCCTTAATGAGTTCTTAGGCAGAGTGAATGCCTGGTGTGCTTTACAGAAAGCACGGTAGAGCAGCACTACAAGGAGTGAAACTCCATGCTACAGTGGGGTGACTCCACCATGAGGTTTCCAGGTAAGGGTAATGTCTCGGTTTTGCAAGCCAAGTCATAGCGGCGTAGCACCGCAAATAGGCAGGTAGCCTAATGCTGTATGACGTAATTAAAGAGTTGTAGACAGCACTACAAAGGGGAGGATGGACCCATGTTACAGTGGCACGACACCACGATGAGGTACCCAGGTAGGGGTAAAGCCTCAGCATTGCAAGCCATGTCGTTGCGGCATAACACCGCAAGGAAGCCTTAGGCTTCATGCTGAGTAGATTGGCACTACTAAGAGGCTGAGACCTCATGCTACAGTAGTATGACACTACGATGAGGTTCCCAGGTAGGGGTAATGCCTCGGCTTCAGGCCATGTCATAGCGGCGTAGCACCGCAAGGAAGTGCAAGGCTTCATGCCATATCTCTTTAATAAAGAACTCACCTATAGTGTATGGAAAGAGATATCAGGCCATCTCTTGAGGGTAAACTTGTAGACGTCCAAAATTATGCACTGAAATCAGGCTGGCACAGGACCTTTAATGTGCAGCCAGAAGCACATGTAACTACACTTTATGAGTGGGAAGAATTATAATTGTGGTGCAGAATTCAAGGCGTAGTCCATTCTTGTATCACATTGTTATTTAACCCATGCGGGAAGATTCAAGTCGTCAGCGACATCTATCCTAATGCAAAATGGACAGTTACTGTGGGGAACGCTCAACCCTGGACACATATATATGTTGTGATATGTGGAGGATTGTTGGTGCTTTTTTTACATGGAGAGAGCTTGCTCTCAACATGCCTTATAAAATTTTAGTCCCACATCGGAAATGCACCATGAGTTATCTCAACATATATACTTAGTTGTGTTGTTGAGAGATGCACATGGGGTGGTGACCCTAAGGAGGGAACCATGTGGGTGATTTTACTAGGAGGTAAGAATAAGGCTCCAAGGATTAAGCATTAATGCTTTTGTCATTCTCTTGGATTAATTCCATTTGGAGCTAAGCCCCAAAGGGGCTTAGCGACTCGGGCTCATGGGCTCATGAGGCGTAAAGTGACATTTTGTTGGCGCACTTTGCACTTAGGGCGTGTTTGGTTCGTGGAAACTCGGCTGGATTTTCCGATTTTTGATGAAAGTGGCTGAACTCTCACGAGTTCTAGTGTTTGGTTTGCTAGATGAAAGTCAGATTTTTGGGGGTGACAAGAAAGGTGGGCAGTTCCTGTCCCCCACCATTTGTTCACTTTTCACATCCTGAAAAAAATGAGAAAAGTCTCCTCTGCATCTGGAGGAAAGAGAAAGAGGCTGAAAAAAATTCGGGGGAGAAAGTCGTGGGAAGAAGCAACGATTTCGGTCCAGCCATAGCTGTTGTGGACTACCCCGTCTCATCTACAGACGGAGCCGTTGTGGTGGCGGCTGAGCCGCAAAAATGAACATCGGGGTGGTCCGGCAACTCGTGGACGACCGGAGAGAGAGGCGTGCGGCGACGGCGTCGTTGACGGGAAGAGGAGGATGAGGTGGTGGTGGTGGTAGGGAGAGGTGGCGGTGGGAAGAGGAGAATGAGGTGGTGGTGGGAAGAGGAGGAGGTGGTGGGAAGAGGTGGAGGAGGTGGTGGTGGGGAGAGATGGGTGGTGGGGAGAGGTGGCGGAGGGAAGAGGAGGAGGTGGTGGTGGGGAGAGCTGGCTGTGGGGAGAGGTGGCGAATGCTGGCTGTGGGGAGAGGTTGGGGGGAGGAAGTAGAGAGAGAGAGAGAGAGAGAGAGAGAGAGTGTATAAGATATTTATTGGATATTGATTTTATTTAGGGTTAATTAATTTGATTTAATAGTTAATTTAGTTTAATATGTTAATAATTGTTAATAATTGTTATTAACTATCATTGTTAATAATTTAGTTTAATATGTTAATAATTGTTAATAATTGTTATTAACTATTGTTGCTGCTTGTTTGTAAGCAGAAAATTTGGAGACTTCTGGTAATAAAATTTGAGTAAAGTAATTTTAGCAAATAAATATTTTGTAACGTTGTCAATTATTTGTGTGGAAGATGAAAATATATTTACTAATTCAACGAAAATTAGTTGGAAAGAAAAAAATAGGGGTAACCATACCTACGTTTAATATATCTCCAACCAACATCCACTTTCAACAACCATCCAAACAACGGAACTCTTTTTTTTCCACTTTCAACAACCATCCAAACAACGAAACTTCTTATTCCTCCACTTTCATATTTTTCAATTCCATCAACCAAACAACTTTTGGAAACTCAAAATTTATGCGTACGCATCGCGTGCGCAAATTTCGTTTTTCCACTTTCGCACTTTCATACACTTTCGTGCAACCAAACAGCCCCTTAGCACGTCAGCAGTCATGCGGCTCATATGCGGCAATGCGGTCTTATGCGGCATGCGACTCATATGCGGCATCATGCGGCCATGCGGCTCATGCGGTCCATGCGGCTCATGCGGTCCATGTGGCTCGTGCGGTCCATGCGGCTCATGCGGCTCATGCGGTCCATGCGGCTCATGCGGTCCATGCGGCCATGAGACCATGCGGCTCATGCGGCCAGGCTGCTGCTGCCGCATGGAGGGTTCCGCTGACTGTGCAGACTACAAGTCCGTTATGGAAAGACTGATTCAATGCGATTAATTCAGATCCTATCTTTGTGGGATTTGAATTAATTTCGTTGCTATCTTTGTGGGATTTGAATTAATCTCGTTGCTATCATTTCGAGATTTGATTCAATCTTTCCATAACTGAAGAGGCGGCTAGGGTTTCCACCATCTCTCTATATATACTCTCTTCTGGCCTCCTTGGTGGGTACTACGAAAATATAAGTCAGAAAAGGAGAAAGAGAGAGAGAGCTGCTGCCGCCATTGCAAGTCCATCCGAGAAGTCAGAACAGAGGTGACTTCGAGCGTTCCACAAGTTCTTCAAACTTGCTGGTTCCTGGAAGCAGTTCGTGTGGGGCGAATTTTGCTTTGAGCAACGGTGTTTTGACATCCCAGCATTTTTCTTATTCTCATCTTTCTCTAGATTATTGTACCTCGTTCTGTCTCAATTGTAACACGTTTGCAAGGAAGAACGAGAGATCTTCTCTTCTCTATTTTTCTCCTCCATATTGTAATCGGGTTAATTGGTTTTTGTATCATCGTAGATCTCTGTTGCATCTGTTTTACCATCTTTGATCAAGTTCCGAGAATAATAATAATAATAATAATAATAATATATATATATATATATATATATATATATATATACAATCTATGAATGTGAACAGGCAGTCGGTCTATTACGTTTCTCCTTTCCTTCAAAAACTAGGTCATATGTGTATATTATATATGTACTTACTAGAGAAATTTTTAGCATTTTACCAACATTACGTCGAGCTAGCACATTATTGCTGATGTCACTACAAATTCCCTTTTTTAGCATTTTACAATCTATGCCTATGACATTATTGCTGATGTCACTACAAATTCCCTTGACTGAGTTGACTCAAGTCGCTGATGTCACTGCCGACTGGCTGATGACATTATTGCTGATGTCACTGCCGACTGGCTGAGTGTTGACATTTTCGGCACATATCTTTGAAGTCGGTCGGTAGTTGCCGTACCCGTTAGCAATAGCTGGCGAGCAACTGTATTAGAAGATGAGATTCCATTGCCCTCGACTTGACGGTCCTATTCTGTTTCCTCGTTTGTGAATGTATGTTGGGAAGCACGCTAATTATTTTTTTATTATCAGATAAATTTAGGATGGTATCAATCACTATATTTGATGTAGGTTATAAAATTTCATTTTCGGAAATTACCGTTTGTGACTGTATGTTAGGTGTCAAGATGTTATCGGGCCGGTCCGGTCCGGCCCACGGTCCGAAGGCTGCGGGCCTGACCGGTTTCGGACCGGTCCAGGACCGGCCCACTGTAATTTTCGGTCCGGGCTTAGCCCGGCCCGGTTTAGTTCAAATGGGTCCAGCCCGGCCCAGAGGACCGGACATTATTGGGTCGGGCCGGTCCGGGCTTGGACGGTTCGGGCCGGTTTAACCGGACCGGCCCGGTTTTTGAATTATATATTTTTTTTTTAAAGTTTTTTTTTACAGTTTTTGTTTTTAATTTGGTTTTTTTAATCATTTTCTTTTGTATTTTAAATTTAAAAATTTGTAACTTAAATGTTTATAAAATGTTTATACAAAATATTTATAAAATGTTTATAATTTTATGTTTATAAAATGTTTATAAAATGTTTTCTTTTTAATACAAATGTTTATAAAATGTTTATACAAAATATGTATATAAATGTTTATAATTTAGTAATTTAGTTTGTAATACAAATGTTTATATATATTTTTATAAATGTATATAAATGTTTATAATTTAGTAATACAAAAATGTTTATAATTTAGTAATAGTTTGTAATACAAATGTTTATACAATATATAGAAATGTTTATACAAAGATTACAAATATTTATAAAAATTTATAAAAATTTTAAAAAAACATTTCTCCCTCTTCCTTTATCCGGGCTTGGGACCGGCAAATGCTTGTTTGGCATAGGCGGAGTTAAAAAATATTTTTTTTTTTTAAAGTAAAAAATATTTTTTGAAAGTATAAGTTAAAAAATTTGAATAGTATAAGTTAAAATTAAAAATTTGAATAGTATAAGTAAAAAAAAAATAGTTTTTGAAAGTATAAGTTAAAATTTAAAATTGAAATGTATAAGTTTAAACGTACATACCTGATACCTTGCACCGTAGCTTCATTGTTGTTCGCCTTCATGCAATGAAAGCGATTCCAAATCCAGCTCGTGGATGTCATGATCTTCTTCATCTTTCTGGTTTTGTGTTCTTTTATCGGCAGCCATCCAATCTTGTACGCACACGATTGCTTCCAAAATATCGGGCTTCAAGCGGCTCCTCCTATCGCTCAACATCCTCGAACTTGCACTAAAACATGACTCCGATGCTACCGTCGACACCGGAACCATCAGTAGATCACGTGCTATGTTAGAAAGCACAGAAAATCTCTTGTCGTGTCTCTTCCACCATTCTAGAACGGCGAAGTGATCTGGAGTCTCATCTTCGTCTTGATAAGAGTTAAGGTAAGCAGACAACTCTTGAGTAGGTTGGGAAGATTGCTTTTGTTTCTTCCTTTGTAGTATGCGACCGGCTGCTGATAGCTTAGACGCCAAGCCGGAGCTACTACTAGCCCCCCCTGAGTTGGTCGGGTCGACGTTGCTCCTTCTTCGTACAGTATAACTAACCTTTCCAAAGCCACTTTAACTTCTGCCTTCATGTCAAAAACGTCTATACCCATATATTCTCCATATCCTTCTAATAAAACCTCTACGCCATCCAATTTGATTGTAGGATCAAATATGGAAGCCAAACAATATAAAAGAGGTACATCACCCCAATATTTCCTGAATTTGACTTCCATATTTCTCACCGCAATTTCAAAATTTGGATAATCTCTATATTTAGAAAATAAATAAGACATGTTACAAAGTTCACGTAAAGCTAAGCAAGATGTGGGATAATAAACACCAGAAAGAGTTAATGTAGCATTGTAAAAAACTTCTAAAAATTCACAAACACTTTCAGCTGCTACCCAATCATCATCAGTAACCTGATAGTCAAAGGTGGCATCCGAAGTACAATAATATGTAATAGCAGTCTTAAAAGGAATTGCAGATTTCAACATCAAGTAGGTGGAGTTCCACCTAGTTGGTATATCCTTCACAAATCTTCTAAAAGTCATACCAAAATGTGCGCAAGTGCATGCAAAACTTTGTTGTCTACTTGGAGACGAGTTTAGGTGGAGCAAGCATTGTCGCAGAGTGTCTAAATGGGGTTCAAAATTTTTTAAACATTCTTTAACAACTAAGTTAATTATATGGCAAGCACACCTAACATGCATAAGTCTACCTTCTAAAATAGGCTTAAAAATTACTGACAAAGAAGACATAGCAGCATTGTTGTTTGATGCATTGTCCAAAGAGACAGAAAAATTTTTAGCGTGAATATCATATTCACGCACGTGTCTTGAAATCTCACTTGAAATTACAGCGCCCGTGTGTGGACATTCTATAAGTTTAAGAGAGATGATGCGTTTTTGCAACATCCATTGTGCATCTATATAGTGTGCAGTAATACAAATATAAGCATAACTTCATTTAGTAGTCCAAATATCAGAAGTAATAGCTAACTTACTAATATTTTCAAAATCCGCTTTCATAGCGGCTTTCTGCTCGTTGAAGAGACGAATGGCCTCCTTTCGAGCTTGTTGCCTACTCACTTTAGTAAAGGAGGGGTTTAGAGAAAGTGATATATAATCTCGTAAAGATTCGCTTTCACCCGTCGTGAAAGGAAGTTCGTCACGAATAATATGTTTTGTTAATTCGATTTTATGTCTAGCAGCTGAATAAGTAAAGTTACCAATTGAAGAACCGGTGGCGCCGAAGCTTATTTGGGTTTGGGACGCTTGAAGTGTGTCCTTCCCGTAGCAAGTGTCGTAGTGTCTGGATATAGTCCCGGTGCCACCGCCCTTCTTCCATGCGTACTGGTTGCAACACTTCTTGCATTGCGCCTTGTACGGTTTCGGTTCCCCCTTGGCATCTAAAACAAACGAACCATCAGGATTAGTTTCAAAAATTAAAGTAAAATAATCCCAAAACTTAGACCTTTTTTTTTCTTTTCAGGACGTTGGGTGGTACTAGCTACTTCCGGAGGAGATGGTTGGCACCCCTCCGGAATCGGATGGGTGGCTACTTGCTCAGGTGGAATTTCATTACCGTCAAAAAAATTACTAAAATAATGGTAAGTCTGTCCAGCAAGATCAGGTGGGTTTGAACCTTCACCAGCCATATATAAAATAAAATAAAGTAAACTACGCTAGAAGAAAGTAAGGGGTTGAGAGGAAGATCGGGAAGCCGTAGAGCCGGAATGGAGTTGGGAGGGAGATCGGGAAGCCGTTGAGCACCGGGGAAGGAAAGCAGTAGAGCACCAGAGCACCGGGGAAGGAAAGCAGTAGAGCACCAGAGCATCGTAGAGAAATGTAGAGAATTTGTGAGGAATGAGTTGTGTTTGAAAAATGGAATTTTTGGGCTATTTATAGGAATTTTTTGGGGTTATTTTGGTAATTTTAGGCCAAAAAAGACCAAAATACTCCTCCCAACGTTTTAATAACGGCTATATGGGAGGGGTATTTTGGTAAAAGAACCCCCCCAAACGGTCAAAACTTTGAAAAAAAAAAAAAAAAAACCCCTCCAACGGTCGGCTGCAGCTGGACCGGTCCAACCGGGCCGGGCCTATTTACTAAAAAAAAAAAAAAAAATTACGACCGGTCCGGGCCGGGCTCGGGCTGTGGGGGGGGGGGGGGGTGCCCGACCCGAACCGAATGCACGTGGGGGGCCGGGCCGGTTCGGGCCCACGACGGGCCGGTCCGGGCTTATAGGGGGGCGGGCCGGTGCAGTCCACGGGCGGGCCCGGGCCGAACCGGCCCAGTGAACACCATGAGTTTGGTGGCGTTTGCTACAAGGGCGGATCCAAGTAGAGGGTGGGGTGGGCTAGAAGCCTGAAATCCACCACCCAAAAAAAAATTTCCTTATTTTTCTGTATAAATTCTTTTTAAATTTTTTTGTGGGAGTTAGCCTGCATCCAGTCCATCCCAACCTACTCTAGCCCAACCTAGTATACAATTCTGGATCCGCCCCTGGTTTGCTACACGATATTTTCTTTATTTTCAGATAAATTTACGATGTTAAACCTGTCACTATATATGATATATTTTGTTTAGGTTATAAAAGTTTTTTTTTAATCTTTTTTTATTATATTAATCCTTTTTCTTGGTTTTTTCCTTTTTTTATTTTTTAAAGTAATTTATTTGTTTTTTGTTTTTTGTTTTTTTTTGATCTTCTTTGTGTAATTTTAATCCTTTTTCATGTTTTCCGGCTTTTTTCATTTTTTTTTTCTTTTGTATTTTTTTGTATTTTGTTTAACTTTTTTGTTTCTTTTTCATTTATTTATTTTTTTGGTTTTTTCATTTTTTTAATCATTTTTTGTTTTGTTTTTTTTAGATGATTTTTTAATCTTTTTTTTTGTTATTTTAATCTTTTTTCATTTTTTTTTAGTTTTTTTTTCTTTTTTCTTTTTTTAAGTTTGTTTCATTTTTTTTGGCTTTTTCAGTTTTTTTAAAAATCTTTTTTGGTTTTTCTAGTTTTTCTCAGTTGTTTTTATCTTTTTTATTTTTATTTTTATTTTTATTTTCAGTTTTATTTATTTATTTTTTTCGAAAATATTTATGTACTCACTAAATATGGAAATATAATTTTCCAGAAAATTTAATTACATGAAATTGGAGTTCTGAAAATATAAAATTTGCGGTTATATGGTATTCCGTGTACCAAACGTCCTCTTAGGAATTTGTCATCGCCATATGTTAGTAGTCTTGCTAGCAAACGATTCGATTCGAGCGAACTGTAGAGCTGTTCATGACGTCAAAGAACCGACATTGGAAAACGAATAAAAGGGGACCTGAGCAAGTGTAGAGGTGATATTAGTCAAGTACAAAAATGTCCCAATTACACGGTTGCAATTGGCTTGCAAACATCATGACGAAGAGTTACAACTGCGCTACTTTGCTTGCACGCATGCGACGGGCCGGCCAGACACGGAGCAGGATAGGACAGGACAGGAGAGGGGGAGGGGCAGGGCCATCGCGCGGATGGGCACGACAGTGGGACAGTTGGAGGAGGGGGGAGAGGGGCGGGGCCACCGCGCGAGTGCACAGGCGCGCGCAAAAGTGCAGGCCAAACTGTTTTTTTGGAAGAGTTTACTACAAAACATCAAAACACAAAAACGTCAACAGAAAATTCAATCCAATCAAGATTTGCAATCAGAGCTTCTGTCACCAGTAGATTCAGACCTCGCACATGTGGTGTATGTATACAAGGGCAGAACTGAAAATTCAAGTTGGAATAGACTAGAGTGCGCTAAGATGCAACTTATATAAAAAAAAAATATATAGACAGATAATATATATATATATATATTATATATATATATTTTTTGAAACAATGGGTACTTGTGGTGAACTCGCCTCCACCGGGACTCGAACTCCCGACCACTTGGGTCGCATGCATCTCTCTTAACCACTAGACTAGCGGTCATTTGCTATATATATATATATATATATATATATAGGTGGACTGGATATATGGTGGACTGGAGACCACCCATCCACCAGTGGTTCCGCCACATATATGATATACCACCCACCCTACTTTTTCCACAATTCGCACTCTATAACCTCTTCCACGTCTATATACATCTTTTACACATTTTTCGCTTAAATATCATGAATATTCCTCTTTGTCCAGTTTTATTCCTCTTTCGCCATAACAAAATACGCCAAAAATCAACTCTAACTCTCCTCATGAGTATTCCTCTTTGTAGATGTGTTTATTTATAGATTTTTTTTTCTTTTCAATTTTTGGTTCTAAATTTAATTATTAAAGAAGCAGTTTTAGTGTACAATAAAAGTTGTTATTAAATCTAACACTTTTTTAATAGTTAATTATTAATATGATTAGTTTTTGTGCTTCCACTTTAGTCCTTTTTTTTTGTATATGTACAAGAATAAAATATTATTAGAAATTAATATTTTTTAATTATTGATTATTGATATCATTATTTCTTATTTTTCGTATTTTACTTGTGTTTAGAGTTATGTGTTTACTACATCTATTCATTCATTCTTTATAATTTTTTATGGGTAGTTTTGTACGATCTTTTTTACGTAGCGTTTCTTATATATTAATTTTTTTAATAGATTAGCTATATTATATATTGAGAATGATTTTCTTGATAAAGTTGGCATTCAAATCCTAATAAATAATTTTTCATCTAAAAATGCAAGGAGGACAATTTTTTTGTGATGGTTCTTTTATTGTTGGTGTTCGATACTTCTGCTAGCTAATGTTTAATTTATTTCTTTTGATGGTACATAAATCTTTCAATTATACAATAATTTTGTTTGATAGTTTGTTTTGTTTGCATTTTTTTAATTGTTTGCATCTATTATATTTTGATTTTGCTGATTTATCTCTTTTTATTTTTTTTAAAGTTTGCACTCATATAATTGCTAGAAGGTGTTGGTGGTTTTGGAGACGCCACATAAAGAGAGAGAGCTAAAGATTTTACAAATTTGAGTAGTAATTTTTTTAATATTTATACTTTATAGTCGCTCGATCATACAATTCTTATAATATATGAAAGTTAATCGATATTCTCTTATTAATTTTTTACTTATATACGCGAGTCATTAAAAAAATGATTATTAACATATAATAGGTAAAAAAAACTTTTTTATATTTACATAAAATAAGACCTTATCTTTAGTTTTGGAATAGGGTCAGCCATATATATATATATATATATATATATATATATATATATATATATATATATATATATATGGGAGCGGATCAAAAGCTCCATTAGAAAACCCCCTAAAAATCCCCTCTCTTTAATCTTAAATTTAATGTTAATATTAATGTTAATGTTAATATTAATTTTTTTTATTTTTTTTTATTAATTTTAGTGTTAATGTTAATATTAATGTTAATGTTAATATTAATTTTAATGTTAAGTTAATGTTAATTTTAGTATTTAATGTTAATATTAACATTAAATTAGAGTGAGGGGTTTTTTTAGGGGATTTTCTAAGGGGGGCTTTTGATCCGCTTCCATATATATATATATATATATATATATATATATATATATATATATATATATATATAGAGAGAGAGAGAGAGAGAGAGAGAGAGAGAGAGAGAGAGAGAGAGAGAGGAGGGTGTTGGCCCATTGGTCATGGGCGAACCTGATTTTAATAATTGATCTAACCCTGTCTCGATATAAGGGCTACTTGGACTACTTGGACAACTGCTAAATAACTACTACCTATTTGATCAAGATAGAATCCGTTTTTGCCGTATGAGTCTATATTTTATATTCAATATAATTTTCATATTTATTGAGTTTAGGAATACTTTGTACACCGAGTCGTACTGGCAAACAGGCTATCCCAAAACGTTTTAAAAAATATCATATGTTTTGAAAATAGCCAATTCTTACAAAAGTTCCTAACTGCTTAAACTTTTCAAATAAGCCAAAACCAAAATCTGTTTTATAAAACACCCCAAAAATCAATATTGGTCCCAGGGGAATTCGGCCAGAGTTCGTCCAGAATGCTGTTGGTACCCGTTGGTTTTTGAACTTGGTCCTCCTGTAGTTACGGATGCAATGGCTATTTGTCGAGATTCTCTTAAAGAGTTCTGTCCGAATTCTGTATGAATTCTGTCAGAGTTCTGACTTTGAAAAACCTATAAATAGAGAAGGATTTCAATCATTTCAACTCACTCATTCACTTTCTTATCTCTTCTCTCTAAGCTTAAACGTCTTCCAAAGTGTTCTAAAAACTTTCATTTTTTAATCTCAAGCCAGTTACAATCCTCTAGTCGATTTGCTAGTGCGGTACAGTCTAGAAGTTTCAGAAAGATTGTAGTCATAGGCTTGATTGAAGAAAGATACTTCACAATTGAAGTTGGTCGAGTACTTCGTATTAAAGCTCACGTTGTAGAAGTTGTAAGAACTTCGTATGAAAACTTGCGGTATTTTCCAATAGTGGATTCAACTGGAAGCTAGAGTTCTTTTGACTGGAATAGTCCTCACAAGAGAAAAACCAGTATACATCGTCGTCTTTGCATTTGTTTTCGGATCTCTGCCTTTACATTTCATTTACTTGTGATAAATATATTTGTGTGATCTTGTTGCTAACTTTTTAATTAGCTAAATTTCGATGCCTACTCTATTCACCTCCCTCTAAAGTATTACGCTTTACAAATTTGTTCCTACAATTGGTATCAGAACGGGTTATACAGGTAAAGCGAGGTAACACTGCCATTGTATTCTTTATTATTTCAGCTGTTACATAGATCACAGTATCACACATGGCATATGTGAAATTCACAAGTGAAGGCCAAGCCACAAACAGATTCCCACTGTTTGATGGTACAAATTACACATACTAAAAAACACGGATGAGCTTCTTTTTAAAATTTCTAATTTTTGACTTATGGTCTATTGTTATTGATTGCTATAAAAAGCCTGCACGTATTCTTGTTGATGGTGACTTAGTTGAGAAGCCCCATGACAAGTATATTGAGGATGAAAAGAAAAATGCCATTCTTGACGCATGTGCTATTAACGCTTTATTTTGTGTCTTAGACATGACTGAATTTAACAGGGTGTCTACGTGCACAACATCAAGTGAAGTATGAAAACTTTTCGAAGTGACTCACGAAGGCACGACACAAGTCAAGGAGTCAAAAATTAGCAGACTTACTCAGTATTATGAGGCGTTCAAGATGAAGTCAAACGAATCTGTCACTCAGATGTTTACGAGATTCCTAGATATTATAAATCTTCTGTCATCATTAGGCAAGGAATACAGTAACCATGAGAAGATTCACAAACTTCTACGAGCTCCCACAAAGAACTGGATTCCGAAGGCTACGGCAATCATTGAAGGGAATGGACCTCACAACTATGTCTCTAGAAACACTCATGGGTACGATACTCACTCACGAGCTGGAACTTCAAGACTTTAAAGATGTTGCACTAAAGGAGAAGTTGATCGCTTTCAAGCTCAACACAGAAGAACTGTCAAAGATAATTCCGACGACAGTGACTCTGACTCTGAAGATCAAGCTCCCATAATAAGAGAATTCAAGAAGTTCATGACATTCAATAGAAGAACAAAGGAACACAACAACAACAACAACGAAGAAGACCCTATCTTCTATGGTTACAAGAAGAAAGGACACATGAAGAAGGACTGTCCAACAGCATCATCATCAACCAGGAAAAATAACAAGTATGACAATGGCTACCTGAAGAAATCAACATTCAGAAAGTATGCCAATACAAGCATATGACATGAAAGCGAAGCCAGCGACTCAATAGATGAACAATCAGATGACGCTGCAAATGTATGCTTAATGGCATTCGATCAGGTAACTACTAACCCCCTGTTTGATTACATATGATAATTTTACCTTTGAGCAATTAGTTGAAGCCTTTAGTGACCTCTTAGGTGATTACAGAAAACTGCGTAGTAAATACCAAAACTCTAAGAAGGTACAAGGAGTACAAAAGTGAAATAGGAAGACTTACCGACCTACTAGCTGAGGTTAAAAGTAATGATAATTCTAGTGAGGTAGGTGAGCTTTCTTCTATTAAGCTGTTACTACATGAGACCACAAGACTATCCGAAGAGAAAGACAAGATCATTACCCAATTAGAAGAAGACCTACTCAAAGAGAAGAAGAGTCTTCAGCAAGCACTTATCAGGAATGATGCACTTATTGCTAAATACAATACAGTGTATGACACTTCCAAAAAATTGAAAATTAGGTTAGGAAAACATCCTGAAGTTACTGCTTCCTGCCCTAACACGTGTCACTTACCGAAATATCGAAACACTGTCAAACCCAACACTGTCAGACCAAACCAAACCAAACCTTTGCCTAAGAAGACTAATAGGCATGCATTCTTTTATACTAGAAAACCTGCAAGACCTACCAATCATGCACAACACACTGCTCCTAACACTCAACATATTAAATATCATTATTGTGGCCTCATTGGTCATATCGCTCCTGCATGTAGTATAAGGAAGCTAGTTGATTTGAAAATATATGCATGGATACCGAAAACTAACATTTTAGGACCCTACAAGAAATGGTACCAAAGTTTTCATCTTCAAATTCTTTTGTAGGTGGAACACGACAGCGGTTGTTCACGACATATGACCGGTGACGCTTCATTATTTGCAACATTGTCGAAGAAGAAAGAAGGATACGTTTCCTTTGGTAATAATCTTAAGGGATATATAGTAGGTATCGACAATATTGGTAAGGCTCCCTATGCTGTGATTAAAGATGTCTATCTAGTTACCGAGTTAAAACATAATATACTCATCATAAGCCATTTAGCTGACCACGAATATGGTATTAACTTTGTCAAAGATAAATGTACTATTGTTGATAGCTCAACTGGTAGTACTATCTTTGAAGGTATCAGGGAAGACAATATATATGTTTTATATTTGTTAGAAGATACTAACAAAGCAGGTAGATGCATAATGGCCAAAAATGATGAGAGTCAACTATGGCATATGAGACTCGGTCATGCAAATATTAACACAATTTCAAGACTATCCACAAAGAAGTTGGTACGGGGCTTACCAAATATTACTTTCAAGAAGGATACGGTATATAGTGAATGTGAAAAGAACAAAACTATCCGATCCACATTTAAGTCCAAGAACGTTGTAAGTACCACTAGACCTCTATGATTACTGCATATGAATTTATTTGGACCTAGTAGAATTACTGGCCTAGGTAGTAAATTATATGCTTTTATAATAGTAGATAATTTCTCTAGATACACATAGGTATATTTTTTTGCACACAAGAATGATGCATTGTGATAATTCGTCTTCTTTTGCAAGAAAGTTCAGAATGAGAAATGTTTCATGATCACTTGTATTCGAAGCGATCATGACGACGAATTTGAGAATGTAGAGTTTAAGTAATTTTGTGACACACACGATTATCTGCATGAGTTCTCTTGTCCTAGGACTCCACAACAAAATAGAGTTGTGGAACGTAAGAACATGACTCTATCCGAAATGGCTAGAGTAATGTTAAACCAGTTTAGTCTACCTAAATACTTTTGGGCTAAAGCTTTCAATACAACTTGCTTTGTTCTCAATAGAGTTCTAATTCTACCTATATCGAAGAAGACTCCCTATGAGCTATAGTTTTATAGAACACCACTGTTTTATATTTCAAAATATTTGGTTGTAAATATTTTATTTTGAATACTAAAGATAATTTGGAAAAGTTTGATGAAAAGGCCGATGAAGGTATATTTTTAGGTTATACGACTAAAAGTAAAGGATACAGAGTCTTCAACAAACGAACCATGATCATCGAAGAATTGATATATATCACTTTTGACGAACTGAATCAACATTCAATCGATGATGATGATGAAGACATGAGTACACCAAGTACAGCCCCTGCAGAACCAGACGCCGGAACCAGATACATTGAGAGTTTGCCAAAAAGAATAAAGTTTTTGTCAGACCATACCAAGGACTTGGTAATAGGTGAGATTACCAGGGGTGTAAGTACTCGTTCCTATAGCAAAGATTTCTGTGTTGCATTTATTTCACAACTTGAACCCAAAAATATTGAAGAAGGATATAGCGATACTTTTTGGTTAGATGCTATGCAAGAGGAATTAAACCAATTTGAAAGAAATCAAGTTTGGGAACTTGTTTCCAAGCCAATTGATCATACGGTCATTAGCACCCGCTGGATATTTTGAAATAAACTAAATGAAAATGGTTTAGTTACTCGTAACAAGGCCCGACTCGTAGCTCAAAGATACAACCAAGAGGAAGGTATTGACTACGATGAGACCTATGCCCCAATTGCGAGATTAGAATCCATTCGCATGTTATGTGCATTTGCATGTTTTCGTAATTTTAAATTATTTCAAATGGATGTTTAGAGTGCATTTTTTGAACGATTTTATAAAAGAAGAAGTTTATGTAGCACAACCTTCAGGGTTTACTGATTTTAAAAATCCTGATTATGTTTTCAAGTTGAAAAAAAGCCTTATACGGTTTGAAACAAGCCTCTCGTTCTTGATATGATCGTCTAAGCTCTTTTATACTTGACAACGGTGTTACAAAAGACAAGGTTGACACTATAATGTTTATAAAATCTTTTAATGGAAATCTTCTTTTAGTTAAAATTTATGTAGATGATATTATTTTTGGATCTACTGATGAATCCCTCTGTCAAGAATTTTTAAAGTATATACAGAATGAGTTTGAGATGAGCATGATGGGAGAACTAAATCCTTTCTCGGACTGTAAATCAAACAAACCAATAATAGAACGTTCATTAATCAAGCCAAGTACACAAGATTTATTGAAGAAGTTCGACCTCGAAATAGTCAAACCACTTGGCACTCTGATGGCGACTTCAACCAAGCTTGATATTGATGAACAAGACAAATCGGTCGATATACGTAAGTATCGAGGGATGATTGGTTGTTTACTTTATTTAATTGCTAGTTGTCCAGATATAATGTTTAGCGTTTGCTTGTGTGCATGATTTCAAGCTAACCCTAAGTAATCATATTTGTGCGAGGTTAAGCGTATCTTCCGATACCTTAAAAGTACTTCTTCTGTCGGCTTGTGGTATCCCAAAACCACGTCCTTTGATCTAATCGGTTATTCGGATGCTGATTTTGCTCACCAGTGGCACGTATCATTTCCTAGATAAGGCTCTAGTCTATTGGGTTAGCAAGAAACAAAATTCTGTCGCATTATCAATGACCGAGGCTGAGTATATTGTCGTATGACGTTGTTGTGTACAAATTTTGTGGATGAAGCAAACTTTAGAAGACTTTGGTTTACTTTACACACATTTACCCATTTTTTGTGACAACACTAGTATTATTAATTTGACTCAGAATCTTGTATGTCACTCTCGCACTAAGCATATTAAGATTCAACATCATTTTCTTAGAGATCATCAACAAAATGGAGATATAGACCATGTATATGTAGACACATAGAACCAACTGGCTGATATCTTTACAGAACCATTAGCGGAAGATCGTTTAAATTATTTAAGTCGAGAATTAAGAATTTTAGATATCAATAATATTAATTAATTTTGTTTTATTGATTATTTTCAATACTCAAAAACTGTTTTCGATACAAGCCTACAAAGGATTTGTCTGTCACCACGGCTACGGCTAAAGCGAAACGCTATTTAAGTGTTCCTCAGTGAACCCCCGTTAGCTGGAACAATACACCTACAGCTAATCTGAAATAGTCGCTGTGTAACAAAATTTAATTTTTAAAATAATATTAATTAAAATTTAAAATAAGTAAACTTGGAATTAAATAATTGAAAAGAGTTGATGAAAAGAAAGTGGCTTGCATTTATTTCTATTTGAAAAATACCTCAACAGAACCGTAGGTGAACTCGACCCGAATTCGGCTAGAGTTTGGCTCGAGTTCTGTTGGTGGTATGTCTTTTAAGTCAGAACTGAGGGGCCCCTTCCTTTCATCTTCTCCAAACTCCTCTTATTCATAGCAGCAGCCGACCGAGCCCCCTTCAAAATCCTAGAAATTCTCCAAGCCCTTACTTCCAATCCCCTTGGAGAAATCCATTCAAACTTTGGATTCTTGCGGAGATTCTCGTCCTCTACATCATACTCAATTCTTGGAGGTATAAACTCCTCCTTCCCTCTCTTTCAAGTTCGTAGATTTTATCTCTTTTAGACACAATGCCTATGAACTTCAATCCCTCCAAGAGAAAGAAGACCGCGGCCAGTGAAGAGGCCTCGTCTTCGAATCCTCAAGTGGATTCACTCTTTTTCCCGGTCCAATCGGCCGACGGCACATATAATGAGTTTTTCTTTGAAACTCGTGATCAATCCTTATTATGGTACGTGAATTTCTCTGTTTGCAAAATATGCACCGTCGCCCCAATCAAATGGACTGTATTTTCTGAACATCGTCCATTCTTTGAGGCATTAGGGTTGCACCAATTTGTCACTCACCAATATCCCATTGCAACCAATGCTATTAGATTATTTTATTACAATTTTACTTTGAACACTTTTGCTGTAAGAACTCGTATTGGTGGAATTACTATCGAGTTCATTGATGTCCACTTAGCGAAAATCTTTGGTATTCCTAACGAAGGTGCCCCACTTGATGATATCGCTGAATTTGATTTTCCTACATGCACGCCTTTAAGCAGTTTTAAGAACGAACTCTATTTTTCTGCCCGCGTTCGTTCTGGTAAGTTCAAGACTGCTAACTTAAACTTATTTAACTATGAATTGCACCGCATCATCTATTCCACTCTCTTACCCAAATCCACTTCGAAAGATGATGTTACCACCCTTGAACTGTCTGCCATTTATCACATTCTTAAAGGTATTCATTTTTCTGTCCCGAAGATAATTATCCAGATGATGGAACGTTATCGTGAAAGGAATCGTAACCTTGCTTACACGATGATTCTTTCAATCATCTTTCAGCATTTCAATATTGACTTATCCACTTGCGCTCTTGATTCTGAGCCCAAGTATCTTCAACTGTCTCGTCGCAGCATAGCTATCCCTTCTGCTCCTCCTACTGCTCCTGTTCCACCTCCTCAGGATTATCCTATGTCTTATGAGGGTGTCCATCAGCATCTCTCGGATTTGCGAGTGTTTATCACTGACACATCTAGGGAATGCAAGTTTTGTGATGCTAGTTGGTTTCAGGCTCTCGCCAATTCATTTGTCGACCTCTAATTTACTCAAACTAGTCATTCTGCCATTTCTCTTCCCCGAGATTGAGCTGTATCGGGTTATCGCTTTGAGGATGAGGCGGTACGCCATCTCTTTCAGTCCGGTAACGAATGATTGGTACCATGGTTCTGGTGCTACTCCACGCCCTTCTGGAGCTGGTCCATTTAGACATGGTGGCACTGCTGACGCTGATGATGATGACTTTGAGGACTTCTGATCTAGAAGTGATGTATTTTGTCCAGATATAATCTTGTTAGACTCTTATTTGTCTATGTTTACTTTAAAATGCTCCGATATTCCAAGATAGCATTTTTTTAGCACTGAGACTTTATTGCTGAGATGATGTATCTTTGAACATCTTTTATGCTTTTCTTAGCATGTTTTCTATTTCAGCTTAGTACTATTCTCTATCCTTATTTCATGTTGTTTATGTATAGCATTATTTCTTTTAGCTTATACTTCAACATATAAAATACCTGTGAAATACATGGTCATCCTTATATATTTTCTTTCTATTTCTTCAACGTTTGTTTCTTATGCATAAATTGCGGGGGGGGGGGGGGGGGGGGGGGGGGGGTACTCTTCTCTCTTTGCAATTATTTTTCTAAGTGACAACGGAGGGAGAAAAATAGATCTAACATCTTTTGCAGGAACATAATAAATCTTTTGCAGGAATAGGATAATACAACAAGAATTTTTTTTATGAGGTGTCACGACCCGCACCCACTGTTGGGGTACGAGAACGTAACAACGCCCAGCCTACGCCGCAGTGTCGGTGGTAGAACGCTGTCCTAGGTCACAACATCTAACAATATAATGCTAAGCAGTATATACTCCCCGAATGGGGGTGACATAGCCGATACAGTCTCAATCACATCTAAGGTAGAGCATGATAAGGATAGATAAAACATAAAATCCAAAAGAGATACAGGAGATAGAAGTCTAAGTGTCTAAGATACATAAACCCAGAAATATATCTCAAAACTCAAATACAGTAATCCACAAAGTAAATACAACTCCAGACAGAGGAAATAACTATCTAAACAACCTCTAAGTGTCTCCTCTAGGCTAGCAGGCAACCTCCAGGCTATCTGTAAAATTTATCAACAGGTCCAGTCAGGACAGGAGCGAGTACAGTACATCTCAACAGATCACAGCAGGTTAGAAAATATAATCATTCAGTAAAGTAAGATACAGGTACTGAAAGAATGCAGTATGTAAACAGAGAGTGAACTGTAATAGAAATATCTACTATACATAGAGAACTAGCAGTGACTAGTGAGTCAGAGTACAACATGGACATGTAAATGGCCTGGGATAATTCTGATGCTATACTATGGAATGATTCTGATGCTACACTACTGGTGTATTATTCACATGTCCACTTCTACTCCCCCGTACCCCCAATCAATACACAAGGATCCAACCAGGTTATGTTATGATTCCATGTACAGCCCCCGAAGGGTGGTAAGCCCCCGAAGGGTGGTACAAGTAGACCCATAAATGGGATAAGGATTTCAGGAAGACTCTGTGATCATAAGAGTATATGTCACAAGTGATCGAAGAACCAACGAAGCATAATGATACGCCATGTAAGTGAAACGCACAGAACATAGAGTACCCGATGCTCCCTAAGGATAACATCTCAAGAAGGGATCCATATAGTACCAATCCGTGTGACCAACGTGACAGTACAAGTAAAGTAATCTAATGCAGGAAATAATTCTAAGCAGGATATGAAATGATCAGAGAATGTACTCGCCTGATAACCTGAACAGCTGATAAGTATAGGGGGGTCCCACTGAAGCCACAGATTCCTATTTAAAGCAACACAGGTTACAAGGTATTCAAGTCGTAATAAATGAATCTCTACAGGCAATCTATATTATTCTAGGTTCTTCTAAGTCAATTTAACTCTAGGTCAACTCCGGTCAATAATTTAGTCAAACTAGGTCAAGTGTTGACTTACAGTTGACTTTGGGTCAACTGGTCAACTCTGGTCAACAAGGTCAATTCTAGTCTAATTATTGAAGATATAAAGTGTACTTCGTTATTCGTACGTCGAAACTTACGACATGCAAATCGAGATAAGAATATCAATGGTAAAGTTGATAATCTTATTATAGTGATCCACGTGTCCATCTTGTCAATTTCAGCGATGTGAGATCACTGGAATTGACTGAGCACAGTTTCGTTGTACTAATCTCGAACATTATAAGAATTAATTATTAATTATTTATAAAAAGACTAAACTCAGAGAAACTATCAACAAACATTGTCGGACGATGAAATAAACATCGCCAACGTGTCCAGAATTGTCAAATTAGCTAGGATAGCCTATCCATCGGTCCAATTTGGACACAAGGGCAAAAAGGTAATTTCGGGTCAAAACGGTGTCCGTGTCGGAGCCGTTTTGCACCGAAAAATGTGCAAGAAAATAAGTCTACAAAATATAACAAATTATATGTCCACGAAATCAGAATGACGATACGAACCCAACGGTATCTCCAGAATTGGATTCCGTTGACCCGATCTCAATTTGGCCCGTTGACCAGAACTTAGAATTCCGGTTTGCACGAAAATACGTGCCAGAGCCAAAGTTCTCAAAACTCAGCAAACCACCTGCCAACGAGTCCAGAATGATGATACGAACTCAACGGTATCTCCGGAATTGGATTTCGATGAGCTGATCTCAAAATGACCTGTTGACCCAGATATTGGTATCCGACTTGCATCGAAATGCGTGTCCGATCCAATGTCCACCAAAACCTAGCAAATTATATGTCAACGAGTCCAGAATGACAAAACGAACTCAACGGTATATCCGGAATTGGATTTCGATGAGCCGGCGTCAAAAAGTCCCGTTGACCCAGAATGTGGGACCCACTTTGCACCGAAAAATGTGCCAGGGCCCATGTTCTCCAAAACTAACAAATTTTATATGAAAACATGCCAGAACGAAGCCACGAGTCTAGTGGTGGTGTCAGAAATGAAATCTGGAGTCCCGTGTTCAAAAATAAAATTTTACAAGTTGGAAATTACGAATTCGGACGGCCAACTTTGGCGTCGAATTCAACCAATCAAACAAGCTCACAATGAAATGAAACTGGAGGGGTAGTAAGAGGGTTATACCAGCTTCGCACAGGAACTGGTAGCACGCCAAAAGGAGCTGCGGTGGAGGAGATACAAGCTGACGAAGTTGGCCCCGCGAAACTGTCCAAATTTAATACAATTTAAACGGTTAACTTGGTGGCTGGTTTTGATGTATCAAACGATAAAATTAACGGACGAAAATTGACAGGGATGAAGGTGGATATACTGAGATTATGACGGAGTAAAGAAATCACCGATCCAACGGTCGGATTTCCGGAAAAATATGCACGAAGTTGCTGCGACGGAGCACAATTTCAGTCTCGTTCCCGAGCTCGTCACGACGGGACGTCGTGCAAAACGCACGAATCGCCTCCGATACACGTCGGGGAGAGGGACGATGGCCATGGGGCCTGTCCCGGGGATGTGCCCGGCCAACGGGGGGTCGGCCACCCCGACCACGGCGGCCACGCTCGCACGCGCGCATAGCGCCGTTCCCGGCCGCGCATAGCATGACGCTGCTGCTGCAGTGCCGGCGGCGCTCGCGCTGGCTTGCTGCGATGCTCGACGGAGGGAGCTGCGTGGCCATGTGCGGCGGGGCGGTGCCGTATGGCTACGACGGCTGTGGTGGTGGTTAAGTCGTTGGTGGTGGTTACGGTTAGGTGGAGAAGAAGGATGAGGAGATGGAGGAGAAGATGTGGCGCGGGCTCGGCCAAGGTGGCCAGAGCCACGGCGGGAGGGTGGTCGATCCAGTGGGAGGAGAGGGAGGTCGGGTTTGATTGGAGGTGGTGGTCGGGTGTATGTAGCTGCTGGTGTTGTTGGAGTTGTTGTTGTTGGAAAATTAGAAAGAAGAGAGAGAAAGGAGATGAGTTCATTAATGAGAGAGAGAAATGAATTTTGGGAGTTAGGGCCGGCCATGCATGGGATGTTGGGGGAAAACTTTTACATGTAGGATTGAATGGATGAGATTCATTTGGGGAATCAAATGGCTAGGAATTAAATGTAGGAAAAGGCCATTCTTATGGGAATTTGAATAAATAGAAAATTCCAATAAATATTGAAATAGGTAACAGGGTATTAAATATTATTTTAGACACGAAAAATGATGGTGTCCCGATGGAGGGTAACACAAAGCTGGACTGGACTCGGTGGAGCCGGATTGGGTCAAAATCAGACATTGTGCAAAAATCGAATTAAAATTAGGCGTTGATGATCATGGATAAATAAGTAGCACATGGGGATTCCAATAATGGGACACAAGTGGCGGACGGGTAGTAGGCTCAATATGGGCCATGTCCATAGTTGGGGCTGACAGGTTTTGGTCGACAGGGGACCCATAAATCAAGTTGGAAGATAAATGTGACACCGTGGGGTGAAATAAAATCGGGTCACGTGTTAGGAAAGTTGTGAGAAGCAAATTGAGCACAAAATGACGTGTCTGAGTGGGACACGAAGGTCATGGGTGACGAGCGTCTCGAGTAGATCTTGCATGAGAAGTTGGTTTCAAGAAACTGACTGGTCTTGTGCTCCTAAATTAAAAGTCACGGTAACGTGCTAATAATGATCAAGGAAAAGAGTGGGAAAATTAATTAATGATCAAATGGTCTAAATTGATCCGAAGTTCAGCGAAGCAAAAAGAGCACAAGGAAATAAGTCTGAGTGGGACACTATATACCATCATGAAGGTAATCCTGTCCACTCCAAAACTCGTGAAGAAGATTTCCAGAGTTGAACATCCCTGACACTCCAAATATCAAAGGCACGAAAAAGTACACTTAAGGAAAAATAACAGAATGAATTATTTATCAAAACCAATCAATCAAAAAATAAAATAAAATGAAAAAAATCAACCCGAAATTCAGGGTGCTCACATCCTACCCACCTTATAAAAATTTCGTCCTCGAAATTAAAATGTCCATACTCCATCTAGGTCAAACCCCCACAATCAAAGTCCCAGAACTTAACAAATCATACCATCAAAAAAAGGACGGCATACAGGGTCATGGCATACGTTGACAGTGAAGTCTCATCTAGGTATACTAGTCATACTAACCAAAACGGTCATCGGGTATCAAAACACACAAGCAATCTAGGGTGCTAAATGAGAAAAGATACAGAAATAACAAATCATCAAAACTGTAAGACGGTCTACCATCCTATATGAAAACTGGTGCTTATCAAAAATAAATAAAATAAAGGTAACTACCAATTATCTATAAAGGGTGCAGAAAATCAAATTCAAAAGTTAAGAATTGAAAGTCACTTGCATTGAAATCCAATCACAATATATATATATATATATATATATATATATATATATATATATATATATATATATATATATATATATATATATAGAGCGTTAGAAAGGAAAAACTAGCATTATGTAATGTTATGTGGTTTGTGTGTGTATGGGTGTATGTGAACAGGTTTATATGGTTATATAGTAGGCGTGGGTGTACGTGAATATACATGAAAGTGTAGATGAGGATTTGGATTTCAAACAATAGCTATCCTGTTACACTACTCATGGCATATGGGTTAACAATCTACAATATACAACCTATTAAATCACAACTTGCATGGCTAACCATATATATCTAAAAAGGTAGAAACTTAGTTATGTATCTATATACGTTATAACATATATGCATAAACTTTATATATATCCTTATAGATATATAATCATAACATAGAGGGGAAGGGTTAGGTTACATGACAGTGTATACTAAGTTAGGGGGTGTGTGTGTCCTTGTACAGGGTCATAGCTTAGTATTGAAGGGTTAAATCCAGTTTTAGTTCAGCATTTACATACAAAATCTGAAAATAAGCTAACATTTAAAGCAGTGTAATATGAACATATTGCAATTTCAAAAATTTAGGAGTTTGAAACATCACAACTAATCTCAATGCTCCAAATACGTCCTAACATGATAGAAATGAAACCCTAACATACTATCAATACATTTATCTACGCATACAGTTCAATGTTACATGTTAAATCCGAATTTGAACTAAACATTGGAAATCAATGTGAAAATGTTAACATGTATTCAATTTTTAGAATTTTGGTAAAATTCAACATCAAAACCAACTCAATGTTTATCACAAACTAACATGTAAGAAT
The DNA here is from genome assembly GCA_029216955.1 of Iris pallida. Lineage (NCBI taxonomy): Eukaryota > Viridiplantae > Streptophyta > Magnoliopsida > Asparagales > Iridaceae > Iris > Iris pallida. The sequence goes on along the minus strand of JANAVB010024597.1, from coordinate 7,501,592 downwards.
ATGTAACCTAAATCTATATCCCTACTTCCCATAAGGTATATAGCTCAAAATGTTGCATTTAAGAAAATAAACAACAATTTGAACTAAACATTTGGAATTCAGCATTAAGGGTTAATATGCATACAGTCTCAGACTGGACAAATTCAAACACAAAACTCAACCAATTTTTTTTGAATTGAAACTCTATGTATAACATACATGTGCAGTGATATAAATAAAACTATTATCATGAAATTTTATATTTAAATTACGAGTTAAGCTAGGAAAAGCAGAGAATCAGAAATATTGGGGTTTTGAAAATTTAACATCAACAACATATTAATAGGTATTCAGATAGGTGGAAATCAAAGGGTTGCATGCATACGTGTCAGGCAAGTGTCCACTATATATATATATATATATATATATATATATATATATATATATATATATATACTCATATATTCTCATGTCCCAAAAAAATTAATTCTACGTTAAGACTAACATTTAGATTCCTACCAAAATTGCAAGCAGGTGATTGACGAAATCAAGACAATTTTATTATCATTATTATTATTTAATACTAGAATAATAGCAAGGAGGAAATAATAATGAAATCTGTTTTGCTTATCTGTTTAAGGAAGGATCCATTTTGAAATCCAGAGTTAAAATATCAAATCCAAGATAAAGTCTAACAAAATCATCGATTCATTGTATTAAGAAGAAATTCATGGTAAGAAGTTTCACAAGGTTTATAAAAACAGCTAAACCTACTCCTAAGTTAAATAATTAGAAAATAAATAAAACAAACCAATTAATAATTCCTTTTTTTTGAAGGACTGCAACAAAAATAAAGAAAACATGCTCGAAAACATTTAAGGTACAATCTGATAATCATATGCGTCTATCCAAAATCATGGTACTCTAAATCCTCGTCATACTAGTGAGCAAGGCTACGATAATCACAGAGCCCTTGACTTATGCATATACCTCTAGAATCATAGTATTTAACATTTTCGCGGTGCCGCTAGCTTGGCTGCGAAAACCTTAAATTCCCACAACCGAGAAATATATCAAAAGTCAGACTATATGTCCTCACCATGCTGGCTAATGTGACTATAGAAGACTAGATTTCCATAATTTAGATGACCTAGCCCATATAATTTTATTTTGTCAAAAATTAAATTAAATCAACAATGAATACCCATAAATCAAATCAAATTTATCAACGAACTTCAAAATTCAAAATGAACAAAAATTCATCAAAATACAAACTCGGATGCAACAGCTATCATCAAGATTCAAAATTCGACAATCATCCATCAAAATCAATAAATACAACTCAATTCAACAATATTCCATCAAACCAAATTCAGCAATAGAAAGTAAAGATAAATCAAATCAAGAAAAAAAAGAGTTTTAAAATCGAAGTTAAAATAAGATTCTCAAGGGTCGTCCCAGGAATCTCTCAAGGGGTCCTAACTGTGATTGAGTACCTTCAAAATATACATCCTATTCCTACTGCAGGCTGTAGTGGTACTCTAGTTCGAATACCACTACATAAACTCGACCTTCATGGGCCACCACTAAAAACGTGTCACGACCCGCACCCACTGTTTGGGTACGAGAACGTAACAACGCCCAGCCTACGCCGCAGTGTCGACGGTAGAACGCTGTCCTAGGTCACAACATCTAACAATATAATGCTAAGCAGTATATACTCCTCGAATGGGGGTGACATAGCAGATACAGTCTCAATCACATCTAAGGTAGAGCATGATAAGGATAGATAAAATATAAAATCCAAAAGAATACAAGAGATAGAAGTCTAAGTGTCTAAGATACATAAACCCAGAAATACATCTCAAAATTCAAATACAGTAATCCACAAAGTAAATACAACTCCAGACAGAGGAAATAACTATCTAAACAACCTCTAAGTGTCTCCTCTAGGCTAGTAGGCAACCTCCAGGCTATCTGTAAAATTTATCAACAGGTCCAGTCAGGACAGGAGCGAGTACAGTACATCTCAACAGATCATAGCAGGTTAGAAAATATAATCATGCAGTAAAGTAAGATATAGGTACTGAAAGAATGCAGTATGTAAACAGAGAGTGAACTGTAATAGAAATATCTACTATACATAGAGAACTAGCAGTGACTAGTGAGTCAGAGTACAACATGGACATATAAATGGCCTGGGATGATTCTGATGCTACACTATGGAATGATTCTGATGCTACACTACTGGTGTATTATTCACATGTCCACTTCTACTCCCCCGTACCTCCAATCAATACACAAGGATCCAACCAGGTTATGTTATGATTCCATGTACAGCCCCCGAAGGGTGGTAAGCCCCCGAAGGGTGATAAATGTAGCACCCAGTTTCTAAAAATGAGGGTAATTTTGAAATTTGGTAATTATAATTATTTAATAATGATATTTAAACCATATTATGATTTTTGGTGATTTTTAGTTATTTTAAAAACTATTTAAAATCACGACTTGTGATTTTGATGTTTTGCTAGTGCAACCTTAGAGATTACTTAACCTAGAGACTAACCATGACCATGTGAGCCTAACCATGTGTTTAAAATATCAAATTACCACTTTTTAGTCAAAAGGGTATTTTGTTAATTTATTAGAATTTATTTGGAATTATTTGTATTTATGTGTTTTTATTATTATTTAATTATTGTTAAGTGTCATGAGAGCCCCTAACATAGTTTACCCTAATCTAGAGGTTAGTTACTAACCTAGAAACTAAGGGGTTAGGTATTTACATGTTAGTCAAGGTATAGAAAATATCTAGATAATTACTTTTGTGATATTTCTTTGAAAACCTAAAGATCTATGCTACCTTTACATAGAAGTCAATCTTTCTTAACTTGGAAGCAACCCAAGGACACCCCCCCTACCCCCATGGCAGACCACACCATGCCCCCCCTCCTATATATCACCCCATAGTTCATTCAAGTCCCACTTACATGAAATTTATACTTCACAAAACCTTGAAATTACCATTCCTTCACAAGACCATAACTTCATCAATTTTGTTCCTTTTCACCTCTAGTTTCTTGCATTGGGACCCTACAACATCAAGGGTGCTAAGGGAGGCTAGCAATCAAGATTCCACAAGGCTAGGACATCACCAAGTGGAAGGACAAACACCCCCCCTCTTTATTGAGTTTCCATTGGAATTGCACCAATAGGTAAATACCCTCATACATAGTTAATATTCTATTTTCTCTTCATAAATGCATGCATCTAGGTACCATGGACCTGTAGGCCAAGTTTGGTAGGAAGTAAGTTTGATTTGGTGTCCGTATCGGACACGTATCCATGTTTGAAAAACAGTGTTTGGTGAAATGCCACTTAGGTTTTAATGTTGTGATTTTTTGAAACAAAATATATTTTTGGGTAGCCCTAGACATGTAGGACACAACCCTAGTTGACTGAGCACACTTCGAGTCGTGTCCGTGTCCAAAACGGGACACGAACACGCTGCACACACTGCACTGCACAGTGTGGCAGTGTCCTGCTACCACGATGTTCGTACTCACTGCACAGAGCACTAGGACACGTCAAAATTGACATGGATACGGGGGCAATGTCTGCGAACATGCCCGCAAAGTCTCATGACTTCTCGTGTCGTGTCGAGTGAGAAAACTCACTCGTACTGGACACGTACTGCACTGCACGCGTACGTTTTCCTCACTGACACGCGACTCGTGTAGTACGGACACGAGTCGTGGACACCTCATATTTGCACGAGTGTGTAGCCCAACACGTGGTCTACACGTGGACGTGGCCATGAGGTCCCACGTGGCTTGTGTCGTGTCCACGAGACACGTGCACCGCTGCACGACGCGGTGCTAAACCGCGTATATCAGTCGAGTTTTCTCGACTTATACGGTCTCGTGTCGACACGTGAGGACGCTTGGACGCCGTGCAGGCACCTAGACACCTAGCCCAAACCTAGGCGAACCTAGGGACACAACCACGAGACACGAGGACACGTGTGTCGTGTCCTACACGCGTGTGCATCTCTGCACGACGCTGTGACACTGTAACTTATCCGATTTGCATTTTAGACACTTGGACACGTCCTGTCGCATCGTGGTGGACACTTAAGGACACGAGGGACACGAGTATACCTAGGGGCACGATTACCAACCTTTAGGCTTGGGTATTAGCTAGGTTTTTGGCTCGAATTTGGTTTTTTCCCCTTTACCTACACTATGTTCAGTAATGAACAGTATTTCTGTATTTTCCAGTTTTTAAAATCCGATTTCAAATCGATTTTTGATTAAAATATATATGTATAATTGTGTGTATATATACTGTATATATAAGTATATATGTATATGTGTGTGTATGTATGTATGTGGGTATGTATGTATATATATATATATATATATATATATATATATATATATATATATATATATATATATATATATATATATATATATATATATATATATGTAATGTGTGTGTGCGTGTTTGTGTACCCCCCTTTCTCAGAAATCTGAGAACACACCCCCCCTCTCACTGTTACACACACACACACCACTACCCCTTCCCATGACCCCCTCACACACACATGTTCACACCCACACACACCCCCCACACTCACATCCCTCTCTCTCTTGTTCACTCTCTATCTCTCTCACATCTCTCTCTCTATTATTTTCTCTCTATATATATCTATATGTAATATTATATATATAATGTTATATGTACATATATGGAATATAAATATATATATATATATATATATATATATATTATATATGGTAAATATATATATATATATATATATATATATATATATATATATATATATATATATTTTATTATATATATATATATATATATATATATATATATATATATATATATATATATAGTATCTAGGTTATAGTATCTAGGTTATGGTCTAGATATACTAGCCTATGGCCAATTAGGGGTTGACCCTAATTTGTCTAAGTGACCCCTTGACCTAGGTAATATATATATATATATATATATATATATATATATATATATATATATATATATATATATATATATATATATATAGTATCTAGGTTATAGTATCTAGGTTATGGTCTAGATATACTAGCCTATGGCCAATTAGGGGTTGACCCTAATTTGTCTAAGTGACCCCTTGACCTAGGTACCTTAATGACCTTTGTTTGACTAGAGTTGACCAAAGTCAACCTTAGGTCAAACTTGACCTAATTAACCTAGAATTGACTAGGATTAACCTAAAATGACTAGTTTAACTAGTTTGACTAAACCCTAACTAGTTGATTAAGTTCGACCATATGGTTATGAGATAGTCCTATGTAATTTAAGATATGTATGGGGTTAAGTGGGATAATTAGGAGTTGTGTCATGAATTGGGTTAGCCCTATAGAGTTGACTTAGATTGTTAATGGTTGACCCTTAACCTAATGACCTTGTGACTAGTCTATGTTGACCAAAACCTTAGTTAGTCTAAGTTTGACCTAGATTTGACTAACCTTAACTTGCTTAAACTTGTTTGACTTAGTTGACTCCTTATGACCTAGTATGACTTAAGTTGACCTAGTTTGACTGTTAGAGTTGACCAAGAGTTGACTTTTGACCAGATTGACCTAGAATCATGTAGTATGCATTGTATACTCTATTTTTACTATTGTGGATATATTGTGACCTGTTTTACTCTAAATAGGACTCTGTGACACCAGTTCGGACATCTATTCATATCAGTCATACAGGGTGACAGGTGAGTACATTCTCTGATCATTTCATACTTGTTAGGACTTATATTCTTGCTCTAGATTACTTTACATGATGCTGTCACGTCATTGTCACGGATTAGTACTATATGGATCTTGTCATGCGATGTTATCTCCCTCGGGGTGCATCAGATACAGTTGTCATGTGCTTTTCACGAACATCTTGTATTTCTTGTACACCGCTTTCATGTATACTCTTGTGCAATCTTGTACTCTCACGATCACGTGAGCAAACATGATAAAAACCTCTTGTACAAGGTAACGTAACTTGACTGGATCGTTGTGTATTAATTAGGGAGGGTGAGTAGGAAATGGTTATGTGATCAAAATCCTATCTTATGAAATCTTGTAAAATCATGTATATATCCATTGTACCCTCACGTATGATGGAGTTACCCTTGCATTGTCCTAACCCGTTTATATAACCATCTCATGCTCTAAATCACAGGTTACCTACAGTTCTTACTTATCATATATATAGATATTTCCAGTTATCAAATCTCTCTCGTTTTTATATATATTCTTTACAGTCCATGTATCTTACTCTTTGCATGCTTTATATTTCCCAACATGATATGAACTGCGTGAGATGTATTGTGCTCGTTCCTGTCCTGACTGGACTTGTTGAAAATATTACAGATGATGATGGTGACTGTCCTACCTTCTATGGGACACATGAGGGTGACCTTCAGGAGCCTGAGGAGCATCTAGCTCAGTAGAGGGTGCCTAGTCTAGTCTAGTGTTTATAGTTTTCATTTTGTATCAGATTGTTCCGATTGTTAGTTGTGACTTAGTTATATTTCAGGTCTTGTACTTATTTGTGTTGGACATCTACTTTCTGTGGTGTGATAATTCTATTTATATTCAGTTTCTTCCTTTCATCTGATTCCATATCATGCTCTATCTTTCCTAGACTTGTGTTTGAGATATAGAGTTGAGATATTATGTTATACCTCCGTGCGGAGATGACAGGTTTATATATCTTGTTGTTAGATATTAGATGTTATAGATGACCTATACAGCGTTCTACCGTCGACACTACGGCGTAGGCTGGACGTACCCACGTTCTCGTGCCCCTAATCAGGGTGCGGGTCGTGACACGTTTTTGTGGTGGCCCATGCAGGTCTGTGTCGCAATTAGTACGATCTCGTAATGGTACTCGACTTAGAGTACTAATTACGAGCCTGCAATTAGGACGTAGGACCTAGGACATGATAGGAGTTTCTCAATCACACCTAGGAAAATTTTCGATCTTTTGATTTCTATAATTACTCTCCTTGTATTAAATTAACTGTCCTTCCTTGATAAATCTACTCATGTGCCATATTGATCTTTTTGTTTCAATTCGTCTCCAGGATGACGAAGACGCATCCGCAGGCCACTGGATCGAGTAGCTTGTCCGATAGATCTGACCAGGCTGAGGAGGAGGTTCACGAGACTGCCCCCAGTGATTCCACTATCCCGGAGACCCCGACAGTTGCACAGGGAGGTCTACTACCTCCACCCCAGAGGGTTTCGGTCATCATTCCGGAGATGCTGCCGCCACCACCACCGATACCGACGGATACACATCATATGTTCCTTCTCCTTCAGCAGATGATGGAGACTCAGCGGGCCCAGGCAGAGGCATCGCAGCGTCAGTCGGAGGCGTCATACCGCCAGATTGAGATGCTGAGACAGAGCATGAAGAACTCGTATCAGCTTGCACTGGCAGCCGTAGAGAGAGTGGCACCGGGTACGGTACAGGGCCCTACTGGCCAGCAGCCGTACCAGGAGCAGTCCAGGCTGGGGACAGTATTAGCCTTTAGAAAGATGAGCTCTAGGGACTTTACGGGCACGGAGGGCATCCTCTATGCAGACGACTGGCTAGAGGATGTGCAACGGAGCATGGAGCTAGCAGAGCTTCCTAGAGCACTTTGGGTTTCGGCCGCAGCCAGCCGATTCTTCGACATCGTGCTGATATGGTACCGCACGGATCCTCATGCGTCGATGAGAGGGCTGACATGGAAGAACTTTCGGAGGCTCTTCAAGGAGAAGTTCTTTCCGGACGTGGCTCTTACAGCATTGGAGGGCCGGTTCGTGGGTCTAGTATAGGAGAACTCGTCGGTGGACGAGTATGCAGCTGAGTTCTTCCGCCTTAGTAGGTTCGCTCCCGATATGATCCAGGATGAGGGGCAGAAGGCTCGTAAGTTCCGTAAGGGACTTATTCATGCAGTGCGCACCCGTACCTCGGGACGCCGTGACGCGACGTTCGATCAGATATTGATGGACGCACAGATTGCAGAGGAGGACTTCGGCCTCAAGTCGAAGAGGGACAGTGATACCTTAGGGGATAGTTCTAGTACAGGGCCAGCCAAGCGCCCTCACATACAGCAGCAGAGGCCAGTTCAGCAGTCGTTTCAGGGCCAGAGACATGTACTTCACCAGCAGGCACCCAGGCAGCAACAGCACCCTACATATAACTTCTGTAAGAAGTAAGGTCACGGATGGGACGACTGCAGGAAGAGGCAGGGCCTGTGTTTTCTTTGTGGTTCAGCGGAGCTTCAGTTGAAGGAGTGTCCCAAGAGCTTGGCACGATTGGCTCAGGCAGCAGCAGGAGCTAGGGCTCCGACAGGGCAGCAGACGGGACCACCGTTGCAGACTCAGCAGTAGAGGTTTGTCCAGCGTCAGCAGCAGGCCAAGGGAGGCCAGCCCGGGCGAGCTTTCGCCATGGCAGTCGATGATGCACAGGCAGAGGGAGAGCTGATTGCAGGTTCCAACCTTTTCGATTCTATTTCCACATTTGCCTCCTTATAACTGTCTTGGAATTTCGATTCTATCTGTTCCTTGTAGTTGATAAATTTTGTTCGGATATTTCATTATGAATTATTTTTCTTCTGAGATAAGTCGTATGGGCTAGGTCGTCTCGATCATGGGATCTAGAGTCTTCTATAGTTATGTTAGCTGGCATAGTGAGGACATATAGTCGGATTTTGGACGTATTTCTCGGATGTGGGAATTTAAGATTTTCGCGGCCAGGCATACGGCAATGCAAAAATTTTAAATACCATGATTCTAGAGGTATGTACCTTAGTCGAGGACTCTGTGAATATCGTAGCCTTGCTCACTAGCATGACGAAGATTTCGAGTATCATAATTTTGGACAGACGCATATGATTATCGGACTGTGTGTTTGAGATTGTGATCGTTGGGGTGTTTGACCTAGAAGGAGTATGACCATTTTAATTTCGAGGACAAAATTTTTCTAAGGAGGGTAGGCTTGTAGCACCCAGTTTCTAAAAATGAGGGTAATTTTGAAATTTGATAATTATAATTATTTAATAATGATATTTAAACCATATTATGATTTTTTTGGTGATTTTTAGTTATTTTAAAAACTATTTAAAACTACGACTTGTGATTTTGATGTTTTGCTAGTACAACCTTAGAGATTACTTAACCTAGAGACTAACCATGACCATGTGAGCCTAACCATGTGTTTAAAATATCAAATTACCACTTTTTAGTCAAAAGGGTATTTTGGTAATTTATTAGAATTTATTTGGAATTATTTGTATTTATGTGTTTTTATTATTATTTAATTATTGTTAAGTGTCACGAGAGCCCCTAACCTAGTTTACCCTAATCTAGAGGTTAGTTACTAACCTAGAAACTAAGGGGTTAGGTATTTACATGTTAGTCAAGGTATAGAAAATATCTAGATAATTACTTTTGTGATATTTCTTTGAAAACCTAAAGATCTAAGCTACCTTTACATAGAAGTCAATCTTCCTTAACTTGGAAGCAACCCAAGGACACCCTCCCCTACCCCATGGCAGACCACACCATGCCCCCCTCCTATATATCACCCCATAGTTCATTCAAGTCCCCCTTACATGAAATTTACACTTCACAAAACCTTGAAATTCCTATTCCTTTACAAGACCATAACTTCATCAATTTTGATCCTTTTCACCTCTAGTTTCTTGCATTGGGACCCTACAACATCAAGGGTGCTAAGGGAGGCTAGCAATCAAGATTCCACAAGGCTAGGACATCACCAAGTGGAAGGACAAACACCCCCCTCTTCATTGAGTTTCCATTGGAATTGTACCAATAGGTAAATACCCTCATACATAGTTAATATTCTTTTTTCTCTTCATAAATGCATGCATCTAGGTACCATGGACCTGTAGGCCAAGTTTGGTAGGAAGTAGGTTTGATTTGGTGTCCGTATCGGACACGTATCCATGTTTGAAAAACAGTGTTTGGTGAAATGCCACTTAGGTTTTAATGTTGTGTTTTTTTGAAACAAAATATATTTTTGGGTAGCCCTAGACATGTAGGACACAACCCTAGTTGACTGAGCACACTTCGAGTCATGTCCGTGTCCAAAATGGGACACGAACATGCTGTACACACTGCACTACACAGTGTGGCAGTGTCCTGCTACCACGATGTTCGTACTCACTGCACAGAGCACTAGGATACGTCAAAATTGACATGGACACGGGGGCAATGTCTGCGAACATGCCCCCAAAGTCTCATGACTTCTCGTGTCGTATCGAGTGAGAAAACTCACTCGCACTGGACACGCACTGCACTGCACTGTACGTGCACGTTTTCCTCACTGACACGCGACTCGTGTCGCACGGACACGAGTCGTGGACACCTCATGTTTGCACAAGTGTGTAGCCCAACACGTGGGCTACACGTGGACATGGCCACGAGGTCCCACGTGGCTCGTATCGTGTCCACAAGACACGTGCACCGCTGCACGACGCGGTGCTAAACCGCGTATATCAGTCGAGTTTTCTCGACTTATACGGGTCTCGTGTCGACACGTGAGGACACTTGGACACCATGCAGGCACCTAGACACCTAGCCCAACCCTAGGCGAACCTAGGGACACAACCACGAGATACGAAGACACGTGTGTCGTGTCCTACACGCGTGTGCATCTCTGCACGACGCTGTGACACTGTAACTTACCCGATTTGCATTTTAGACACTTGGACACGTCGTGTCGCATCGTGGTGGACACTTAAGGACACGAGGGACACGAGTATACCTAGGGGCACGATTACCAACCTTTAGGCTTGGGTATTAGCTAGGTTTTTGGCTCGAATTTGGTTTTTTCCCCTTTACCTACACTATGTTCAGTAATGAACAATATTTCTGTATTTTCCAGTTTTTAAAATCCGATTTCAAATCGATTTTTGATTAAAATATATATATATAATTGTGTGTATATATACTGTATATATAAGTATATATGTATATGTGTGTGTATGTATGTATGTGGGTATGTATGTATATATGTATGGATGTATATAGGTGTATATATATATATGTAATGTGTGTGTGTGTTTGTGTACCCCCCTTTCTCAGAAATCTGAGAACACCCCCCCCTCTCACTGTTACACACACACACACACACACACCACTACCCCTTCCCATGACCCCCTCACACACACATGTTCACACCCACACACACCCCCACACACTCACATCCCTCTCTCTCTTGTTCACTCTCTATCTCTCTCACATCTCTCTCTCTCTATTATTTTCTCTCTATATATCTATATGTAATATTATATATATAATGTTATATATACATATATGGAATATATATTAGATATATATATATTATATATATATATATATATATATATATATATATATATATATATATATATATATATATATATATATATATAATATATGGTATACATATAGTATCTAGGTTATGGTCTAGATACACTAGCCTATGGCCAATTAGGGGTTGACCCTAACTTGTCTAAGTGGCCCCTTGACCTAGGTACCTTAATGACCTTTGTTTGAATATAGTTGACCAAAGTCAACCTTAGGTCAAACTTGACCTAATTAACCTAGAATTGACTAGGATTAACCTAAAATGACTAGTTTAACTAGTTTGACTAAACCCTAACTAGTTGATTAAGTTCGACCATATGGTTATGAGATAGTCCTATGTAATTTAAGATATGTATGGGGTTAAGTGGGATAATTAGGAGTTGTGTCATGAATTGGGTTAGCCCTATAGAGTTGACTTAGATTGTTAATGGTTGACCCTTAACCTAATGACCTTGTTACTAGTCTATGTTGACCAAAACCTTAGTTAGTCTAAGTTTGACCTAGATTTGACTAACCTTGACTTGCTTAAACTTGTTTGACTTAGTTGACTCCTTATGACCTAGTATGACTTAAGTTGACCTAGTTTGACTGTTAGAGTTGACCAAGAGTTGACTTTTGACCAGATTGACCTAGAATCATGTAGTATGCATTGTATACTCTATTTTTACCATTGTGGATATATTGTGACCTGTTTTACTCTAAATAGGACTCTGTGACACCAGTTCGGACATCTATTCATACCAGTCATACAGGGTGACAGGCGAGTACATTCTCTGATCATTTCATACTTGTTAGGACTTATATTCTTGCTCTAGATTACTTTACATGATGCTGTCACGTCATTATCAAGGATTAGTACTATATGGATCTTGTCATGCGATGTTATCTCGCTTTTCACGAACATCTTGTATTTCTTGTACACCGCTTTCATGTATACTCTTGTGCAATCTTGTACTCTCACGATCACGTGAGCAAACATGATAAAAACCTCTTGTACAAGGTAACGTAACTTGACTGGATCGTTGTGCATTAATTAGGGAGGGTGAGTAGGAAATGGTTATGTGATCAAAATCCTATCTTATGAAATCTTGTGAAATCATGTATATGTCTATTGTATACTCACGTATGATGGAGTTACCCTTGCATTGTCCTAACCCGTTTATATAACCATCTCATGCTCTAAATCACAGGTTACCTACAGTTCTTACTTATCATATATATAGATATTTCCAGTTATCAAATCTCTCTTATTTTTATATATGTTCTTTATAGTCCATGTATCTTACTCTTTGCATGCTTTACATTTTCCAACATGATATGAACTGCGTGAGATATATTGTGCTCGTTCCTGTCCTGACTGGACATGTTGAAAATATTACAGATGATGATGGTGACTGTCCTACCTTCTATGGGATACATGAGGGTGACCTTCAGTAGCCTGAGGAGCATCTAGCTCAGTAGAGGGTACCTAATCTAGTCTAGTGTTTATAGTTTTCATTTTGTATCGGATTGTTCCGATTGTTAGTTGTGACTTAGTTATATTTCAGGTCTTGTACTTATTTGTGTTGGACATCTACTTTGTGTGGTGTGATAACTCTATTTATATTCAGTTTCTTCCTTTCATCTGATTCCATATCATGCTCTATCTTTCCTAGACTTGTGTTTGAGATATAGAGTTGAGATGTTATGTTATACCTCCGTGCGGAGATGACAGGTTTATATATCTTGTTGTTAGATGTTAGATGTTATAGATGACCTATACAGCGTTCTACCGCCGACACTGCAGCGTAGGCTGGACGTACCCACATTTTTGTGCCCCTAACCAGGGTGCGGGTCGTGACAATAAGCCCCCGAAGGGTGGTAAGCCCCCGAAGGGTGGTACATAGTAGACCCATAAATGGGATAAGGATTCTAGGAAGACTATGTGATCATAAGAGTATATGTCACAAGTGATCGAAGAACCAACGAAGCATAGTGATACGCCATGTAAGTGAAACGCACAGAACATAGAGTACCTGATGCTCCCTAAGGATAACATCTCAAGAAGGGATCCATATAGTACCAATCCGTGTGACCAACGTGACAGTACAAGTAAAGTAATCTAATGCAGGAAATAATTCTAAGCAGGATATGAAATGATCAGAGAATGTACTCGCCTGATAACCTGAACAGCTGATAAGTATAGGGGGGTCCCACTGAAGCCACAGAGTCCTATTTAAAGCAACACAGGTTACAAGGTGTTCAAGTTGTACTAAATGAATCTCTACAGGCAATCTATATTATTCTAGGTTCTTCTAAGTCAATTTAACTCTAGGTCAACTCCGGTCAATAATTTAGTCAAACTAGGTCAAGTGTTGACTTACAGTTGACTTTGGGTCAACTGGTCAACTCTGGTCAACAAGGTCAATTCTAGTCTAATTATTGAAGATATAAAGTGTACTTCGTTATTCGTACGTCGAAACTTACGACACGCAAATCGAGATAAGAATATCAATGGTAAAGTTGATAATCTTATTATAGTGATCCACGTGTCCATCTTGTCAATTTCAGCAATGTGAGATCATTGGAATTGACTGAGCTCAGTTTCGTTGTACTAATCTCGAAATACGAACATTATAAGAATTAATTATTAATTATTTATAAAAAGACTAAACTCAGAGAAACTATCAACAAATATTGTCGGACGATGAAATAAACATCGCCAACGTGTCCAAAATGGTCAAATTAGCTAGGATAGCCTACCCATCGGTCGGTCCAATTTGGACACAAGGACAAAAAGGTAATTTCGGGTCAAAACGGTGTCCGTATCGGAGCCGTTTTGCACCAAAAAACGTGCAAAAAAACAAGTCTACAAAATATAAAAAATTATATGTCCACGAAACCAGAATGACGATACGAACCCAACGGTATCTCCAGAATTGGATTTCGTTGACCCGATCTCAATTTGGCCCGTTGACCAGAACTTAAAATTCCGGTTTGCACGGAAATGCGTACCGGAGCCAAAGTTCTCAAAACTTAGCAAACTACCTGTCAACGAGTCCAGAATGATGATACGAACTCAACGGTATCTCCGAAATTGGATTCCGATGAGCCGATCTCAAAATGACCTGTTGACCCGGATATTGGTATCCGACTTGCACCGAAATGCGTGTCCGATCCAATGTCCACCAAAACCTAGCAAATTATATGGTAACGAGTCCAGAATGACGATACGAACTCAACGGTATATCCGGAATTGGATTCCGATGAGCCGGCGTCAAAAAGTCTCGTTGACCCAGAATGTGGGACCCACTTTGCACCGAAAAACGAGCCAGGGCCCACGTTCTCCAAAACTAACAAATTTTATATGAAAACATGCCAGAACGACGCCACGAGTCTAATGGTGGTGTCAGAAATAAAATATGGAGTTCCGTGTTCAAAAATAGAATTTTACAAGTTGGAAATTACGAATTCGGACGGCCAACTTTGGCGTCGAATTCAACTAATCAAACAAGATCACAATGAAACAAAAATGGAGGGGTAGTAAGAGGGTTATACCAGCTTCGCACAGGAACTGGTAGCGCGCCAAAAGGAGCTGCGGTAGAGGAGATACAAGCTGACGAAATTGGCCCCGCGAAACTGTCCAAATTTAATACAATTTAAACGGTCAACTTGGTGGCCGGTTTTGATGTATCAAACGATAAAATTAACGGACGAAAATCGACAGGGATGAAGGTGGATATACCGAGATTGTGACGGAGCAAAGAAATCACCGATCCAACGGTCGGATTTCAGGAAAAACGTGCGCGAAGTTGCTGCGATGGGGCACGATTTCAGTCTCGTTCCCGAGCTCGTCACGACGGGACGTCGTGCAAAACGCACGAATCGCCTCCGATACACGTCGGGGAGAGGGACGATGTCCATGGGGCCTATCCCGGGGATGCGCCCGGCCAACGGGGGGTCGGCCACGCCGACCACGGTGGCCACACCGACGGCGGCCACGCCCGCACGCGCGCATAGCGCCGTTCCCTGCCGCGCGTAGCATGACGCTGCTGCTGCAGTGCCGGCGGCGCTCGCACTGGCCTGCTGCGATACTCGATGGCGGGGGCTGCGTGGCCATGTGCGGCGGGGCGGCGCCACATGGCTACGGCGGCTGTGGTGGTGGTTAAGTTGTTGGTGGTGGTTACGGTTAGGTGGAGAAGAAGGAGGAGGAGATGGAGGAGGAGATGTGGCGCGGGCTCGGCCAAGGTGGCCGGAGCCACGACGGGGGGGGGGGGGGGTGGTCGATCCAGTGGGAGGAGAGGGAGGTCGGGTTTGATTGGAGGTGGTGGTCGGGTGTATGTAGCTGCTGGTGTTGTTGGAAAATTAGAAAGAAGAGAGAGAAAGGAGATGAGTTCATTAATGTGAGAGAGAGAGAGAGAAATGAATTTTGGGAGCTAAGTCCAGCAACTGCGAGCTAAGTCCACCAACTGCGTGCTAAGTCCAGCAACTGCAGGCGTACCACCGCCACCTTCTTATTCTCAGGTGTCCTAGCTGCTTCCAGAACCACCTCGATATCCTGAAGCCAAGCGTCCGCGGCAATCGCATCTTCACTGCCGTCGAAGAAGGGAGGGTTCAGGCGCTTGAAGCTGTTGGCCGTGCTGTTCCCTGGATGACTACCTCTGGTCAAAGCATCTGCCACTGTCTGGTGCAAGGCGTCTCCTCTGCGATCTTGAGAAGTTATCAAGGCCCTGATGAGTCCCACCAAGGTGCCATCATCCGGCTCAGCAGGCTGAACGGGTTAAACTGGGGGCTCTCCTCCAGGAGGTATAACTCTGGAGGCAACTCTGGAATGCTGGGCTTGATCTCCAGGTTGCTGGTCCATGGGAGGTGCTCCACCTTGCTGATCGGCGGGGTCAGGTACAGTGCCGCTGAAGAAGACGACACAGGGAAAATAATAAGGAAGGACCAGGACAGATCAACGATACAAGCACATGATCAAGGCAAGAATCCAGAGATTCAGAGGATATGAACGGAGATCAAGGACGAGTAATGATTGAGACATCTATTCGGTAAACCCTCACATTTCTTGATTGACAAGACCTGCATGGGCCACCACTTAAACCATGTCACGCCCCAGAACCAGAATACTGGAGAGCGGGGGCGAACATAGCCAGCTATGTATATTGAAATGAAGTTCATCTCGCTATACGGTCACGGCTGTCTAGATGCGAGGCTTTACTACAAGCCAACGGTCACTTAAAGTCAAGCCTATTGTCTCAATCTTAAGCAAGTAATATAGTTATAAGATGTTTGACCACCAAATATATATAATAAAAGGCGTCCCAAATATTACATATCAGCTGATCATGAAGCTAGTCGTACAAAATGCGAGGACTAGCAAGAGTTAAGTCATACATAATCAACCCTAGGATTTGTTAATCATGTTTACAGCCCGTAGGCAGACAGTAAGTAAAGGTGCATCGAGCTAACAGGTGCTCGTCGGCTAAACGCCTCAAAAGAATAAATTTACAATAGAGTGAGCGAAACAAAATAGAAAACCCACTCGTAGCCCGGGTTCCTTCTAGTCGCCACCATCGGGCTGGAGGTTCGGATCCTCGGGAGCTGCTCCGAAATCTGGCCACACAAAACCAGCTGGGTCAAACCCCAAAAAGAGCAAGTGCCAGAAAGGAGGCCACAAAATAAGAACAAAAGCCAGCATATCAGAACATAAGAAATGAAATAAAAGTACAAGTAATAAAGGGCACGTCAGGACAATAAACGACTAGGAACGTGGAACCATTCTGGAAACCAGGTTACAAACCGTAAACCAAACAAGGACCGGGGTTGTAACCCTTCGCCTGAATATCTCCTTGTCCCTACCCAATTATTGTTAATGCAAGTAAAACAATCATGTTCAGGAGTACCAGGGTACAGGGACTAGACAAGACTTAGACAGGGCTAGACATCATCCATTCACAAGCGGCCAAGCAATTACTACGGCTTACTACTTTAACTAACTAGGGTTGTCACAAGCCTAATTACTAACAAGATGCAATGAGAATTTCCCAGTCCCAAGCCCTGCAGACCATCCAGTTATCCTTCCGCGGGTTGAGAGTATGGTTGGGTACATCGCCCCGGAGGCGATATACCCTTAGGTGACTTAGAGGGTGCAACACATGACAGTGCACTGGAAATGTGCTCTACTCGTCGGCAAGCTACAAGTCCAATTAAGAGCGCCCAGATAACGAGATTGTATGTGACTGGAAATTCTCCATGAACTATAGTTTGATCTAATCATTAGCCTAATCCATATTCAGTATGAATCCCTGACCGTGGAAACCAGGGAGTCACGTCCTAGACATGATGCAAGACAAGACAAGTGGATTGCACAAGCAAGCAAGCAGGAACACCCACGGTGTCAAGTTAATTATAAGAGTCAAGTTACAAGTTACAAGTCAAGTCAAGTCAGGAGTGCGCCGCCACGGGCCACTATCAAGTTATTAAGATAAATCATGTCAGGGTACTTGTCAGGAGTGCGCCACGACGGGCCACTATCATATCAGGTTGGTCATGTCAGGAGTGCACCACTACGGGTCACTGTCGTGTTATGCTAGTTCCTTGTCATACCATGCCATGTACAATAGTCATTCCAAACATATTAAGTAAAATCAAGTTCATGACAAAAGGCGTAAGGATATAAAATGGGCGTAAAATATCTAATAAAATATCAATATACAGGGCTAAAAAAGAGCCAAGCTTAAGGAAAATAAAACCAAATCTCCATGATTGGACAGATTGCGCAAGGGTCCCTGGGGTCGGGTTGCGCAGGGTGTCAGCTGCGCAGGGTGCCAAGTGCGCAGGGGTCAATTGTGCAGGGATCAATTGCGCATGGATCAATTGCGCAGGGGTGGAGTGCGCAGGGTCCAAGCGTGTGGGGTTAGATTGCACGGGAGCCAACTGCGCAGGGGTGAACTGCGTAGGGGCGGATGGCGCAGGAATAGACTGCGCATGAACAGGCTGCGCATAAGCAGACTGCGCATGAACAGACTGCGCATAAGCAGACTGCGCATGAACAGACTGCACATAAGCAGACTGCGCATGAATGGATGGCGCATGGGGCTGAGCGCAGTTCGCCAAGGGGCAAGCAGCGCGGTCGGTGCTGCGCTAAAGAGCGCAGGCTGAGAGGAGGATGCGCAGTCCAGCACTGCGCTAAAGAGCGCAGGCTGTAGTCTGCTACTCCAGGCCGAAAAGAACACCAAGAACACCAAGAATTCAAATTTTCATATCTTTGCCAAATCAAAGCCAAATCTAGATTTTCAAAGGGCTAACTTGAGTAAAATTGAATTCTCTTCCACATGGAAGCATCAAAACCCACAAAAACCCAACTAAAATAGATCAAAACCATGTAAATCCAAAAATAGAGAAAACTTAGATCTAGAACAAAGGAGACTCCAAATCACAAAATATCAAATTCTAATGTTCATCTCCATGGCCTAATCTAGCTAATGGACAAATAAAATAGGGTTCTCATGTGGTGGCAAGGTGCACTTGCCTATGGGTGGAGGTGTTGTGTAGAGGAAGAAGAAGAAGAATTAATGGAGGAAAGTAATGAAGAGAGAGAGTGTTAGGTGGAGATTTTAATGGTGGAGGATAAGTTGAGTGTAGGGTGGAGGTTAGCTAAGGTGCTCCAATGCAAAATAAACCAAACCAAACCAAACCAACCTTCTCTACAACATAAAACCAAACCAAGTCAAAACCCATTTTACGAGGAAACCAAAATCTGCAAGTCGAGCCAGAAATACAATTACAGGCCAAAATCTGAGAAAATAAAATACAGGTCCGTAATACGTATACGCCTGATAAAATACGTATTCCGAATATGGGTGTTACAACTGCTAACGAAATGCTACCTATCTGATCAAGATTGAAGCTATTTTTGCCGTATGAGTCTGTATTTCATATTCAATATAATTTTCATATTTATTGAGTCGAGGAATACTTTGTACACCGAGTCGTACTGACAAATAGGCTATCCCAAAATATTTTCAAAAATATTCTATGTTTTGAAAATAGTCTATTCTTACAAAAGCTCCTAACTGCTTAAACTTTTCAAATAAGCCAAAACCAAAATCTATTTTATAAAACATCCCAAAAATCAATATTGGCCCCAGGGGAATTCGGCCAAAGTTCGGCCAGAATTCTGTTGGTGCCCGTTGGTTTTTGAACTTGGTCCTACTGCAGTTACAGATGCAACGACTATTTGCCGATATTATCTCAAAGAGTTCTGTCCGAATTCTGCATGAATTCTGTCAGAGTTCTGACTTTAGAATATCTATAAATAGAGAAGGATTTCAATCATTTCAACTCACTCATTCACTTTCTTATCTCTTCTCTCTAAGCTTAAACGTCTTCCAAAGTGTTCTAAAAGCTTTCATTTTTTAATCCCAAGCCAGTTACAATCCTCTAGTCGATTTGCCAGTGCGGTACGGTCTAGAAATTTTAGAGATCGTAATTAGAGGCTTGATTGAAGGAAGATATTTCATAATTGAAGTTGGTCGAGTACTTCGTATCAAAGCTCGCGTTGTAGAAGTTGCAAGGACTTTGTATGAAAACTTGCGGTATTTTCTAATAGTGGATCCAACTGGAGGCTAGAGTTCTTCCGACTAGAAAAGTCCTCACAAGAGAGAAACCAGTGTACATCGATGTCTTTACGTTTACTTTCTGATCTCTGCCTTTATAATTTATTTACTTGTGATAAATATATGTGTGTGATCTTGTTGCTAACTTTTTAATTAGTCCCCAATTTTTTGCATCCCCAAACATCCCCATGCTATCCATCGCTGGAAGTCGTTTTAAGTCATCTAATCTTAACCATTGATTTGAATGGTTCAAATCAATGGTTAAGATTAGATATCTTAAACTAGATCCAACGGTTGTTAACATGGGGATTCGCATTCCCTCATTTTTTTGTATCCCCAAGCATCCCCGTGTTATTAACCGTTGGGTCTTTTTTAAGTCATTTAATCTTAACCGTTGAATTGAACCATTCAAATTAATGGTTAAGATTAAATAACTTAAACAAGATCCAACAGTTGATAACATGGGGATGCTTGGGATATATATATATATATATATATATATATATATATATATATATATATATATATATATATATATATATATATATATATATGAGGAGGAATCCATATTCTCCATTTTTTGCATCCCCAAGTATCCCCATGTTATTCACCGTTGGATCTTGTTTAAGTCATCTAATCTTAACAGTTGATTTGAATCATTCAAATCAATGGTTAAGATTAGAAGACTTAAACAAGATTAGATGACCATAAATGTTTTACAAATGACCATCGAATGGTCCACAATGTCATGTTTCGATCTTGAAGCATCGCATAGTCTCTACTTAGCTTGATGTCGTACAAGCTTAAGTTATACTTTTACAGTATCGCACATTAACAAAATAGACTGAATAGATAAAGAAGAAGCGAAACTTTAATACAGAAAATCAAATGAACATAATGAAACCAGGGCCGACACTAAGCGCATGGTGTTCAAGACGAACTTTCAAAATAGGACCCATATATAATATAATAAAATAATTAAAAATTAAAATTATGCTTACCACCAAGATTTGAACCAAGGACCTCTAGAGTGCAAGACTAATTAATATATTAACTATTACATCAAATTTATTTTGTATTAACTATTACACCATAATAGTTTTTATATAACTAACAACTTACATCTTAATTTTGGGACTCCTGTAAATATGGGGTCCGGAGCGGGTGCACTTGCTTAGGGCCGACTCTGAATGAGACAAGAACAAAATCTTCCTTTGTTGATACTTTGCAGCAGAATACAAAGATGGACTTTTTCTGGCCAACTAAAACTGCCAACTTGGCTTATAACTTTTAAACCTGAAATGAATTACAATAATTTCGTTCCATACATTACATCCCTTTATACATACTACTAAAAATATAACCTTTCTTGACACTCTATTTATTGATGATTTTAACTATCTATAATAAAAAATACTATTTTTATGTAACAATTTTAGAATGACCGTTGAAAGAAACTGTTATTATTGATGGTTTTATAAAGATCATCAAAAAAATTATTTTTTATTGACATTTTAAAATAACGATCAAAAATTAGTTTTTATTTTTAATTAATAGGACTAAATTCTCACAACTTCTTAACCTAATCCTCCCGAAATCCAAGTTCAAAAGTTATTTTTTTTGGATAGTTAGACTTTGGGTCTCGAATAAGTTAGGGTATTTGTGTTTGGGCTGCCATAGTAGACATAATTAGTATTTGAGTCTCGAATAAGTTAGAATTTGTGTTTGGGTCTCCATAATAGACATAATTAGTGTTTGGTCTTGGACTAACAGTTGACTATTAAAATCCAACTAAAAAATAAAAAAAAGAAGAAAGAAAAAAAATGAAAAAATAGTAAAAAATAAAAAAATGAAAAATAAAAAGAATGAGAAGAAAATGATGAAATTAAAATAAAACAAAAAAAGGATAAAAAAACTAAAATGCTGAAACAAAAAAACTTAAAAAATATTAGAAAAAAGAAAAAGGGTAAAAACAAAAAAATAACAATTTTTTTTTGTCAGAGCAAAAAATTATACCCACTTACTCTTAAAGGATTGGATTTTCAAGTTTTGTGGACAAATTATTTATCCGGGTATTCGTAATTTTCGAGAATATATTTTTTATCCTAAACCAAACATGGGAATAAGTTTCCCATAATAAATTGGCCATAATATTTATACTTTAGGTCTCGATATTTTTTGGCAAATTTATTTCCGAAAATTACAAATACCCGGACAAATTTATTCACACAATAAATTTATTCCCGTCTTTCTTTTCTCTGTTTTTAATATTTTTTTTATTTTTTATTTTCTCTTTTTTGTTTTGTTTTTTTTGTTTTCATTTTTCTTTTTATTTTTGTTGGATTTTGAGAGTCAACTATTAGTCCAAGATCCAAATACTAATTATGTCTATTATGAGAACTCAAACACAAATATTCTAACTTATTGGAGACCCAAACACTAATTATGTTTATTATGGAATTCCAACCAAAAATATCATAACTTATTCGAGACCCAAAGTCTAAATATATCTATTATGGAGATCCAAACATAAATATCCAAACTTATTCGAGATCCATACATAACTCTGATACCATTATGTCACACCCCGCTCCCGGAAGAGCGATCGTCCTCATTAAGGCGTGATGTCGCACGAGCCTAGGTTGTGCTCATGCAAGGCAGTTTTCAATAACGGCCGATTACAACAGCTTGCGACGGGGTCGTCACACAGAAGTCCGAAGCAGAAATATTGAATAACCAGTGTATTGCCAGTGGAAAGTTAAAACAAACACAAGTCATACAAAATGCTCTTTATTGATTCTGAAACAAAGATTACAAATATGGCACGAGACTAAGATTACAACGCTCAGTTCACTTTTTCTAACAATGCAAGTCACTCCGCTCTCTCTCATCTCTCAATACAATGAAACATAGGTGCCCCTTTGGCTTGCAACTTGAAGATGCTTCACATAGGCGATGTCCATACATTATGTTCCGTATAGGTGAAGACTTCAATGCGGTCGCACGCCTCGAAACGCCAAGGAACTCCATGTCTCGGCGCATCCAAGCGAGCTCCACCTCGAGCGAGCATGTACCTGTCACCTGCGCATCCAAGCGAGCTCCACCTAGAGCGAGCATGTACCTGTCACCTGCGCATGAAAACTAGGTGGGTGTCAGTACACAACCGTACTGGTGTACAGGCATATCGTAAACCCAAACTTAAACCAACAAGTTTATTTAATGTGTGCAACTTTTATGCCTTTGATTGTCTTTCTAGACTTTTCTTGGGATCAGTTTTAGGGTATAGACCTGGCCTATTTTGTGTCTCTAGACCATCACCGTACTTCGTACTGATAATTTACTTATCTTTGTGTCTCTAGACCATTCTCGTGCCAACAACATCGACGTACCGACTCGTGCTCGCCTTTTTGGCTCATACACTTAGACGCAACAACATCGTGCCATAACTCTGTTCGTGATTCAAACATCGAGGTCACGCCTCACAACTCAATGTGACTTAACCAACTTACCTTTACGGCCCTTCCAGACTTAACACGAGATGACTAACCCAAATTGTGGAACTTGTGTTGACGACTCAAGCATGACGCCACATCTCATGCCGAAGCATGTATCTTTACGTATAGCCAAATCTTATACTTCATAATATTTGAGGTACAGACCATGCACATATTTATTGTATCATTCGTGCCGTGATTATACTCCTTGTAACTCAACTGATACCGTGCATGCGGATTGCCGCTCAGCACACCACTTATCTATATAAAAGGCCACTGGCATGACAAGACATCGTGGACATAGCTCGGATAGACGGCGGGTACTTTAATATAAGGTAGTGAGTCCCATAGAATGCCCCCGACATAACCTGGTACGGTACAATCCAGCACTGCTATAATGTCTTTCCCCTAGGTCGACCAGGCCCCAGCGCCCCGACATAATACCAGTCGAGGAAGAAATCGTTGTGCACAAGTTGTCCATGACCACGCACCTACGAGAACATCTAGACTGACATAAATGCATGGCCTAATTTGTGGTACGATTCGAACCATACTTAGCAAGGCGTGCATAGGAACCATGAGACTCCCAAACGAGGGACCGTCGTATACTTTACAAAACATGCATAGGAACCATGAGACTCCCAAACGAGGGACCGTCTCAGCGACAAACGGTCGCATGAACTTTCCATTCTTTAAGATCCAGGAAACGACTACTGCATAGCCTTCCTACTTAACGTAAACCAAATGCGTCCATTATGTGCCATCGAACTTAACGTAAACCAAATGCGTCCATTACGTGCCATCGATCGTGGCATACTTATCGTTGAAACAACCGTGTTTCATGCCCTAAACCTAACGTGTTTCGTGCGACACCTTCGCCCAAGTCATATTGTATATGACGAGCCTTGAAACCGTAGAAACACATGGCTATATAAAGCCGTAAACCCGTGGGACTGTGCATAAGCTCAACTTGAACAACCGAGTTCTTTGAGCGACTTAACCTGTGGCATCTTCTGTTAGACTGACAGTGAGACCATGGGATATATTTGCTATGCAAGCAGTGGAATCATAGGGACGTGCCTGCTATGATGTCGGGTCGATAGCCCGTGGCATAACTCAACTTAACCTAATTCGTGTTTGGTCAAAAGACCCAGTGGTGTGGATTCTAAGCATCAGCTCAACCATTCAAGTTATATATCACTGACTCAAGACCACGAGATTATTCTCTTAGCTATGTGGGTTCATCTCTTTTATTATCAAGCCTACTCAGTGCATGAAAATAACATTTTATTAGTGTGAAGGCCAAGCAAAGGCAGGTTCTATATCACTGACTCAAGACCACGGAAAGCCATCATGGTGTGGATTCGAAGCATCAGCTCAACCATTCAAGTTCTATATCACTGACTCAAGACCACGAGATTATTTCCTTCGCTATGGGGGTTCATCTTTTTTATTATCAAGCCTACTCAGTGCATGAAAATAATATTTTATTTGTGTGAAGGCCAAGCAAAGGCAAGTTCACCGAAACTACCCACATGAACGAGGGCTCGACCGTATAGAACTTCGAGCAAGCCGTTCAATGGTTAAGGCCAAACGCCGTTGGCATTTTGATTCCTCCGCTTGAACTGAGCGGGACGGGGTATTATATTATACACCACTCAGAAAAGTTTCGTCCTCGAAACTTACTGAGTAAACACTCATCGACTTATCTCAAACATAGGCAAGTTATGCCCATCACGCACACGGACAACTTAGTTCTAGGGCAAACCACCCGAGCGGTATCCTTAGTACATTTCGAATCCAACGTAACCCAACCGATCATTTGTTTCTCCAAGTCAAAACCCAGTATTATCCATCCTTAACCAATCTCCGAAACCTGACTTGCATAAATGCCTCGATCATTATTCGAGTTCGTTTCTAATCCAACGATCGCACTACCATCAATCATCTGGAACTGAAGTCCAACATCTTGTAGTCCAATCCATTCCCATCATTCGTCAAAACATCCTAAGATCATAAGTCCAACTTTCACGTTTTGATTCTACATACTAGCTACCCTAGCTCTATAATCTACCCATGCGAGTCTCGCTAAGGTCGATCGCACAATTCTACCTCTCGAAATAGGGACGTATTGCCTAACCACTAGGCCATATCTCCAGGCTAAAGCCAACGTCCGTATTGGAATCACTGTTCCTGAATAATAATATCAACACCGACCCTAATCCTAAGGTCAAACCAAAGTTGATAGTACAAATTTTTTTACCCAAGCTCGTATTACTCCGATTTCTAATTTCGAGCATATATTCTCCTATTCGCACTTACAACACTTAATCAAAGGGGTCCGAGTCATTCAGCAAAGCCATCCTACGGTAAGTCCTGCTCAACCAATTTTCATGACATATCAATATCGCATGTCCAAACTAGCAATTTGCGTAGTCTATCTCTTTGAACATGTTCGATATAATCTACCTATCCAAGTCAAGTACACCACAATACGATTTGTCACTAAACCATAATTTTTATCTCATATTTCCTAAGTCGTTTAACATAATTTACGTATTCGATTACAAGATCGTCTAGCATAACAATATGCCATGCTCCAATCTTCTGCAAGTTCGATTATCCATGTTGGACATGAAATCACCATGCCAATGCTCCCACATGATAATCGTCCTCATCGGGACGTAACTCTTCCTTTGAGTCTAGACTAATTTATTCTCGATATGTATATTGGATCTACTCAATCCTCAAACTTTATCGTCAATCACAAATTTAAACAATCCTCGAATTCGCCTTCATGTCAAACCACAAGTCAACATATTCCAATTTCCACGCCCTGATCTCCCGCAAGTTCGATTATCCCCACTGGACATGAATCACCATGCCAGCGCTTCCGGAGAATGATCGCCCTAATCTGACGTGGCGCATATACGAGGCTGGAGTTACGCTCGCACAAGACAAGAACATCAATATTATGGTTATCATCAAAACTATCAAGACACTTTCGTTTCCATCCAAGTAATATATCAATCCATTCTCAAACTTTTCCTAAAGTCATAACAATTCTCACATCATGATCATCAACTCTGTCAACATTTTCGTTTCGCATAGTTCGACTATCATTTATTCATGTATGCTTCAAGTTCATCTAATCAAGCAATCCAAACCATTTATTATTATCAAAATCCCAAGTATAGCATCTATATTGAACAATAACACTTTACACGACCGTCATTTCTAGAGTACCCCCGAGTTATCGTACATCGATCTTTGATACGTCTCGATACCATCGAGGACATACATAACCTGATGATTTTCCTTTACAACGAATTTTGAGTCACATAACTGATGCTATCATTTGAAACAGATATACCACAATCTCCCTGATATTCAAGATCAAATTCGATCGAACCCAAAATTATGTGTGTTCATCTGTCTATCTTAAGTCATCAAGCAATATATTTCCTCAAGTCGCATCATTTCATGTTAATTCAATTCATCGAGGAACATCTATCCCAAATACTTAGAGTCATTTTCATATATTCGAATCATTTCATGCACGCTAACTTTCGATCGTGCTAACTTTCGTACAAGATTCGTATCAGTTCATCGACCGAGTCATCCGTTTGTTACACCTTAACTTTTCCTCAATTTAATTTACCTACTCAATCATTTTTGTATTTCATACTTGCGCAATCCCAATCCAGTGTGCGTCATTTCTAGTTCGTTCGAGTCAACTCATCAAAAACATTTAAGATCCCAACTTACTCAATGATACTCAATCTACGGCTTTGCATACTGCGACGCTTGCTGATAGACTCATTGGCACCCCGATCCTCAGTCGACCATCATCCCCAAGCCATCCCATACACCACTCGGAGATAAAGTTACTCGATAAATCCTCGAAACAATTTTGAATCACAATCGATTACTTCGAATCTCCGTTCGAATCATTCCTCAAATTCAAGCATGTTCATCACTATATCGCATTGACGATAACATCGTCCGATGGCACCCCTATTGATAGTCATCCAGTAATCTATGAATCAACTCAAACTCGTTCTCATCTGAAGCAAAATGAATCCCGCATACAATTTTGCTACTCAATGTAAATCTTGGTATATATGCTCAGCCCGACTTAGCCAACCGTACTTTACATGAAACCATCTATATTCATCAAAATTTTCTTTCGTAAAATTTTACAAAATAGATAGACTTATTGTATGGACATCTCGCAGAACATTGAGAGAAAGCGCACCAACAATATCAATTACAGAAGGGATATTTAGTATGAAGTCATCAGAGTTAAAGAATTCAATCGGAGGCCAAAGGACGTAAAGCTGTGCACTGATACCATTATTTTATTCCTCGCTCCCGGAGGAGCTATCATCCTCGCTAAGGCATGATGCCGCACGAGCCCAGTTGCGTTCGTACAAGGCAGGTTCCATAACGGCCGATTACAACAGCTTGCGACGGGGTCGTCGCATAGAAGTCCCAAGTAGAAACATTGAAGAACCAGTATATTGCCAGCAAAAAGTTAAAATAAACACAAATCATACAAAATGCTCTTTATTGATTCTGAAACAAAGATTACAAATGTGGCACGGGGCCAAGATTACAACGCTCAGTTCACTCTTTCCAACGTGTTCCGTGCGACACCTTCGCCCAAGTCATATTACATATGACGAGCCTTGAAACCGTAAAAACATATGGCTATATAAAGCCGTAGACCCGTGGGACCGTGCATGAGTTCAACTTGAACAACCGAGTTCTTTGAGCGATTTAACCTGTGGCATCTTCTGTTAGACTGACAGTGAGACCGTGGGACGTATTTGCTATGCAAGCAGTGGAATCGTGGGAACATGCCTGCTATGATGTTGAGTCGATAGCCCGTGGCATAACTCAACTTAACCCAATTCGTGTTTGGTCAAAAGTCCCAGTACCAACTTTGAAAAGCCATCGTGGAGTGGATTTTAAGCATCAGCTCAACCATTTCAAGTTCTATATCACCGACTCAAGACCACATGATTATTCTCTTAGCTATGTGGGTTCATCTCTTTTATTATCAAGCCTACTCAGTGCATGAAAACAACATTTTATTAGTGTGAAGGTCAAACAAAGGCAAGTTCACCGAAGTAGCCCACCTGAACAAGGGGTTGCCTCGACCATGCGGAACTTCGAACAAACGGTTGAATGGCTAAGTCCAAACGTTGTTGGCATTTTGATTCCTCCGGTTGAACTAAGCGGGACAAGGCATTCTACCAACCTCCGACGAAGCCAACGGCAGCACCCCGACCGCACGATCGACCCCGTTTTTGACAGTTTTTGTGCCACTCTAGGGGAGAGGAGGACGCCATTGTGGAGGAATTCGACAAAAAGTTCGAGGAGCTCATCATCTCTCAGGTGATACTCCATTCATGGTATACTTGGTAACGATGTTTTCACCGATTTTGAGGTATTTTTGAACGGACAATTTATGAAAATCCTTGTTAATTTTTTTGAGACACTGATCCTGGTCGGCTCAAAAATCCTACAAAGTTGGTGCAATATAATCTTAGGTGGTTTTATAAAACTCCAAATCAATGAATTTTGAGGAATTTTATTATTTTATTCTATTTATATTCTCACCAACAATATATAATTATAACTACTAATATACTACCATATTTTTTTTCTTTCTTATCTATGTTTCTGTTCTACTTCGTCCAAACTATTCCTAATTTCTCCCCCAGTAAGTTTTAAAATCTCTCCTACTCAACTAGATGTTTCATTTCATACGTTTCTATTATTTTTGATTAAATATAGACTTCTAGTTTCTATTATTTTGATCAAATATGAACTTCTACTTAATGATCTAGTCATGGATTGGGTGGCAGTTCCTGCGTTTGGGACCATAAAATATATATATATATATATATATATATATATATATATATATATATATATATATATATATATATATATATATATATATATGTGTGGACTATTCCTACTTTCTCCTCCGTAAGTTTTTAAAATCTCTCTTCTACTTTCAACTAGATGTTTCTATTATTTAATGTTTTTTTATTATTTTGATCAAATATGGATTTCTAGTTTATATTATTTTGATCAAATATGAACTTCTAATTAGTGATCGAGACGTGAATTGGGTGGCAGTCAGGGACGAAACTATCTTAAGACCAAAGGGGGCCATGGCTCCCCTGAATATTTGATTTTTTTTATTACCTAAAATTTGATAAGAAATCTAAAAAAAATTATACTTAATAAAACATTATCAACATAAGATGTGGTCATGTGGGCTAAACCATTGCTTTAGGTCCATTCAATTCTTCATGGACCTCATCCAATTTAGTCAGACTCATAAAAAAATCATCAAACTTAGATGTGGTCTGAATTTAGTGTGAAGTTGGTTAGGCCATCTACAATGGCATTTCTCTCTCCCTATTTCTATGGTAGAAACACTTTTTGGAAGAAGAAAAAAAAACAATCTTGTTGTATGGCTTGCTTAGTACTAGCTCACTACTAGCAAATGCTGATGTGGCGGAGAGAGGTAACCAAGTTTACAGGTTTAACTGGTTAACATTAACATTAATATTAAAATAAAAATTAATGTTAATATTAATATTAATATTAATATTAATATTAATGTTAATATTAAAATTAATGTTAATATTAATGTTAAAATTAATATTAATACACTAATATTAATATTAAAGTTAATATTAATGTTAAAGTTAAAGTTAATATTAATGTTAATTCTAATATTAATGTTAATGCTAATTTTAATATTAATGTTAATGTTAACCCGCTAAACCTGTAAACTTGGTTACCTCTCTTCGTCACATCAGCATTTGCTAGTAGTGAGCTAGTACTAAGCTAGCCATACAGCAATTTCGAAAAAAAAAATTCTCCCAGTGGTTTCCATTCCAATTTTCATCCTAGTTGGTGCTGACGTAGGATGAAAAAAATTGTATGACTACATGTAGAAACTCTTATAGAAATTATTCATCTTAATATTGCCACACTTTCAAACTAAATCATAAAAATCTCCATTTAATATTCTCCTATCTTAATATTAGATAGCGCCTCGTAAGATATAAATTGAGAAACATTAGAGAATATATAATATTTATTTTTCAACTTTTGAAAAATAATCTTTTGTGACGTGATTTTTTTTGCTTGGGTGTTCGGCCCCTGTCCAATGCGAGTACTAGCTCCGTCCCTGGTGGCAGTTCCGGCCAACATTCGGATGATTTTGTTTATATATGGACATATACGTAATTTTATTCGTGTAAAATACTTTCAGAACCGCTTGTTAATAATTACCAAGCATCTGTTGGACTGGATTAAAAATCGCTACTTAAAATCACCAAAAACTTGTCCTCTTAACCTACAGGGGCGGCCCTGGCCCAGGGCAGGCCGGGCGACGGCCCAGGGCCCCCTGACGGAATGGGGCACCAACATAGAAGTATTTACAATAGAAATAGTATGTATTATGTGTCTTTTTAAACACAATGCATTGTGGTCTAATGGTTATTGGGAGGTCCTTGGTTCAAATCTTGACTACAATAAAATTTTATTTTATTTATACATTTTTTTATATTATGTATGAGGATCCATTTTTTTATATTCAGCTAGATTTCTCTATTAAATAAGTATAATTCTTGGAGAATTGCCTAAATTGTTGAGAGCATTCATTGCTAGTGTGGTTTACGGGCTGATGCTGGGATGTTTTTCAACTATTATGAAATTGAGCAATCCCATCTATTCATATCGGAAAACATGCATTTAGGCTGAATCTTGGAAATCATGGACTGGAGATGCAGCCATCAGAGGGATTTGAGATATATAATTTCTATACTACAAAATTTCTGTCTATATGATTGGTGTCTCTTGTGAACGCTAGTTTTAATAATTTGTTAGGTTTAAATTGTGTACTCCTTTGGAGAAGTTGGTGCATTTATCTTGTATCTTGATAGCATGGGGATATTGCCATAACCATAAATAACTTCGAGGAGAAATATCTGAAGAAGTATTCCCTTGTTCTTAGTGGACCTCTACTGGAGTGTTCCTTTATTTCTCTAAAAAATCTTCCCACCTGACCCCTACCGCCTCATGCAACAACAAGAAGAAAAAGAGTGGAGGGAGCAAGAAACACGTACGCCTCTTAGCATGGTTGGTTATCATATAGCAGGGCATGGTTCTATTATAGTTAAGTATCCCATATTGCAGGAGCAGACCCAGTTTGACACCGTAGTTTAAGGAGGAAGTCTTAAGAAGCAATGAGAATTTTTTTTTTCCTCTTTTTTTTTATAATGTTTTTGAAGGCCAAAGATTTGAAGGAAGCGTGAGTTATAGATTACCGCACGGCCTTCTCCAGAAATATCTTGGCAATATCCGCCTTCACCTCGAAGTCCAAGACAAACTAGTTGGCCGCGGGACTTCTATTCGAGGACCCCGCACTCAGCGTGTGTGGGACAAGTGGCTGACGACCCATCACCAACTCGGATGGGCTGCTATATGATGACTCGCTCCTCTGAAAATTGTAGCAGAACTGAGCGATGTCCAAGTGGTGCACCCAATCCCGCTGGTTTGCATTCACAAAATGTCGCAAGTACTCGTCGAGCAGAGTGTTGACCTGCTCCATCTGCGGATGAGAACTGGTCGAAAAGTACAAATTCGTCCTGAGGATCTTGAACACATCCGTCCAGAACTTTTCCGTGAAGCGGAGATCTCGGTCGCTAACAATGTTCTTCGGGATGCCCAAAACTTTACCACGTGGAAAAATAAAAAAGCGCGCGGCCTCCTCTGCTGTGCAATCCGTTGAAGCAGCAATGAAGGTCGCGTACTTGGAGAATCAATCCATCACTACGAGAATGGACCCAAGTGCCCCCACTTTCGGCAGGGCAGAGATAAAGTCCATTGATATACCCTCCTACGGTCGACTCAGCACAGAAAGAGGCTTAAGCAGGCCCCCAGGTCTCTGATGATCCACCTTGTCCTGTTGGCACACATGACAAGTGCACACATAGCAGTGTTCTAAATGGCGGCCGTCTAGGCGATAGGCAGTCTCTCTCCGCACCCCTTTTCGGTAGGCGGTGGAGTAGGCGGCAAACGGAGGTTGGCGGAGGTGAGGCGGCGTAGGCGGGCGCCAAGGCAGAGCAATACCTAACAAGATATTTTGTTCTAAAAGGTTTTGTAAGCATTACGGGCCTATGGTTCACTTTTATAAACTAAAACTTTATAAATCTTCGTTCTACAACTTAGTTATGCATGGAACACCCTAAAAATATACATATTATGCAAAACACAATGGTAAAATAGTAAAAAATGTTCAAAATATATCGACCACCTATGCGGTAGGCGAACTCTCTCCGCCGCGCACCCGACTACCGCCGTTTAGAACCTTGACACATAGTCTTCAACATCCTCGCGCATGCGAGGCCAATAGTAGACGGCCTCCAATAGTGCCAAAGTTCGCTTCTGTCCCGGATGTCCAGCCCACTTGGTATCGTGGCACTCCTTGAGTAGATGTCTCTGCAAGCCACCCCATTTAGGTACGACTACCCTGTCACCCTTTGTGTAGAGAAGTCTGTCCCTCAGCCAGAACCTTCATATTTTGCCTTTGCAAATGAGCTTCACCACAGCTTATGTCAATGGGTCCTCGACCATACGCACTTTGACATGATCAAGGATGTCTCCTTTGAGCAAGCAGACCGCTGCGAGCTCGACCTTTCTGCTGAGTGCATCAGCTGCATGATTTTCCTTGTCCGAATTGTATCGAATCTTCATATCGAACTCGGCCAAGTCTTGCCATCACGCTTGCTTGGAAGACAGTTTCTTCTGGTTCTGGAGTAGCTCGTGGCAATATTGTTCGTTGTCACGTCCTGACCCGAAAAATCGCGCGTCCTCGCATCGATTTTACCGAATCATCATCCTCGCTGGAGCGTCATGCCGTACGAGTCTAGAATTACACTCGTACAAGACAAGATGATAGGTTCTCAAAATGGTTATCTTTGATTTGATATTAGCAGCGGAAGAAATAAAGTATACAATACAATTCTCTTTATTCAATAAGCAGCAAAATTATAAAGACTTTCAATAGCTTAATTGAATCATGCCAGATTGGCTTACAACACTCAAGCTCTCTCTTACACACAAAGGATTTTATCGTTCTATACATCATGTCTTCTATATCCCGGCCGCATCATCTTGTTGCAAGTTCGAGCGTCAATGCTGTCGCATGCCACAAAGCACTACGACATTCCATGCCTCAACGCGTTCAAGCGAGCCTCCATCGCGATCGATCCATTACCTGCATCCTGCAAGCAATCTGGTGGGGGATCACTACTAATTATCTCGTGTACTGATCAGACCCACTTTACTAAACCGACATCAAGTAGATATATGAATCATGCAGCTTAACTTATGATCTTTCTATATTTGCGTTAGGGTCAATTTCATGGCAAATTCGAAAGCAGTTGTCACGACCCGCGTCCGCATAATCGGGTACGAGTGCGTGGATACGTCCATCCTACACTGTCGTTGAAAGCGGTAGTCAGCTGTCTATACCTTATAATGTCATCAATATGTTGGCACATTTTATTTTGATTATTAACAGCATCTTCGAAGTTTAGTTTTATGCGTCTTCAGATACATATCCTCTCAGAAGCTCAACTCATAAAGTCTTTACGTTCAAGAGCATCCATCCTTCGTATTGAAGATTGAAGCAGCTACCGACGCTCCTTGCATAAAATGGCGTCCTCCTGCTTAGAGTCTTCGTGTCTGTACAAGTCTAGGTATATCTGTAAAACACCTAAGGACGGATGACAAGTAAAAGAACAAGTCAAAATCAAATACCTACAGAGCGGCATACCGGCGGTATACCGTTTTTAGAGTCTAGAAAGTTGATGTGACAAATTGTCGGCATACCGGCGGCATGCTTCGGCATACCGGCGGTATACCGATTTTTTGTGTCCAGAAAGTTGTTGTGACAAATTGTCGGCATACCGACGGCATGCTCCGGCATACCGACGGTATACCGTTTTTAGCGACCCAAAAGTTGCTGTGACAAATTGTCGGCATACCGACGGCATGCTCCGGCATACCGACGGTATACTGTTTTTAGCAACCCAAAACTTGTTGTGACAAATAGTCGGCATACCGACGGCATACTCCGGCATACCGACGGTATACCGAGTTTCAAATATTTAGTTTTTGAATTGCTCTGACTAGCATTAATGGTCGCATTTAATGCTCTCAAACGGTCATTAATATGACCGTTACTATTTGGCCGGTATACCGACGGTATGCCGCTGCATACCGACGGCATGCCGCTGCATACCGACGGCATGCCGGTCTGCCTGTATTCAGAAGCATTAAATGCCTCCAACTCTTGGTTTTTCTATAAAAGAAAGCCCTCTCTCTCTTGAGGACTTTACCAACTCTAGCCATAAATTTTCCAACAACCAAGAGCTCCACCATTAATACTCTTCAAGCTTTTAATTGTCATCCTCTCCCAAAGTGATAGAGTATTTAAGAGTTGTAAATTTCGATCTTCACGTGTTAGAAGATCAACAAGTTTCTCTTCTCATTTGTTTGAAGTTAGCGAGCCTTCGTAAGAAAACTCGTGTGTAGAAGTTGGCGAGTCTTCGGATCCAAACTCGTGTTGAAGTTGGCAAGTTCTTTGGATCCAAACTCGTGTGTACTATTTGACTAAATAGTGAATTTAAGCCGGAGAGAGTTCCGGGACTGGATTGCCTCAAGCTAGGATACCAGGATATATCTTGTGTTTGATCTTCTTACTCTTTACTTTTATTTGTCATATATTGCTTCTGTTGCACTAGTTTATTTTATTACCCTATTCACCCCCCTCTAGGGTTCTACAATTGGTATCAGAGCTTTGTTCTCTTGATTTGGATTTACACCCTTTGAGTGATCCATGGCCTCTAACCCTAGTATCAATACCTTCCACAATGAAGGACACTCCACAAATAGGCCTCCCATATTTGATGGAACTAACTATAACTACTGGAAGATTAGGATGAGCATTTATCTGAAGTCCATAGATTTCGATTTATGGGATTGCGTGATAAATGGTCTTCCTACTCCTTCCAGAGTTATTGAGGATCTTGCTTCTGACACCCTTCGGGACACACTTACTGAAAATACCAAGAAGCTTGCGAGTCGAGATGCCAAGGCAATGAATGCTCTTTATTGTGCTCTCGACAGTAGTGAATTCAATCGAATCTCTACTTGCAAGACTTCCAATGAGATTTGGAAGTTACTTGAAGTCACACACGAGGGAACTTCACAAGTGAAGGAATCCAAGATTAGTAGACTCAAGCAAGAATATGAGTCCTTTAAAATAAAGCATGATAAATCGATTACTTGCATGTTTACTCGTTTTGGTGACATTATTAACCCTCTCTCTTCTCTTGGTAAGGAATATCCTGCTCATGAAAAGATCAGAAAAATTCTTAGAGGATTGACGAAAATTTGGAGTCCTAAAGCTACCGCAATCATTGAGGGGAACGATCTAACAGTCATGAACCTTGAGACCCTCATGGGTAAGCTGATGACTCACGAGCTCGATATGAAGGATCAAGAGGAATCCTCCATACAAGAGAAGGAGAAGACCAAAGAGAAGGAAAAATCTCTTGCTCTCAAAGCGACTAAGTCCTACTCTAAGGATAGCTCCGACGACAATGAGTCGGACGACGATGAAGAAATAGCTCTCACAGCTAAGCACTTCCGAAAGTTCCTAAAATTCAATAAAGCCAACCGCTTCAGACGGGACAACGAAGAAGATCCGGCGTGCTATCAATGCAGAAGACCCGAACACATCAAGAAGGATTGTCCGATGATAAGAAAAGACTCAAGCAAGTACGAGAAGCCTAGCAAGGGAAGCTCGTCCTCCAGAAAGTTCGCCAACACAATTATTTGGTGTGAAAGCGACGCAAGCGACTCCGACAACGACAAGGAGTGCAAACACAATGCCAACGTCTGTCTCATGGCAACCGATGAGGTACTTGATGATTTCTCCTTAAACACTGTTACCTATGATGATTTGGAGAAAGCTATTCTTGAATTGCATGAAGAACACAAAGGTGTTCGGAATAAATACAAGAAATCTCTTAAAGAGGTTGAAGCTCTTCATCTTGAAGTAGAGAGGCTCTCAAGCATCATTATTGATGTGAAGGAAAAATCTCCTGCTTCTGACACGGATGAAATAGAGTCCTTGCGACTCAAATTTCAAGAATCTATTGACACCATCAAGAAAAAGGATGATGAGATTCAATCCATGAGAAGCTCTTATGAATTTGCTATGCACAAAGTTCAAGATGCTAATAGGAGAGAATATGACACTTCTATTAAGTATAATGATCTTCTTTTGTAGTGTAAAAAATTTGGTAATAAGGACACTACTCACATGCATGCTCCTAGACATCTCCACACTCACCACAATGCTAGGAATACTTTATATATGAACACTACACACAAATCCTTTTCTAACACAAGAAAATGACCTTTTATTAAGAAAAACACTTCGCATCATGCTTTTTATTATCATCATCACAATACTAATGCTAGAGCTCCTCGCACTAGAGATTCACACATGCATGATTCTCACATACCTTCTTCTAAATCCTCTATGATTTGCAATTACTGTGGCTTGCATGGACATACGACCAATTATTGTCATACAAGGAAACTTGTTGACAAGAAAGTTTTTATGTGGGTTCCTAAGACTAACCCTCAAGGACCCATATGATCATGGGTACCAAAATGTTCATCTTCAACTTATATTGTAGGTGAAGAGTCCTCATGCTAGAAGCAAGTGGATTATCGATAGCGGTTGTTCACGGCACATGACCGGGGATGCTTCATTATTTACAACGCTATCGATGAAGAAGGAATGACACGTCTCTTTTGGTAACAATCTCAAAGGTCACATTATAGGAATAGTAATATAGGTTCCCCTCCTTATCCTTGTATTAAGAATGTGTGTCTTGTTACTAACCTTAAACACAATCTTCTTAGTATTAGTTATCTTACCGATAATGGTTATGATATTAAGTTTGTTAAGCTCAAATGCTTCATTACCGATAGTTCTAATGGATCTATTGTTTATGAAGGAATTAGAGAAAACAATATCTATGTTTTATATCTTGTTGAAGATACTAACAATGACAGGTGCTTAGTTGCTAACAATGATGAGAGTTGGCTTTGGCACATGAGGCTTGGACACGCCAACATGGATACCATCTCTCGTCTTGCTACCAAGAAGCTCGTAAGAGGACTCCCAAGTATTCCATTCAAAAATGATATGGTATGTGAAGAATACGAGAAGAGTAAGTTAACAAAGTCTTCCTTCAAATCAATCAACTCTGTGAGTACTTCTAGACCCCTTCAACTTATCCATATGGATCTTTTTGGGCCTAGTAGAGTTGCTAGCCTTGGAGGCAAGCTTTATGCTTTTGTTTTAGTTGATGATTTTTCAAGATTTACTTGGGTTATTTTTCTTGCTTGCAAAAGTGATACTTTTCGTAAATTTGTTGCCTTTTGTAAACGTGTTCAAAATGAGAAAGATTTTCTATTAACAAAATTAGAAGTGATCATGAAGGAGAATTTGATAATGCTGATTTCAAAAGATTTTGTGAAAAGAATGGTTTTGGACATGATTTTGCTTGTCCCCGGACTTCTCAACAAAATGGTGTTGTGGAGAGAAAGAATAGAACCCTTGGCTATATGGTCCGGGTTATGTTAAACCAATATAAGCTCCCCCAATATTTTTGTGCGGAAGCCGTTAATACGGCATGTCATGTTATTAATAGGGTCTTGATTAGACCTATTTCTAAGAAGACTCCTTATGAGCTTTGGTTTGACAAAATTTTCTCTATTAAATATTTCAAAGTTTTTGGTTGTAATTATTTTATTTTGAATACCAAGGATAACCTAGGCAAGTTTGAAGAAAAAGCCTATGAAGGAATATTCCTTGGATACTCTACTCATAGTAAAGGTTTTCGTGTTTTTAACAAAAAAAGTCTTGTTGTCGAAGAGTCAATCAATGTCTCTTTTAATGAACTCAACTCTTCTACATTCTCCTCTTCCAAGGATATTGATGACATCTCGTTTGGATTGGAGAACTCCTCTATTGAAGATCGTCCTTCTTCATCTAACAATGAAGTTGTGACTCCATCAAAAGAGTCTCCTCCTCTCGAGCCTCCTCAAAAGGATCTCCCAAAAGAATGGAGATTTGTCACCAATCATCCTAAGGAGCTTATCATTGGGGATCCTTCCTCCAGTGTTAGCACTAGATCCTCCACTCGTGATCTTTGTGCAAATGTGGCTTTTATCTCTCAAATAGAGCCTAAAAATATTAATGATGCTTTTCTTGATGAGTTTGGGAAGATAGCTATGCAAGAGGAGCTAAATCAATTCAAACGAAGTAAGGTTTGGGAACTTGTCCCAAAACCTAGCAATCATCCCATTATTGGAACAAAATGGATGTTTC
This sequence comes from Iris pallida, assembly GCA_029216955.1. NCBI lineage: Eukaryota > Viridiplantae > Streptophyta > Magnoliopsida > Asparagales > Iridaceae > Iris > Iris pallida. Next base: position 7,462,576 of record JANAVB010024597.1, on the reverse strand, counting down.
GTAACAAACTTAATGAAGATGGGTTAGTGACTTGTAACAAAGCCGCTCAAGGCTATAACCAAGAGGAAGGCATTGACTACGACGAAACCTATGCTCCGGTTGCACGGCTTGAATCCATTCGTATGCTTTGTGTCTTTGCTTGTTTTAATGACTTTAAGCTCTTTCAAATGGATGTCAAGAGTGCTTTTCTAAATGGTATTATTAAAGAGGAAGTTTATGTTAAACAACCTCCCGGCTTTGAAGATTTTCAATTTCCTAATCACGTGTTCAAACTTCACAAAGCCCTTTATGGCCTCAAACAAGCTCCCCGTGCTTGGTATGAGCGCCTTAGCTCTTTTCTTGTTTCTCATAATTTTTCAAAGGAAAAAGTTGACACAACACTTTTTATTAAATCCCATAATGGCACTCTCTTATTGGTTCAAATTTATGTCGATGATATTATTTTTGGTTCTACTAACAACACACTTTGTGTAGAATTTGCTAAAGTTATGCAGGAAGAGTTTGAAATGAGTATGATGGGTGAACTTTCCTTCTTCTTGGGATTACAAATCAAACAAGGACCCAAAGGAACCTTCATAAATCAAGCGAAATATACAAAGGACCTCCTCAAGCGTTTCGACCTTGACTCATCCAAATCAGTGAGGACTCCTATGGCCACAACGACAAAGCTTGACAATGATGAAGACGGCACATCGGTCGACATTCGTAAGTATAGAGGTATGATCGGTAGCTTACTTTATTTAACTGCTAGCCGTCCTGATATCATATTTAGTGTTTGCTTGTGTGCACGATATCAAGCCAATCCAAAGGAATCACACTTGTGTGCCGTTAAGCGCATTTTTCGTTATCTCAAAGGCACCATTAACATGGGTCTTTGGTATCCGAAATCCTCATCCTTTGAGCTTCACGGCTTTTCGGATGTGGATTTTTTCGGATGCAAGATTGACCGAAAAAGCACTAGTGGCACATGTCAATTCCTCGGGAAGTCTTTGGTATCGTGGTTTAGTAAGAAACAAAATCTTGTTGCTCTTTCAACCACTGAGGCCGAGTATATTGCGGCTGGTTGTTGTTGTGCACAAATTCTTTGGATGTCACAAACACTTTTAGATTATGGCATTTCTCATTCTTGCACCCCTATTAAATATGATAACACTAGCTCAATCAATCTCACGAAAAATCCGATTTGTCACTCACGCACGAAGTACATTGAAATTAGACACCATTTTCTTCGTGACCATCAACAAAAGGGAGATATTCGTCTTGAATTTATTGATACTACCTATCAGTTAGCCGATATTTTCACCAAACCGCTCCCGAAAGATTGCTTCACCTTCCTTTGCCGTGAATTAGGCATTTTATCCTTTGATCCATAATCCCTCTCGGCCGGCACACCGACGGTATACAGCGGTATACCGACGGCATGCCATTTTCGTTTCAGAATTAGGTTCTGTTTCGAAACTCGGCATACCGTCGGTATACGTCGGCATACCGCCGGTATGCCGGATGGAGGCGGACAGGATTTCAATTAAAGCTCTAGGCCCACTTTATTTCTCTCTCCCCTTATTCCTCTCAACCCTCATTAAATTCACTCCCATCCATCTCTTCCCTATTAATTACTCTCTCTTCTTTCACTTCTCAACATCCCATCACAATTAATACCCATCTCTTCACCTCCTCCATTTACTCCTCTTTCTACTCCACTTTCCAACCCACTACCTATTCCTTTCCCCATTACTTCCATCCGTTCCCAACACACCCTCCTTTCTTCAACCTCCAACCTTTCATCTCCCTACCCCTCTTTAAAACCCTATTTTTCTTATCTCTTCTCCCTACTCTCTCATCCACTCCAAAATCCTAACCTTCCTCCATGGCAAATCCAAAACGTCCCCGCTCCTCCTCCTCCTATTTCTTCAACACTTTCATCCCGGTGGCTCAACCTCACGGGTATGACCAACGGGTCTTTACCAATTCCTTGGCGGTCGAGCTATGGTTCCAACACTTCGTTCATCACAATGTTTTCAAGGGACGGACGATAAATTGGAACCTCTTCCCCGGTCACGTCTCCTTATTTGATGAGGCCGGCCTCTCCTCTCTCCTTCGGCGTCAAATACCCGTCTACCCCGCTGCCATCCGTCTATTCTATTGCAACTTGGTCCCGGACAACGACCACCCCGCCATTCAGTCCATGGTAAATGACCGTCACTTCCGTCTCACGTCTCGGGACATCAGGCACATCCTCGGCATCCCGGACAAAGGGGAAGCCTTGCCATCATTGGCTGCTCTTCACTCCTCAGCGGCGTCACCCTTCGACGAGTTATGCCGTATCATTTGTAAGGGCCCCAACCCTCCTGCCATCTCGGCCCTCTCTGTACAGCTGGAGCCGTTTTACTACGAGCTCCACAGGATAGTGTGCCATACACTCTTTCCTAAGGGCGGAAACTACGACGCGATTACCGGCGATGCCCTCGTCTGCATGTATTATCTTTATGCCTGGAAGCCCTTCTCATTCCCGAAGACTCTCATTCTTCTCTTCCGGCGTGTCATGCCCGCGGGAAAGTAGAACCTCTACTACGGCTCCCTTATCACTCTCCTTCTGGAAGCCCGGCAAGTTGATCTATCTCTTTGCTCCTCGGATGGCGTCCCTTCCTATCTTGCTGTTTCCCGTTCCCTTAGTGGCACCTCTACTTCACCTGCCTCGTCTTCTCAAGAGCAACCGGCATCCACTCCTGCTCCCACATCTACTCCTCCTGCTTCTGGCTGATACATGCCGCTGACTCAGCAGCACTTCGACATGCGCATGGCCCAGGCAGAGAAACAGATGAGGGCTCATACTCGTGGCCTTGGGAATCTGATTCAAGCCCGCTTTCATGATCAAGCTTACTTTATCCAGCGCACCATACAAGACCGGGACATGTATCTGGATCTCAATCTCCAAGATCCTATGTACCAGGGTTCGCGCTTCTCTGATCCCAATGCCTATGGGTTCATGTACCCGGACGGCATTGATCCTTATGGTGCCTTTCAGCAAGCTCAGGATGGTGGTGACGATCCGGCGGACGAGTAGGGGTGTCTTCCCTTTGGGTGATGGTCTAGAATAATGTGTGGTTTACTTATGTGTGTTTGTTTGTTTGTTTTTATTTCTGTCTTTTGTGGTCCTTCGGGGACCTTTGTGTGGTTGATCCTAGTACTTTGCAGTCCTTCGGGGACTTGGGTTATGTTTATCTCTTGATATCAGACTCTCGTGGGGAGAGTCGTTTTATTTTTTTTGTAGTAATGAACGTCTTGCATGTATTAAGCTATCACTTTCATATATAAATACATGTTGTTTATTCTATACTCTTGTTCTCATTATTGTAATTTTTTTTACAATATTTGTTTTCCTATCTTTGACTAAGTGACAAAGGGGGAGAAAACGTATTGAGGGGGAGTTGTCTTCCTACGGGGGAGCTACTCCCTGAAGATACTATCTCTCTATTTTGTCAATTATCAAAATGGGGGAGATTGTTGGCACATTTTATTTTGATTATTAACAGCATCTTCGGAGTTTAGTTTTATGCGTCTTCAGATACATATCCTCTCAGAAGCTCAACTCATAAAGTCTTTACGTTCAAGAGCATCCATCCTTCGCATCGAAGATTGAAGCAGCTACCGACGCTCCTTGCATAAGATGGCATCCTCCTGCTTAGAGTCTTCGTGTCTGTACAAGTCTAGGTATATCTGTAAAACACCTAAGGACGGATGACAAGTAAAAGAACAAGTCAAAAATCAAATACCTACAGAGCGGCATACCAGCGGCATGCTTCGGCATACCGACGGTATACCGTTTTTAGAGTCTAGAAAGTTGCTGTGACAAATTATCGGCATAACGGCGGCATGTTTCGGCATACCGGCGGTATACCGATTTTTTGTGTCCAGAAAGTTGCTGTGACAAATTGTCGGCATACCGGCGGCATGCTCCGGCATACCGACGGTATACCGTTTTTAGCGACCCAAAAATTGCTGTGACAAATTGTCGGCATACCGACGGCATGCTCCGGCATACTGACGGTATACCGTTTTTAGCAACCCAAAACTTGCTGTGACAAATTGTCGGCATACCGACGGCATGCTCCGGCATACCGGCGGTATATCGAGTTTCAAATATTTGGTTTTTAAATTGCTCTGACTAGCATTAATGGCCGCATTTAATGCTCTCAAACGGTCGTTAATATGACCGTTACTATTTGGCCGATATACCGACGGTATGCCACTGCATACCGACGGCATGCCGGTCTGCCTGTATTCAGAAGCATTAAATGCCTCCAACTCTTGGTTTCTCTATAAAAGAAAGCCCTCTCTCTCTCTTGAGGACTTTACCAACTCTAGCCATAAATTTTCCAACAACCAAGAGCTCCACCATTAATACTCTTCAAGCTTTTAATTGTCATCCTCTCCCAAAGTGATAGAGTATTTAAGAGTTGTAAATTTCGATCTTCACATGTTAGAATTTCAACAAGTTTCTCTTCTCATTTGTTTGAAGTTGGCGAGCCTTCGTAAGAAAACTTGTGTGTAGAAGTTGGCGAGTCTTCGGATCCAAACTCGTGTTGAAGTTGGCGAGTTCTTCGGTTCCAAACTCGTGTGTACTATTTGACTAAATAGTGGATTTAAGCCGGAGAGAGTTCCGGGACTGGATTGCCTCAAGCGAGGATACCAGGATACATCTTGTGTTTGATATTCTTACTCTTTACTTTTATTTGTCATATATTGCTTTTGTTGCACTAGTTTATTTTATTACCCTATTCACCCCCCCTCTAGGGTTCTACATAATATTCATATATCAATCTTGCTCATCACGGCTACTAATCGCGTGCCCGATATCAATCACCACATCACACATTTTACTATGTCTTTTAGTACATCTTTTACAATTTCCGGAGACAAATCCGGTGCAACATCTACTGCTAAATATACAGTCATCCAACTCTCTTATCTATACAAAGATTCTATGTCTATCCTAATTCAACTGTCCTTGTGTAGCACCTATGTCATCAACACCTATATCATACCGTCCTGTATGCCACAAAAGCTAAAGTAGAGAAGTCAAGTCACTTGCAACATATCCAGTCAGTAAAAGAGCAAAGTACAACCCTACGAAATGAACATATACAATGTAAAGCTGTAATGCAACAATAATGATATGGGCTAACCTGTAACTGGACAATGATATAATAACTGAAAAAATAAACAAGTTGATCAATGCAATAGTGATTTGAAATAATAATTTATATATGATCGTCTTAAGGAGTACAATAGAACAATAGTACAATCGATCAATACGATACGACTTAGGCACACGTGCACGATGTGCGACTAAGCTATCGACAATATTACACTAAGGGCTTTGATCACATGCAAATTAAATATTTTTCCAAGACCCCTGACACAAGAAAATCAATCAATGAACAATAAGTACAATATGGAAACAATGAGTACAATCAATATCAATGCCTCTGTGTCAACCATGTGTCCAATATGGAAACAATGCAACACTGAAATATAAAGTAAATGTCAAGTCGTAGTGTACTTGCCTGGATTGTTGTAGGGATCAATTCCAAAGTCTCGATAATCTGGTCAAAGGACACAAATGTTATCTTAGAATCTCTAAAACTGATTTATTCTTATTCCTACTAACTTGACCTAATTAAGGTTTATTTCTAATAATTAACTAACCAACTCATACAAACTCAACATTTCTAACTACTGAGAAAATCTAAAGTCACTTTGTCCTCATACACAGGCTATGCACCCAGCCCATAGAACTCAAACCCGCTTATTACTAATAGCTTGGCACATAGGAATCTTATGGCACATGTCCAATTGTCTATGGCCAATTAAATCCTTGGTGGTTACTAACCTAAGCCCGACACTTTCCAAGGCTAGCTCACTGACTTCTCTCATCTGAACCGAATACTCGAAACATAGTTTCCTGCCTTCTCGTAATAAAACTTGGACACATTCCAATCAAAGACTCAGTATCCAACAAATGACATAAGCACCAAATCTCACGAGCTCTGGCTCAATAGATCGAACACAATACCGATACAAGTATCAACCGCTAACACAACCTAATTATCACACTAGTCACGAGCTAAACACCTGTTTTAATAAGAGGAATAGATATGTACACATAACTGTCAGTTTGGACTTGAAAATGGAGTCCGAAATTCGACTGTGTCAACACTGGGGTTGCCGTGTCCGATCAGAAGGTTTGTCCTTAACTCCTCAGGGACCAAATCTCGAACACCTGGTGTTCAAGAACAAAGGGAAAGATTTAGAGTTTAATTTGAACCAAAATGATCAAAGAGTTTACTAATTCAAAATAGATCAAAATATGGTGATCAAGCACCGATCAAGAACAGGGATCAATCCATGAATTAAATCATAAATCAAGTTGTGTTCCGATCAAAACTTAGATCAATCGGTCATAATTAACTATCACTTCCAGTTCGAATTTATTGATCAATCGGATCAAGAACAGAGATTACGTTTGGATCAACTGATCGAAAGCTTAGATTTCATCGTCTTCGTTCCAATCAAGATCAAAAATCAAAATCAAATCAATAAGGAAGAATGAGAGAAATAACTCACTAATCCGCCTCGCCTTGCCATTTGCTGTGAAATGCTGGTGCTGTCGTCGTCGTCACCACCACCACAAACATAGTCACGTTCGACGATGTTCGCCGAGGCCAATCGCTCCGCCATGGCCGGAAAGAGCGACTCGGAGGAGATGATCTCGGAGAAGGAGGCAGAGGCTATAAGCGGTGGAGGAGATGCTGATCTGCAGTGGCGGAGGAACGATTGTTGTTTTGATCTGCACACGACGCCATTGCCGAAGCTCTAATTCGAGCAGTTAGCTTCCTAACTACTTCTTGAGTATGTGGAAGGAAAGAGGAATGAGGAGAAGAGAGTTCTTGCAGGGTTTTGTCGCTCTCGATCCAGAATGGGGAATGATCAGTACAGAGGAAAGAGTGGTTTATATAGAGTTTGAAATAGAAAATTGTGAAATTGCAAATGAAATGGTTTCTTTGCAAAAATAATTCGATTATTGCAGGAATGTATGTTTAATCCTAGTTGGTTAGAAGTTGTTGGAAAGTTGTTGGAGGTTAGTTACAAGGTTGTTAGGGAGTTGTTGGGGATTAGGTTAGTTGGGAAGAAGATGCTAGTATCTAAATTAATACATTCCAAAATTACTAGCTATGCCACAAAAAACATTTAAAATATTCAATATAGAAAATATTGAAAATATTATTCGATTAAAATATCAACTTAAGAAATAATTAAAATTTTAAAAATAGGATTTTTCAGGAACGATGGTTACAAATCTACACACCTTAGAAAAATTTCGTCCCCGAAATTTTAAATATTACGATTAGGCACGATCAAATACATAAATTTGAAAATAGCATGATTCGTAATAATCAAAATCAGTTAGGCACGAAATAGAATCGAAATTTAGTCATGACTAATCAATTATCTAGGCATGATCATCTAAGCATGATAAAATCAAAATTGAGGCACGATCGAAATAGAACCAAAAATGGTATAATCACGTTCAAAACACCTAGGTACGTCCAATTATGGAAATGACTAAGAATAATCACGATCAGCTAGGTACGATCAAAAGTCATTTGGTATGATCAAAATCACTTAGCCATGGTCAAAAAATGGAATCTAATCATCTAGGCACGGTCGAATTCTAGGCATGGTTACTAGGTACAATCAGAATATAGTCACGATAAAATATAGGCACGATCAAAGTACGAATAAAATTTAGACATGATTAAAAATAGATTCAAAATTTAAGCACGATCAGAATTATCTAGATATGATCAGAGATAGAATTGGCATATTGTTGCGATCAAAATCATCTTTGGCACGAGTAAATATAAGAACGATTAAAATATAATCAAATGATCACAAAATAGGAAGAAAAGCAGATGATGTCCCGTAAAATAGAAAAGGCAAAAAAGAAACGAACGTCAACGGTTTATTGAGAATGCGTAAAATAATAGAATCTACTAAAATGAGGGATTAAAAATGCCAAATCAAATTGGTATAAGGGTACAAGGGTTTGTGACTCAGGAAAATCAACAATTTGTATGATAGTAGGAAAGTGAAGGCAATTAGAATAATATAGCTGTGATATGAATATAATCGGATAAGATGTTTCCATTGAGGACTAAGTGATGAACAAATGGCGGTAGAAAGAATATCGAATCACTATTTCGAGGGTCAAAAGGTGATTTAAGATAGGATATACAGGAAGGAAAGTGACTTACAAAATAATTATCTCATTTATACCTCATGCGGAATCAGGCTTCTAAACTCGCTAGAATAGCTAAACCAAGGAAATCCATAGGGGACTAAGGTAAAAACACTGTAACAAATTCTATTCTGAGCTAAAAAGGAATATATCCAACATCGATTACATCCAATTTTCGTCAAGCCATTACATGTAGTTCGTTTGCCAGTATCAATTAATTTCCAAGTATTTCCTTCAAACAACCAATCCATTTCCAAGATATCGAATCCTTTTTCAATCAATCTTCCAAACCTGACTACATCAATGTCATCACATTTGTTAATATCCAATTAGTAATTCTCAAAAATTTCCATCCAGTCGATCCATAATCCATAATTCGAGAAAGCCTCAATCCCAGAAATTAACTGATCAAGTTTGAATTACTTAATCAAATTTGAGTATCTCACTATGTCGTAATCCCCTATAATAGCAATCTCAAAATATCATCAAAGTCCAACCTGGTTAAAAATCATTCTTATAAAAACATGAATTGATCAAAATTTGAATCCCAAAAATTTCTCCAAATCATTACTCAATTTGCTTAGTATTCCAATTTATATTTCCAGAATTTCCATGCTAAGACTCAATCCAAATTCCTCAACTACTATTGCGAAACGACTATTCTTTTTCTAAAACATTTCCTCTTGAATTAATCCTTCGGTGGTTATATCCACCATTTTCTTGTATATTAATAATCCAATCTCGAAAAACGTGTTTCCTCATGTCCAATTCCTTCATTCTCATGTTCCAAATGTAGTTCCAATTTTTTTTTCTCTGGAAGAACTTATCAAATCCTATACTTTTCTCACTAACTCTACCTACGTCTTCCTCTATCTTTCCATGTTACTCTTTCCTTAATCATAAAATTCAAAATCGTCATATACCTTCATTTGTTTGAATGATCTTTAGGCACTAGTAAGCACTATTAACGGTTATAACCCAAATAAGCCACAAACTAAGATATACAACTCTCTCAAGACTAGCTTACCAAGGTATTATTCAACCCTTTCTACCCTTTAGCTAACTAATATTGATCCCAAAGATGCCATTACTAGAAACCCTTTAGCTAACTAATATTGCTACCCTTTAGAAAAATATTTTGTTCTATTTTTATAGTTTCAAATAATATAATAATTAGTTCTACTATCATTTCTAAGCTTGTTATTCTTACGTCATTTCTAAAAATTATTAAATATAAAATAATATTTTTGTATACTAGAAAAGCATAATTATGAAAAGAATATTTTTGCATATATATATTTCGTAATTATTTATTGGTCTATTTTAAATAAAAATAAAATTTTCGAGATTTATTAATATTAATATTTTTATTGTTCAAAAAGATATTTGAAAAGATTTATTATTTTCGAAATTATTATTATTAATATTTTTGGAAAACATATTTTCGAAATATTTGTGACAATCTAAATTTTGATTTGATTCCATGGATACATTTAAATAGTAAACTATCTATATTTTAAATTGATTTGATTTTAAACTAAAAGTATTTAAATTTGATTTGAATTGAATTTGGATTTGAAATTGGATTCGATTGATTTTAAATTAAGTAGGGAATTATCTACTTGGGTTTTAAATATTCCTAATTCCTATCCAATTGAGAATTCACACATCCTATAAATAGGCAGGTACTCCTCCAATATTTTCATCCAAAAATTCCTCCACAAAATTTTTCTCCAACCATAATCCAGTGCATCGTGTCCGTGTCTCCATATTTTCCACTAATTTCTTCATTACAATTACATTGTTATCTTCCTCGTGTCCACACACGGACACATGTTCTCATCAACCCCTTCGTGTCCGACATGCCGGACACAAACCCCCGACACAAACCAAAATCCCTAACCTAATCCATTCGTCGCCCTCGCCTCATCGACGTCGTCTTCCATTTTCTCCCTGTCTCCATCACCGTCACCACCACCTCTCCATCATCATCGCCATCACCAACCCCGCGACTTCGCCACCAATTCCCTGACCTCGGCACATGGCCGAACCCCCACTGCCTCGTCAACCCTACCACAGACACCCTGACCTCCAACCCACCACCCTCACCGGCGTTCGACGCCGGCGAACCCGAGAACCCTCGACCAACACCGCCCATCCGTCCGGCCACCACCATCAGCCACCACCGGTATTCCCGATAACCCGTCCCCAAATACATCGCCACCATAGGAAAAGAAAATCAAAGAAAAATTAAAAACCCCAATCCTAAACTCACCTCCGGCTGCCCTGGCGACCGCCGCCGCCCTCCAGCCGCGACCTCGGCCAACTCCGCCGAAGTCCGTCCCAGCACCACTGCCCTCATCTCCTCCCTCTGTCCGCCGAACTTTCCCTTTCCACCGCTGCCGCACCTGAGCACCCTGGCCGCGTCCTCCGGTGAGTTCGCCCCGTCCTATCCCTGCGTGGCCGCCACCTCCGGATGGGCGGTGCTGTGGCCGCCGATCCCCTAGGACGGGGCTCCGCTCCGGGGAGCCCGTGCGCCGCCACGAGCGGTTGCGCCACCCCGGCACCACCTCGTCCCAGCCGCCTCCTCCGCCTCGCGTGCGCCGCGCCAGCGATCGCCGGAAACCCGCCTCCGAGCCATGCCGCACAGCCGCGCTCGCGCACCCTTCCCCCGCCGGTGTCAGGCCTCCGCCTGCGTTGTTGAGCGCCGGTCGCTCCTTCCTTCCTCACCTCCCGATCTCACGTCCGTTCCCTCACTCTCGATCATCATTCCCACTTCCCCCTTTCTAAATGAGGAAGAACCCTTTTTGTTGAGTTATTTTATTTTTTTATTTTTATGGTTTTTGTGTTCTTTATTATTATTACATTATATTATTATTATTATTACTACTACTACTACTACTATTATTATTATTATTATTATTAACATTATTAGTATAATTAGTATTATTTTGTTAGTAATTGATATTATTAATACTTGTAAAATAGAATATATTTGAATTATTAGGTTTCCTGTAATTTGCAAAGTATATTATAGTCTACATATTTTACTAGGTATAACTACTATGTAGTGTCATTAAAGTATTTTATATACAAATATATTAAGTAATTGTCAAAATATGTAGATATATTATTATTAGTTTTATTACTTTTACAGTACTAAGTTTTACGATTATTTTGGTTATTATTATCAATAAGTGGTTTTGATATTTATCATGGTTATCAAATATTTTCAAAGTTATCCTATATTTGACTTAGTATATTTTAAAATACTGTTTTAAAACCATAAACAAATTTTCTGGATTATTGATATTTTATCTAGAAATATTTTGACCAAAAATATATAAATATATATATAGATTTCTACCTAAAATTGTATTTTGTCAACTTAGAGTTTTTTTTGCCGAAATCGATTTTTCTTGACTTTAAGTACTTTTGTATTCTCCTAAAAATATTTTGACTTATGTAAACTAGTTTTAGGAATTATAAATATTTTCAAAAACTCGTATATATAATATTTAACCATTATTTCTTTGATTTGTCTCATGTCCGTATCCAGTCTTATTATTCCAATTCCTTCGCCTATTTTGAGACTACCTTATGTCCTCCCTAACTAAATGGACCCTTCTGGACCCAATGGAACTATCTGTGCCACCGACCGAGGTCACCTCGCATAGTTGTTGTACCGAAGTTACAGATCGTGTCACCTTGATCATCGCGGCACACCAGGCTTTCTACCAGGCAAGACACCTTGCCATTTGCTGTTCATTTATTTTAGCTCATATTTCTTGTATGTTTATTATTTTCTTTTTGCAAAATAAACTGTGATACATGGCATAACCTGTTAGATCTTACTGTTCATTTATATTCTGCTATGTATTATTTTTCTTACACATTAAACCTAGATTTAAGGGACCACCTTTGTGTGTTGTATTCATGGCCTTAACACGTTATACCACGAAGTTGTGTATCGTATGTAGAATACGGAAGTGCATGATTGGCTGGCCACCAGTACGTACAAGCCGTGCGATAGGAATAACCACTAATAGAGGTTGCATGCTAGTTTGACTTAGCGGTTATAGAGTTAGCCTTGGGCAGAAAGAACATGATTGGAAGTTAACTACCACCCTATCTATCGTAGACTCGTTCGCTACTGAGGAACGATAGGTAGACTATATGCTATAGACTCGCTCGATACTGAAGAATAGTATATGGTGTTGTGACTCGCTACTGAGGTACTGCATTGGTATTTTCTTGACTTGACCCGGTAGTCAGGCGACCATGAACTGTTCTTAAAACTGCATCCACTTAGACTGGTTAGGCTACCTTTATCCGTTAGGTACGAGTACTTTTGGTTTGAGTACTTGTATTTGACCGTGGCTTGGAACAATAACTTGTCGCGGAGTAGTTTGTCACATCTTGTCCTTGTTTGGTTGTAGGTGTGATTTACTACTTCGATGAGAAGGTATTGAACCTTGTTGGGATCCGGATACCATATTGGATTATTAGCATGGAAAGATACGTCACCGTGAATTAGTTTACCATCTCCTGTCCTTGTTTAGTTGGGGGGATGGTACGCTCGTTCAGTAGGTGCGTATTGGACCATGTTATAATTCGATTGACTTATTTATTTGAGCAATATTTATTCAGTTTATATGGCATGATATTATGTGTCTTGTTACGTCCCTCTGAGGACCTGGTTATCTCTCCAGGTGTGTGCTATTGTCTTTCGCAGGTGTTCTAGCTCTAGCCGTTATTATCGTTATTTCTTCGAGGATGATTGCATTTGGATCGTCTTCGCTTCGCTCGCCAAAATCTTTCTTTTGTTATGTATTTCTTTTCATAAGTTGGTAGTGGATTTGTCTCCGCCCAACTACATGTACCAAATGACAATTTCATAGTTGATTATATGAGATCTTCTATTCATTTATTTTGTGTGGATGAGATTAGTTATGGTTCTACTGTATTTTATAGCTTATGTATTCATACGAGGATTCCATATATTGGAGTGTACTTCGTATGAAACAGCTGGCATGTCTACGTTTCTAGTCCTACGTATTTTGGGACTGGGGCGTTACACTATGGTAATAAAATGCTTTCTGAAAAATTTGAATCAGTTGCTAAAATTTCAAGTAAAGCCAACAAACCAAGATAACTCCGGTAAAGTTGTCAATGGCGATAAGAGACCAAACATGATATATTTATAACATGGATATAGTCTCTATAATACCCAGAAATCATACATATTTGAAATTACTTCACCTAGAATTCATGTCCCGCCAGTGTAAATCTGGATGCATTTAACCTTTGGTTCCATGACTCAAATAATAATATGTTACCAAATACTCTATCAACTTCATCCATTTGAAAGAACAACTCAAGGGATCAAAACATAATGTATTTATGACATAGTCTTGACAATATCCAAGAACCTATGAATACCTGAAATCACTTCAACTTAGAGTCCATGTCTTGCCAGTGCGCAGCTAGCTGCAGTAGACCCGCAGTTTCTATGATTCAGATAAATGGCTGCAGTACGTATTTGCCACGCCATGGTAGATCACCGAATACACTTTCAACTTTATCCATAGGAATTCCAAGGAGCTTTTGAAAATGCAAACAAGTTCCAAAGTACTTATCATGATAGAAAGTGATGTATGTATCTGTTCTTTAGAAAACAAGAAGAATTATCAATGTAAATATCTGTTCTGTAGATATTAGGCCTTGAAAATCAAGGGACCGATTAGTTAGTAAAAGGAAAAATGACTGAAGCTAAGAGGAGTATCTATTCTCCGACCTTTCCCTATTCAAGCACTACCAAAATATCTCATATTAGCGATGCCAAAAGACGTCGCTAAACAGCAATAATATGTCATTAACTGAAAACAACGACGTATTTAGCAACGTTTTGGGCATTTAGCGTTATTCATGGTCACTATTAGTGAAAACGTCGCTATTCGTCGCCATAGTGATGTAGATCGGCGACGCACTACGTCGCTAGTATTAGCGACATTTACCGATAACAACGTTGCTAATTAGCGATGTAACCATTCGTTGCTGATTGTCGCTGTTATGACCCGTACCCTTATCAGGGACACGAGCACGTGGGTACGTCCAACCTACGTCGCAGAATCGACGGTAGAATGATGTATATGACGTCTGTAAATACTACAACTAAACAGTATAAAGGTAACTGTCATCTTCGCATGGAGGAATATAATATGGCATAACTCAATCACAAGATAAAACTAAGGTAGATAGCACGAAATGGAAATATGATAGAAGTGAAAGTAGGAAATAAGTTCAAGATCCAACACAAGCCCAGAGATATAAACAACATCACAAAGTCACAAAATATAATATAGAATACTACAGTCTGAAAGCGCTAGCTGGATCGCAGTCCAAGCAAACCTAACTAAGCTATACTACTATGGGTGTGCAAAGTCTAGTGACTCAACTATAAGGCCACAGTCATGGGCTAAGTCTCCATCTATCCCGACCCCATAATAGGTCGAACAGTCTGCCTCAGAATTATCTGTAATATATCAATAGTATCCTGTCAGGAAAATGAGCAAGTGCAAACACTAATAGCAGTTTCATATGAATTGACAAATTCTATAAGAGACAATTATAATAAAATACAAGACAAAAATATAGGATGACTTGGGAACTATTCGGAAGCCGAGTTACAACCCGTAACCAAACAAGGACCGGGGTTGTAACCCTTCTCCCGAACAGAACTTAGCCTCCAATCAAGGTTTAGCATAAGAGTATGTAGAACATGTGAGTAATGAATGTCATAGCATAGTGAGAAAAGTACTGAATGTAGAACTGAGCGAGATATATGATGTGATAAAATAAATATAAAATGTACCTTGAATTATTAGAGCGTTATGTGATCGGCTTGGGAAAGTTACAGGACAGGCTATCCACTTGGCCCGACAATCACATAAAAATTACTGTAAAAGGTCATGCCGGCCAACCGGAATAACGAGCACATGAAGTAAGATCTCGCTACACCCTACGTGAGGTAAAGGTGACACAAGCACAAGAATATAGTGACAGGGTGGCTTTGATCACATAGCCCCTAACAATTTCCCATCCCCGAATAGTATAATAGATCTGGACA
The DNA here is from genome assembly GCA_029216955.1 of Iris pallida. Classification (NCBI taxonomy): domain Eukaryota; kingdom Viridiplantae; phylum Streptophyta; class Magnoliopsida; order Asparagales; family Iridaceae; genus Iris; species Iris pallida. Next base: position 7,447,145 of record JANAVB010024597.1, on the reverse strand, counting down.
TGACACGTCATGACACAGGATTCCATAAGAAGGTAGCAAGTCCCTTTAGGAATCGGTGTCTATACAAGTACATGGAACAAGACAGGAAATGTACTAATATACCAAGAAAATCTAGAAACAATATCTCATGTCATGATCCAACATATACTAGTCCGTGAACTATCGTGTCTGGAAATCGAGTAAGACACTACAACTAAATCGGATATAGCAGATATCAAGACAATGAAAACTATCAGTGAATGTACTCGCCTGTGGTCCTGAGCTAATAAGGTAAACAGACGCTCAGAGTAATCACAGACCTAAAGATGAGATACTATAAGTCAAAACAGGATTTTATAATGAAAGGAAAACTAATTTAAGTCATGATATGTAAGTCTAAGTCAAACTAGGTCAAATTAGGTCAAACTGGGTCATACTAGGTCATACTAGGTCACAGAAAGTCAATCCAAGTCAAACTAGGTCAAACTGGATCAAAGGTTGACTTACAGTTGACTTTTGGTCAACTGGTCAACTCTAGGTCAACCCTAGGTCAAACTAGGCTAATGTTGACCAACTGTTGACTTTCAGTCGACTGGTCAACTCTGGTTTAGTTTCGGGTCAATTCTAGTCACTTTTAGGCTGAGTTTAACTTTCGGTTGACTTTTGGTCAAAACGATCAACCGAGGTCAAAAACTAGTTTAGGAGCACTATTTCTGACCATTACCAACCAAGGGAACCCAATTCTACTTATATCTTAAACCTTAAATCATATACCTTATAGTTAGCTAATTACCTTAACCTCTACCCTACTAACATATTACCTTAATACCAATATATTAACATAGAACTTAACATCACTTAAACTCACACTAACAAGGGGTTAAGGGACTATGGTGAAATGGTCTTGGAATGAATGGTTGAATGGTGGAGGACTAAACATTAAATAGAGATGGATGATGAATGAATGGAAAGGTATGAATGAATAGATATGGATGAATGAAGTGAATAATGGAAGTGACTTTGTCACCTATCATGTGGAAGCAGATCCGCTTACCTATGATGAGGCGATGAAGACCAGAGACGCGGTTTTCTGGAAGGAGACGATTGACAATAAAATTGATTCCATCACCTCAAATAACACTTGTGTGTTGGTTGATCTTCCTGAAGGAGCGAAACCCATCGGATGCAAATGGATCTTCAAGAAGAAGATAAAAGCAGACGGAACTATTGATAAGTTCAAGGCTAGGTTGGTAGCCAAGGGGTTTTCTCAGAAGCAGGGGATTGACTATTTTGACACGTATGCTCCAGTTGCCCGGATGACCACCATCAGGATGTTGATTGCTCTTGCAGCAATACATAAGATGGTGATACATCAGATAGATGTGAAAATGGCTTTCCTAAATGGCGAGCTGACCGAAGAGATTTGCATGCAACAGCCAGAGGGATTTGTCGTCAAGGGTCTTGAAGACAAAGTTTACAAGTTGGTGAAATCTTTGTACGGTCTTAAACAGGCTCCCAAAATGTGGCATGAGAAATTTATAAAGTTATAAGGTCAAATGGCTATATGGTCAGCGAGACGGACAAGTGTGTTTACACGAAGTTCGCTGATGGAAGAGGTGTGATCGTTTGTCTGTACGTGGATGACATGCTTATCCTAGGTACGGATATGAGCTGTGTCACGGAGACAAAGAGGTTCATCTCGAGCAAGTTCAGTATGAAGGACTTGGGGGAAGCTGATGTGATCTTAGGGATCAAGATCATCCGGACAGACACTGGACTAGCGCTGTCACAGTCTCATTATATTGAGAAAATGATCACTCGTTATGGGTATCGGGATCTTCCAGGGATCGATACGCCGTACAGGTGTGATCTGAAGTTGAAGCCTAATTCAGGGGAAAGCATCAGGCAGCTGGAGTATGCAAGCGTAATCGGGAGTTTGTTGTATGCTACGAATGCCACAAGGCCTGACATAGCTTTCGCCGTGGGAATGCTGAGTCATTTCACGAGCAACCCTGGTGTTGAACACTGGAAGGCTGTGAAACGGGTTATGAGATATCTCAAGAAGACTCAGACATATGCACTGTACTACAGCGGAGATCCGCAGGTAGTGGAAGGCTTCAGTGATGCCAGTTGGTGCTCAGATTTGGAGAGCGAGAGGTCCACAGGTGGATATATATTCACAATGGGTGGAGCTGCTATATCGTAGAAATCGAAGAAGCAGACTATGCTCTCGCGGTCATCCATGGAATCTGAGTTCTTTGCACTTGATACCGCAACCGAGGAAGCAGAATGGCTTCGGGAGCTCATGTATGATCTTCCAGTGGTTGGGGCGCAAATACCGGCAATACCGATATACTGCGACAACCAGGCGACTACGACGGTGGCATCAAATGACCTTTTCAACGGAAATAAGAGGACTGTGCGGTTAAAGCATAGGGCAGTACACGATCTTATTAAGAGAGGTGTAATTGTAGTAATTGATGTTCAGATTCAGAAAAATCTGGCGGATCCGTTCACCAAGGGCCTCAAGCGCCAGCTGATCGATGACTCAGCATATAAAGTGGGCTTGAAGGCATTCTGATATTAGTTATTATATTCTTACCATAAAGTTTTATGCTATTAGTTCAAAGATTTATCTACTAGGCATCTAGCTTTTGGTTAAAGGGAGGACCATTAACTAGAAGAATATCAGGAACGGTGGGTACATGTTCTATTGGGCATGGAGATGTTACGGACCTACAACCACTGTTGTCTACTGTTATTTTCTGTGGAAAACGGTTCCTGTGGGAAGATTGGCTTAATTGCCTTAATGAGTTCTCAGGCAGAGTGAATGACTGGTGTGCTTTACAGGAAGCACGGTAGAGCAGCACTACAAGGAGTGAAACTCCATGCTACAGTAGGGTGACTCCACAATGAGGTTCCTATATGTAGGGTGTTGCCCAGGAATAGGATAAAGTCTCGGCTTAGCAGGCCAAGTCATAGCGGTGTAGCACCGCAAATAGGCAGTTAGCCTAATGCTGTATGTTAAAAATAAAGAGGGGTATAGTCAGCACTACAAAGAGGAGGAGTTTCTCATGTTATAGTGGCATGACACCACGATGAGGTACCCGGTTAGGGATAAAGCCTCGGCCTTGCAAGCCATGTCGTTGCGGCGTAACACCGCAAGGGAGCCTAAGACTTCATGCTGGGTAGTTTGGCACTACAAAGAGGCGGTTGCCTCATGCTATAGTAGTATGACACTACGATGAGGTTCCCGGTACGGGATAAGGCCTCGGCTTTAAGCCATGTCATAGCGGCGTAGCACCGCAAGGAAAGCGCAAAGCGCTTCATGCTATGTCTCTTTATAATGAACTCACCTATAGTGTATGGACAAAGAGATATCAAGCCGTTTCTTGAGGGTAAACTTGTAGACGCCCAAAATTATACACTGAAACCAGGCTAGCACAGGGCCTTTAATGTGTAGCCAGAAGCACATGTAACTACATTATGTGAGTGGAAAGAATTTCAGCTATGATGCAGAATTCAAGGCTTAGTCCATTCTTGTATAATAGTGTAATTTTTGACCCATACGGGAAGATTCAAGTTGTCAGCGACATCTCTCCTACTGCATGATGGACAGTTACTGTGGGGAACACTTATACCCATATATAGAGATATGTGGGGGATTGTTGGAGTTTTGGCCTTTCCTTTAGAAATTTTAGTCCCACATCGGATAGGCCAAAGAGTTTGTATCTCTCTATATTAGCTTTGCTATTATTTGGGATGCACATGTGGTGTGGAGGTGCACATGGGTTTGCCATGTGGGGTTATTTTTCTAATGGGAAAAAAGGCTAAAATCAACAATTAAAGCATTCATGCTTTTTTGCTCTTGGGAAATTTATTTCCATAGGAGCTAAGCCCCGTAGGGGCTTAGCGACTCGGACTCGGACTCGGGCTCGGACACGGACTCGGGCTCAAGGGCTCATGAGGCATAATGCGGCATTTTGTTGGCGCACTTTGCACTTAGCACGTCAGCATCGTCGCTAGGCGCATAGTGCGCTTAAGTTGCGCTCGTTGCGCGAGCCACTTGCGCGACCACGTTACGCGGCCTGTTACGCGAGCCCAGTTACGCTGGCCCAGTGCGCAGCCCAGTGCGTGCAGTGTGTGCAGGGTGCGTAGAGTGCGCAGTGTGTGCAGCGTACGCAGTGTGCGTAGAGTGCGTAGTGTGCGTAGGGTGCATAAAGGGGCTGTGTGCGTAAAGTGCAAATTACGCTGGTTTTGTGAGTGACACAACTTGCAGCAGAACGTGTCTTTATATGTTCTGAGCGGTTGCTCCATGTTCGGGGTGGTTACTACCACGTCCCTAACATTGTGCTAACCGGGCAGTTGTTGCTGGGACTTATATAAGGCGTCCTCCTTCTCTCTCACAGGCTAGAACTGAGACACAAGCAGTAGACAGAAAGTTTACAAGTATTTAGAGGCTGTGAGAGAGAAGAGAGGTTTTGTACCAGCGTTACGTTTTGCACGGGAGTTCGTGTTCATCCGAGGAATCAGAAGAGCAACAGTGTTCCAAGTTCTCCGACGAACTTGCTGGTTCCTGGAAGCTATTCGTGTGGGGCGAATAAAGCTTTGAGCAACGGTGATCATTCACCCCAGCAGGAGTTTTTCCATCTTTCGCCTGTCACCTTCTTTGTTGGTATTTTCAGGATTCTATTAGCGCACATTCGGTGAGGTGTTTGCGTTGATATTATCAGAATTCTATTTGTGCACCTTCTGTAAAGTGTAGCACTAGTGGAATTTCTCTTACGTAACTTCTGTGAAGTGTTACGTTCTGTGCACCTTCTGTGAAGTGTAGCACTAGTTGAAATTTCTCTTACGTATCTTCTGTGAAGTGTTACGTAATAACGATTGTTTGTACAATTGTTATGATATTTCAGTTTTCCAATGAAAAATTGTGCCCCGGCTTTAACAAATCTCTCAAGTTGCAACAAAGTTGCTAAGAATACAAATCTTCAGAAATCAGAAATAGTTGATGAAACTCCTTGTCATGGTGATGAGGAACACCGTTGCTCAAAGCAAGATTCAAGTTGCAACAAAGTTGCTAAGAATACAAATCTTCAGAAATCAGAAATAGTTGATGAAACTCCTTGTCATGGTGATGAGGAACACCATTGCTCAAAGCAAGATTCGACCATTTTCGTCGATTCGCTCCCAGAAACAAACAAGCTCAATAGAACTTCTAGAACGTTCTTTGTCACTTGCATTGACGTCGGACAGAATCTGAACAGAGCACTCTATCTTGTTGTTGTTGCTCCCTCTTTCTATGGTTTTCTAGTGTATGCACTAAGGAAAAACACAAAGCTTATATTGGGGAGCCGACCCCCAAGCAATATTTCTTTCAGGTCTCCCCAAATTTGATGAGAATAAAATAAAGAATCCATCTATGTAGAGAGATAAATTAGAAGAAAGGGAGAGATAGGAGATAAAGAAAAAAAAAGGAAGATATAAATAAATGTAAAAAGGAAAATATATCCTAAATTTAGATAGATATTATGCTCTATATTGTAAAACATTCGGGAAAAAAATAGAGCAAGAGAAGAAATAGATCAAGAGAGAAATGTCTTATAATTAGAGTGCTCTATATGGTTTAGGGTCTGCTTGGAGTAAGGGTTAAGATAGTTAAGTGAGGGGAAGTTAAGCGAGGAAAAAATAAAACCATGCATGGTTTGAGGGTGGAGGTTTAGGAGGGAGGGTTATAGAGGGTTAAGTGAGGGGTTTAGTTCACCCACTTTTGTCCATTTTTTAACCTCCCAAATCGGAGGGTTAACGAGGGGGATTGAGGAATTTTGTTTAAAAATTCATAAATACCACTTATTTGTTTTATAAGATAATATGATTTTTTTTCTCCATTTTTTTTTTTTGTTTTTAAAATGTTAATCCGTAGCTTCTTAATTTGTGAAGATATTTTGACAAGTTCTAATTAAAAATTTAATCGAATTAATTTTATGACATATGTAATAAGATTATTTTGGTAATTATCATATTTTTATTAATCCTCCTCTCACTCAAAACCTACAATCCAAGCAAGAGTTATTAAACACCCCCCACTTAACTCTCCCTCCAATCCAAATAAGGTTATATGTATTGACTCTACTCCCTCTCACTTAACTCTCCCTCATTTAATCCCACTTAATTCTGCTTATTTTTCCCCCTCAATTCAAGCAAACCCTTAGTCTTGGTTTCTTTATAGAATCCTCATTAATTTACTACAAGAAAAATTCTTATAAAACATATATGCACGTGCGCACGTATTTATTATTCATGTATTATAATTAGGAAGAGAAAAAGACACTTGGAGTGGACGATGATGTTGATAAGTTGATTTAACTATGTTGCTTTTAATTATATAAGTTATAGGTTCAACACTTCGAATTCGGTGGTAACTGGTAACAACTTAGAAGACTTAGCAATTAACATAAATTCTTTGATTTTCATAATACATTAATTCCTCTAGAATGTATCTTTGAAATGGTTGTCAGTGGAATTTATTGCATCTATTCTTTTTAATTAGTACATATATTGAAGGATTTTTTTGGAAAAAAAAAATTTACGATGAATCCTACTTTTCACATTATACAGTAGAATAGATGTTTGGGTTTTCAAGTTGGTATTTGGTTTACTGTATATAGATTCGGATGGTTTAGTATTGTTTATTATAATCGGTAACATCCCCTTAAAGGTTTCCGTAAGTGCCTTGGCCCCTGGCAAAGTTAGGACTTGGTCCCCCGTTAAGGTTTCCTATCGGACAAAGGCGGAGCCAAGTAGTTATGTTGCCCAGAACTATAATTTTTTCAACATTTTCCGCCATTAGCATAAGTATTCATTCTCATTTCTCAAGGAAGTTCAATCACAATAAAACTGTTTTGCTCATCAAACCTTTGTTTGTCCTCAAGAAGTTGGATGTTTATATGGCATCAGTTATTACAGCTCAATCATGACAAATTACTACATATTCCTTCAAACATCTCTCAAATTAAATAAGTCCCACAAACCATCAACTAAAATCATCCCCATCAGAGGAAATCCCTTCCAGCACCGAAGAGTAACACAGCAGCATCCAATCAAGCGGATTTCAAGGTGTTGCCCACGTCGATCACAAACCGGTACCTGACATCGCCCTTCGCAAGTCGCTCCATGGCCCTGTTCACGTAGTCCGCAGGAATGAGCTCGATATCTGCAGTTATGTTGTGCTTCCCAGCAAACTCTATCATCTCCTGAGTTTCTTGCATTCCTCCGATGAGGCTGCCTGCCAAAATCCTACCACCTGTATGCAACCAGAGCCCCAGACAAGAAATCTACCATCAGAGCCAATCGAAATTAAAGATTGCACGCGAAGAACTCAACATCTTTTAGTTTTAGCTCGGGATACTTACCCATGAGCAAGAACTCAAAATCTTTTAGTTTTAGCTCAGAATACTGAACCAGAAACTCAAATATTTTAGTTTTAGCTTATGATACCAAGCAAGAATTCGAATCTTTTAGTTTTAGCTCAGGATACTTACCCATGAGCAAGAACTCAAATCTTTTAGTTTTAGCTCAGGATATTTATCCATGAGCAAGAACTCAATTTTAGTTTTAGCTCAGGATACTGAGCAAGAACTCAAATCTTTTAGTTTTAGCTTCAGGATATTTACCCATGAGCAAGAACTCAATTTTTTTAGTTTTAGCTCAGGATACTGAGCAAGAACTAAAATATTTTAGTTTTAGTGCAGGATACTTACCCATGAGCAAGAACTCGAATCTTTTAGTTTTAGCTCAGGATACTGAGCAAGAACTCAAATATTTCTGTTTTAGTGCAGGATACTTACCCATGAGCAATAACTCAAATCCTTTAGTTTTAGCTCAGGATACTTACCCATGAACAAGGATTCAAATCTTTTAGTTATAGCTCAAGATACTGAGCAAGAACTCGAATCTTTTGGTTTTAGCTTATGATGATACTGAGCAAGAACTCAAATCTTTTAGTTTTAGCTCACCATGAGCAAATATTTTAGTTTTAACTCAGGATATTGAGCAAGAACACATCTTTTAGTTTTAGCTCAGGATACTTACCCATGAGCAAATATTTTAGTTTTAACTTAGGATACTGAGCAAGAACACAAATCTTTTAGTTTTAGCTGAGGATACTTACCCATGAGTAGAGGAAACACCGGTAATGCTAATGGTTTCTCCGGTACGCCAATCATGACCATCTTGCCATGGACTTTCAGAAGAAGAATCAACGGAGCGAGGGCATGGTCCGCAGCCACGGTGTTGATGATACCATCCATGGTGCCCATGGCAGCCTAAAATCGAGAACAGGCAAGCATTGTCACAACTTTAGTAATGTCTTATTGCCATGTTCGAAATGTATTCACAGCATATGCATACCTTCATTTGCTCGGGGTTACTGCTGACAAGGAATGCATCAGCCCCCAGCTGTTCAATGGCTTCCTTCTCCTTCTTCGGAGAAGTGCTGATCACCGTCACCCTCATCCCGAAGGCCTTGCCGAACTTAACCGCCACGTGGCCCAGCCCGCCGAGCCCAACCACCCCGAGGTGCATCCCGGGCTGGTTGAGCCCAAACTGCTTCATGGGGCTGTACACCGTGATCCCGGCACAGAGCAGAGGTGCACCTTTGTCTAGCGGCAAGTTCTCGGGGTACCTCACCACGAAATGCTCGTTGACGACTATCGTGTCGGAGTAGCCGCCCTGGGTCCTTGTGCCGTCCGCGTCGCGGGAGTTGTAGGTGAATATCAGCTTCGGGCAGTAGTTCTCGAGGCTCTGCTCGCAGCTCCCGCACGAGTGGCAGGAGCCAGCCATGCACCCAACTCCGGCCCTGTCTCCGACTTTGAACTTTTTTATGTTGCTTCCAACCTCAGTAACAATTCCCACAATCTCATGCCTGCCAATGTGGTCACTCTTTAATTTGCAGAATTCATTCACTAAGTAGGAACAAGAAATTCTTAAACCCACACTTATTAAATTTTGGTTTGACACTTTATTTTGACCCAAATTGCACAATTTTGCAGCAAGTGATACTCACATTCTCCTTGGTTAATTTTTCGGAGAACAAATTAAGAATTAGTTGATGGCTAATTAATCTATATACATATCAATTAACATACCCAGGAACCATCGGATAGGTAGCATTTTTCCAGTCATTCTTGATGCTATGAAGGTCTGAGTGGCAGACCCCGCAGTAGAGTATCTTGATGGTGACATCCTCATCTCCATTATTCCTGTAATATATATAAGTACTGAGTTTAATTTCTTTTTTTTATTAAAATTTAAGTCTGAACTAGCAAAGAAAGAATGCAAACTTGAAATTGGCATACAAGAATAGATTGTTTCGAGGAAGCATTTTTTAGCAATACGTTTTGTGCACACTGTATCGCATGCCTTTTGGGCCCACTGTTCTCAACTCTAACTATAAAATGGAAGAAATAATATGTCTCCGTGGCTCGATTCATTGATCTTCCGCCATCCAGTAAAGACCTTATGTCTCTCCTCGATAACCATAAAGATCACTCGAGTTTGGCACTAAGCGTATAAACCAAAAAGATTTTCTTTTTCTTTTAGTTTATAGCAAACAGATCACAACAGACCTTCACTCCTTGTACATTTCGTCATGTGATCTAATGGTTTAGGAAGAAACTGAATTATTTGTACTTAAAAGAAAAGAAAAGTACAATTTAGAACATTTAAAATAGTTAATCAATTATTATTTTGTTGACATTATGTTTTTTCTGTGCTTGTAGTTACCTCTAACTCGAAAAAAGGAATATATATATATATATATATATATATATATATATATATATATATATATATATATATATATATTTGAAACAATGGGTAAGTAGCACTTGACGAAATGTACAAACTCTGACCACTTGGGCCGCATGAATCTCTCTTAACCACTAGACTAGACGTTATTTGCATTATATATATATATATATATATATATATATATATATATATATATATATATATTTTTTTTTTTTTTTTTTTTGCATTATATATATATATATATATATATATATATATATATATATATATATATATATAATTATAATGGTACCAAAGTGAAAATAAAATTTCACGTATCAACTTGCCAACCAAATTAGCTATAATTAAGTGATAAGCGAATTGGCAGATTGTTAGCCTACCATTGGAGAAATTAGTCACTGGTCCGGATTTATGGTGAATCTTGATCCGTTTCGAATAATACAATGAAGTATAGTCTATACTTTCTCTATTTATGTAAATCTAAATAATAATAAAAATATAGACTTAATCAAAAAATATATATATATATATATAGATTATGTGTTATTATATTATTAGATAGGAATAAAAAGTCACCATGAATCCGGACTATTGAAGAATTTCTTTGCCATTGATTGATGCTGATGATTATGATTGTCACTTATTAGCAAAAAAAAAAGGCTATAAAGCTATAAATGGATAAAATGTACTGTCTTTTCATGTTTGCCATTCATATGTAAGTGGAGGGATAAGCACCCAAAGGCAAAAAGGACAGTTTTGATGTAAACAAGATCAAAGAACCTATAGGAACTATGTGTTCTTAATTTTAAAAACTCTGACTATTAGTAGCCGTTCAATTATATATATCTTATCTTTTTTTTTCTTTTTCTTTTTTAAGAATCTAAACAGAAAAAGTCAAAAACTTAGATACAAAAATAATATCACATGTAATAACCATACTGTAAAGTCATATTTGAGTTTCTGTAGTCGAACTCAAACAAAATCTAGATGTCTCTTCATTTTCTAGTTCTTAACCTAGGAAACACAAACTCTTCATAAAATGTGTGCTTAGTCGGCCATGTATCAAACATACATAAACACTCCATAATACGCAAAGGTTGGGTCTGAAATTGTTGTTTTTCTTCTTCAAAAAAAGTCGCGTCAAACTTGTTTCAAAATCTGCTCCAATGCTTTTCAAAAAATAATTATAAAATAATTATAAGTAATTCGGATGAGCAATCCAAAACCTTGCTGATGCCAAAATTTGTGTCCGTGTATATATTGGTCATAAAGAAAATATTGCACAGAAACTATGTCAATTTTGACCCTTTTTTTCTCAATAAAAAAAATCTACAACAACAATAATAACAATTTTATCTTCTTGCAAAAAAAAAAAAACAATTTTATCCCAAATTAAAGATACTCCTGTAACACTAACAAAAATTATATCCTAACTAACACTTCAATTCGTATTTATTTCAATCTAACTATTTATTGGCTCTAGTCCTCATCTTTACCGGTAGAAATATTGGTCTATATACAGGAGCAGACGCAGAAATTTAAAAGATGGGATCAAACTCAAATGTAATTTTATTTCAAAATTTTGTTAAATAAAGTTCAGAGGAGACAAAATATAAAATTGATAAAAGTTTGAAGGATAAAGTAAAATATAATGTAAATATGTATATGAAATTATAAATTTTGGAGGGGGCAACACATAAAATTGATGAATTATTTTTTAATAAGAACAGTAATATTTAACTCGAATTCCTGTGGGAGCGATTTCAGAAATAATTTACCTGGTTCCAAAATATATATATATATATATATATATATATATATATATATATATATATATATATATATATATATTTTTTTTTTTTTTTTTAAATATATATATATATATATATATATATATATATATATATATATATATATATATATATATATATATATATATATATATATATACCACTTGAGAAGACTTTTTCGAAAAAAAGAAAAGAAAACTTATATTGTCTCATAAAAAAATTAATGAATATAGGCTAGGGTTTTAATCGAAAGGAAAATGGCAAATTTGTAAATAAATGTAAATGTAAAGCAAACCTTCTAGAGAAGTGGAAGGGGGTGAGCTCGCCGGAGCTGTCCCTCGCCGCCAGTCCGAAGGCCTTGCGCGGGTGCTCCGTCTCCGGCGACTTCTTCTCGTTCTCCATCACCACCGCCGCCGCCATTTCTCTCACTCTCTCTCTCTATATATATATAAGAGGGAAAAGAGAAAATGAATGTTGTCTGCAGCTATTGCTCGCGTATAGAGACCCTTTTATTAGGACGAGCGCTGCATGGGTTGGACATTGCTGTGCTGGCGTCACCACCACCTGTGGTTTGTATTACAATAATAACCCTCTAGGAATCTGTGAAAACATTTCCATATTTTACCTCTTCAAAATCAACTAATTTGCATAAAGCGTACATTTGTAATTTTGTTGTTTAGTTTGTGGTTTCCTTTGCTTTCTTTAAAAAAAAAAAAGAAGATATTTTTTTAGGGTATTGTATAATATTTTAAAGAGATATGTAGTATTATGGTCTCACATAATAGTGGATATTAGGATATGAGTCTTGAAATTGTCTAACATTAGGATTTTGGTTTCGAAATCACTGTTCATGTAGCCTAATGACAGTGATTTCGAAATCTAAACCCTAACATTGGACAATTTTGAAATCCAAACTCTAATATCCACTATTATGTGAGACCCTAATACTAAATAACCATATTTGAAATTTGTATATAGGTCCCAATATGGTCTACAAGAGGTTTCGAATTTTGTTTTATCGTTGACTTTGAATGACCGTCCGAAATAAAAATCTAAACGCAAATTTTGAATATCATTTAACCCTAAAACTAGATGAAAAGTTTGAATATTGTAGAAACCTAGATAACATCTAATGGTTAGCCCAAGTGAACCGGTAGACTGAGACTAAAACCCTCTTATGAACAGTATGAAAACCTAAGTACAAATTTCACATACTATACGAGATTCTAAAACTAAATTAACTATTTTTAAAATGTGGCAAAAGGAGGTTACTGAGGGTAGTCATACTGTTGCCAAAAGCTAGAAATGACTTCCTAATTGTTATTATTTTTAAAAGTTATTTTTTATCAAACAATTATAAAAAAAAAGTTTTAAAAAAGATAAATATAAACTGTCATGACGAGCATTCCAGAGGTGTATAGCTAAATATGGGCCTTCTGCTTTTATTTTTTGAAGGGGAAAAAACACCAAAATATTGTTCCTTAAACGTCTTTCCTTCTTCTTTTTCACAAGATAGTTCACCTTCGCTAGCATTTTAGAACGGAATGAGAAAGTTACTTTTTTGTTTATGTTTTATTATTTTTGACAAGCGGTTACATTTTTGGACTAACTCTTTCTTTGTTAGATGCCTAAAAGCTGTCGTTTGGTGTATTTACAATATTCTAACTAAAAATAGATGGTGTAATATGTGATTCTCTTCAATATGTAATTGCAAATTATCTCATTTTGGAATTGTAGAGATGTTTCTCTCCGTGCATTAAATGTTAATTAGCTGTTAGGTAGTTCTATGAATCTGAATTCAAATTTTAGGTTTAGTTGGCATATTTTGTTAAAAACGTTAATCTGAATTGAAAAATGTTTATCTCCGTGCATTAAATGTTAATTAGCTGTTAGGGTTTTGTATATTTTGTTAAAAATAATGGTTTGTTAACATGTGTCCTTAGGATAGGACACATGTTAAGAACTATTAATATAGTATATATTTACTTTGAAAACTATCATCTAGAGTAAATGAACAATATTATTATCAAGATATTTTTTTGGACAAAAATAACCCTATCTAACAACATTGAATGCTATGTTTCTCCCAACTTTGAAGTTGATGCATTCATCTTCTGATTTTTTTATCCTCCATAACCGCTCTCTCTTTCTCCCTCTTCTGTTGACATATTGCCTGTCCAATTTTACATTTTGTCTGTTGTAAGATCTGATTTATTTTTTTAATTTCTAAAGAATGTTGTAAAGAATGTTGTTTATCTTCGTCTACATATTTATCTGTATAATTATTTAAAACCTTCAAACTTATTTTTTATTGTAAAATTCTATCTTCTAAATAATATTTTAAACTTTTTCTGCTATAAATCTATATCACTATCTTCCAGTCTTGTCTCCACCAATTAATTTATTTAAAATAATATAAAATAATAGTATTTTTTTTAAAATTAATGTCCGTAACTATATGAGGTTTTGGAGAAATAAAGGGACTCTCTATTCTTTATATTTTCATTACTATAAGATTCGGAAGACTATAGCCCTCATCGTATCTGGAATTTGTTTTCGAAGAGGTCATGTAAATTATACATATCTTCTTATTTTCATCTATTGTTTCTATTTTAAACATTTTTATTATTTATTATGAAAAAAAGAACGAAGTATATATCTACATGCATGTTTTAATTCATTTATTTTTCCTATTTAACTTGCTCGATTAATTAAACCTAGCTGGCTGGTTTGCCTTTTATAGCTGGTAGTCCAGGATACTAATTACGCCCTCCACTGAAGTTTTTTTTTTCCCTCCTAAACTCCCGCCCGTCCAAAATCTCACAATATCTCTTCAAAAAATAATTAAAATATTTAAATTAAAAGAGAGAGAGGATATTTCTTATAATCTTTAACATCCAAAACTAACAAAATAACGGATATTTGCTATAATCCTATAACTCACAATATCTTACAATATTTTTACAAAAATGCTATTGGCTCCCAAAATATTTCGGTGATAGTATCTCCCATTATGTGGCATATGACATGGTTGCTGATATGGTAGGTAACATGGCAAAATTTAACATTAAATTAATATTAATATTAAAAATTAAAATTAATATTAAATTAACATTAAGATTAACCTTAACATTAAAATTAACATTAACATTGACATTAACACTAAAATTAATATTAATATTATCATTAATATGAACATTAATATTAATATGAACATTAACATTAATATTAATCTTAACATTAACATTAACATTAACATTAAAAAAATTGGATAATTATTTTTTGGGTTAAAATTTGCCATGTCAGCTGTTATGTCAGCTGCCATGTCAGATGCCACATAATGGGAGATGTCATCACCCAAATATTTTGGGAGCCAAATAGCATAATTGATATTTTTATATTTGTTAACATGCATAATTAACAAAATCTTTAAGATATTTCCTGTGATCCTTTTAAAAATATATAGAAAGTTATCGAGTCCGCTGAAGTAGTTTTTTCCTCCTAAATTCCGACTATTAACCAGCCCAAAATCTCACAATATCTCTTCAAAAAATAATTAAAATATTTAAATTAAAAGAGAGAAAGTTATTGAGTAATCCTTAAGATATTTTGTATAATCTTTAACATCCATAACTAACAAAATCGGGAATATTTCCTATAATCTTATAACTCACAATATCTTACAATATTATTTATATTCGTTAACATCTAGCAAAATCTTTAAGATATTTCCTAAAATCCTTTTAAAAATATATAGAAAGTTATGGAGTAATCCTTAAGATATTTCATATAATCTTTAGCATACATAACTAACAAAATTACGGATATTTCCTATAATCCTATAACTCACAATATCTTACAATATTATTTATATTTGTTAATATTCATAACTAACAAAATCTGAAAGATATTTCCTATAATCCTTTTACAAATATATAGTTTCCTGAAATTCTTATAACCCTATAAAAAATATAAAAAATAAATGTACATATTAAAAGATACTACAGCAAAGATTTTGTTAGTTATGGAGTACGCTGAAATAGTTCAAAATCTCACAATATCCCTTCAAAAAATAATTAAAATATTTAAATTAAAAGAGAAAGTTAGTTTTTATCCGTAATCTTCTATAAACTACTAATAAAGCATAGTACGCTGAAATAGTTTCATTCTAGAGATACTCCCCAAAATCTCTAGCAATTTTTCTTAAATCTTTTTTTTCTTCTTTCAATTGTGATAGAGTATGTTTCCTTCCATTTGCTAAACTCCTTACATTATAATTTGAAATATCAACTATTCATAGCTAATTGTTATTTTGTATTTTTGTTATCCGTAGGAGATGGCTTCTAATGTTAATCTTATTAATGATATAACGCCCATGAAGGAAAAGTGGAAACTCAAGGTACGAATTATTCGACTATGAAAAGTTTGAGTTTTGACAATCCATCTGAAGAAAATTGCATTGAGATGGTGCTCATGGACGAAAAGGTTATTGACTTACTTATTCCTTTTTTTATACAATATACGTTGAAGATTTAATTTTTATTCCGATTCAATTATTGACAAACTAATTTTTATACATCTTTTCTAGGGTTCTAAAATTTCTGCATATGTGAAGAAGGCATTGGTAATAAAGTTTTCATCCATGCTTTCGGAAGGCGAGTACCGTATATTAACAAATTTTGGCGTTGGGCAGAATTATGGATCATACAAGACAACGCAACATCCATATAAGCTAAACTTTGTCTTATCTACGTCAGTTCGAATATGTGAGGATTTAGTAATTCCTTTGTATGGTTTTTCTTTTGTTTCATATGATGATGTCATAGAAAACAAATTCTTTGTTTCATATGATGATGTCATAGAAAACAAACTCGATGATACATATTTAATAGGTACACATTTGTATCAGTCTCATTATTGGCATTTATTTAATTGTTTATAAATGTTTATTTGTTGACATACTTATTGTTGGGTTTTTAGCGTTTAGTTTTGGTTTTTAGTCCCACATCGGCTAGAAAGGAATGTGTATCTCCATATATATGAGTCTTTGCTCTTTATGGAGATGCACATGTAGTGCACATGGGTGTGTGCCATGTGGGATTAATTATTAATGGTATAAAGGCTTAATCAACAATTAAGAAGCTATAAGCTTTTTGCTCTTGGAAATTTATTTCCATGGAGCTAAGCTCCGTAGGAGCTTAGCGACTCGGACTCGGACTCGGACTCGGACTCGGACTCGGACTCGGACTCGGGCTCGGACTCGGGCTCGGGCTCAAGGGCTCATGAGGCGTAATGTGGCATTTTGTTGGCGCACTTTGCACTTAGCACGTCAGCTGGAGAAATCAGAATTCCAGGGAGAAAACTCTAAGTGTTCTTTAACACATCAGAGTAGTGAGCGTGTTTTCTAACACAAACACTAGTACTTTTTAGTACGCGTGGGTTCTGTTACTTCAGAAACAGAGAGAGAAGAGTAGAGCCATTGCCAGAGGAGTTCGCCGTCTTCCGAGGAGTCAGAAGAGCAGGAGTGTTCCAAGGTTTTCCGTCAACCTAGCTGGTTCCTGGAAGCTGTTCGCAGAGGACGAATAAAGCTTTGAGCAACGGTGATTATTCACCCCAGCAATTCCATCTCTCACCTGTCACCCTTCTGTTGCCTTTAGCAGTTCTGTCAGTATCTTCTTTTTAGAAGGCACTACTGCCAGTTTGCTACGATCACGAAAATCTCTTTAGATTATTCGTGAATTATGATATCTTTTTAGATCTCGTAATTTGCAGAATCCTTCTGGATCTCTGTTGCAAAACCTTCTTTAAGGAATTGCATTTGAAATATTGTCTTTACAACTGTTTCAGTTTCTGTATTTTCTATCGAAAAGCGTGCCCCGGCATTCCTGGCAATAACAATCTCAAAGCTTTATTGCTACGATGGAAAATATTAATGCTTCACTCCTCAATACTGACTTTTGCAAATTAGAAAAGTTTGATGGAGAGCATTATCAAGTCTGGAAGAGGAAGGTTTATCTCACTCTTCAACTTAGAGACGTTGATCACGTATTGCTTGAAGAGGAACCTACTGTTCCAGATACTGGGTCTGCTGCCGCAATCTCTGCGGCTACTAAACTTCAGGCCAAGTGGAGAAGGGAAAATAGTATTTGCAGGTTGCTTATCCTGAATGCTATGGAGGATTCTCTAGCAGAATTCTACAGTAAGAAATCAATTGCCAGAGACATATGGGAGTCTCTGGAAAAACTGTACGAAGAAGACAAGAACAGGAGCAAAATATTTGTGGTTGAAAAATATCACAAATGGCTCTTTGAGGACGAGAAGTCCATGCTGCCGCAGGTCAAAGAATTTCTGAAGCTGCGACAGAAGTTGGAAGACGAGGCTATGCCCCTCCCCGACAAGTTTATTGTTGGAGGGATTGTCTCAAAGCTCCCCGCTGGGTGGAGCAAGTTCTATGCAAACATGCATAGGAAGAAGTTGGAGATCACCCTTGAAGATCTCCTACAGGAAATCTATGTTGAGGACCAGATGCGGGCTCAACTGAAGGTGGACACACTGTCCAAGCAATTGGCTAACGCCAATCTGGTTCAGACCAAGGAACCAAAGGGAAAAGGAAAGCGTGCAGATTTCCAGAAGAAGAAGAAGAACCCTAACAACTTGAATGTTTAGGGAACTTCTTTCAAGTCAAAGAAATCTAAGACAAATATGCCTTGTTTCAAGTGTGGCCAGTTGGACCATTTCAAAAGTGAATGCACAGCACCGGCCAAGAAATCAGAGCAAGGTGAGCCTAGCAAAGTCTCAATGATTACTGATGTAATTGCTATGATTGGACAGGTTGATGCTGTAGGATCTGATTCAGACTGGTGGGTAGATACTGGAGCCACATGCCATGTCTGCTCCAGTAAGGAGTGGTTCACCACCTACACACCCACTTCTGAAGCGGTTGTGATGGCGAACCAAGCACAAGCTGAAGTTCTAGGGATCGGGACGGTTATTCTGAAGCTGACTTCTGGCAAGTCTATGACGCTTCAAGGCGTGAAGCACGTACCTGCTATTGCCAAGAACCTGATCTCAGGAGGCTTACTCTGTAATGCAGGCCTCAGAATGGACATCAATGCTGGCCAGATGGTGATGTCTATCAAGGGAACATATTTCGGGAAAGCTTTTTATACCGAAGGAATGTTCAAGATTCAGCTTGTAAATCAGTCCAATGTAATTAATGTAATTAATGAAATCACTCCTTCTGCTTATACTCTTGAGTTGTGGCATAATAGGCTAGGACATCTTCATTGTAAACGAATAAACAGAGTGTCTAGTCTAGGACTTATCTCCAAGTGTGGGGGTAAGGTAGAGAAATGTAAAGTTTGTGCTCAAACGAAGATCACAAGGAAATCCTTTCCTCGGTTTAATCGAAGTACAGATCTTCTGGAGTTGGTACACTCAGATATCTGTGACTTCAAACAGTTCTCTACAAAGGCCGGGATAAAGTATTTCATAACCTTCATCGACGACTTCTCAAAGTATACGTCCGTCTACTTGCTGAAGGCTAAAGACGAAGCATTCGAGAAGTTCAAGGAGTTCAGAGCCGAAGCTGAGCGGCAGACTGGACAACAACTCAAAAGGATAAGAAGTGATCGAGGTGGGGAGTACAGGTCTCATGAATTCTCATCGTTCTGTAAGGAACATGGAATTGTCAATGAGACTACGGCTCCGTACTCTCCTCAATCAAACGGAGTAGCTGAGAGGAAGAACAGGACGTTGACAGAAATGATAAATTTAATGTTGTTGACTGCTGGCCTTCCTAAGTGCTACTGGGGAGAAGCTGCATTGACGGCCACTTTTATTCTAAATAGAGTGCCTCATGCAACTTCAGATGTTACTCCTCATGAACTCTGGTTCAAGGTCAGACCTAACTTGAATGTCATTCGAGTGTGGGGGTGTCTGGCGTATGTCAAGCTTCCAGATCTAAAGATTCAGAAGCTTGGGACAAGGACTACAAAGACGATCTTCTTGGGGTATGCCGAGAAGAGTGATGCTCGGAGATTTCTTGATATTGAGTCAAATCATATCATTGAATCTCGCGATGCAGAATATTTTGAAGACAAGTTTGTAAGGCACAAGAATATTGTTCTTCCGGATGTTTCGGAGAATAATGAGGGTGCACAAGAGACTGAAGTCTTCAATGAAGATGTGGTCCAAGAAGATGTTGTTGTTGATACAACGGTTGAACCAGAACAAGCTGAGCCGTCAGCTAAGCGTGTGAGGAGGCCGAAGGACTTCGGAAGTGACTTTGTCACCTATCATGTGGAAGAAGATCCGCTTACCTATGATGAGGTGATGAAGACCAGAGACGCGGTTTTCTGGAAGGAGGCGATTGACAATGAGATTGATTCCATCACCTCAAATAACACTTGGGTGTTGGTTGATCTTCCTGAAGGAGCGAAACCCATCGGATGCAAATGGATCTTCAAGAAGAAGATGAAAGCAGACGGAACTATTGACAAGTTCAAGGCTAGGTTGGTAGCCAAGGGGTTTTCTCAGAAGCAGGGGATTGACTACTTTGACACATATGCTCCAGTAGCCCGGATGACCACCATCAAAATGTTGATTGCTCTCGCAGCAATAAATAAGATGGTGATACATCAGATGGATGTGAATACGGCTTTCCTAAATGGCGAGCTGACCGAAGAGATTTACATACAACAGCCAGAGGGATTTATCATCAGAGGTCTTGAAGATAAAGTCTGCAAGTTGGTAAAATCCTTGTACGGTCTTAAACAGGCTCCCAAGATGAGGCATGAGAAATTTGACAAAGTTATAAGGTCAAATGGCTACATGGTCAGCGATACGGACAAGTGTGTTTACACGAAGTTCGCTGATGGAAGAGGTGTGAACGTTTGTCTGTACGTGGACGACATGCTTATCCTAGGTACAGATATTAGATGTGTCACGGAGACAAAGAAATTTATCTCAAGCAAGTTCAGTATGAAGGACTTGGGGGAAGCTGATGTGATCTTAGGGATCAAGATCATCCGGACAGACACTGGACTAGCGCTGTCACGGTCTCATTATATTGAGAAAATGATCACTCGTTATGGGTATCGGGATCTTCCAGGGATCGATACGCCGTACAGGTGTGATCTGAAGCTGAAGCCTAATTCAGGGAAAAGCGTCAGGCAGCTGGAGTATGCAAGCGTAATCGGGAGTTTGATGTATGCTACTACTGCCACAAGGCCTGACATAACTTTTGCCGTGGGAATGCTGAGTCGTTTTACGAGCAATCCAGGTGTTGAACACTGGAAAGCTGTGGAACGGGTTATGAGATATCTAAAAAAGACTCAGACATATGCACTGTACTACAGCGGAGATCCGTCGGTAGTGGAAGGCTTCAGTGATGCCAGTTGGTGCTCAGAGGTGGAGAGCGAGAGGTCCACAGGTGGATACATTTTCACAATGGATGGAGCTGCTATATCGTGGAAGTCGAAGAAGCAGACTATGCTCTCGCGGTCATCCACGGAATCTGAGTTCTTTGCACTTGATACCGCAGCCGAGGAAGCAGAATGGCTTCGGAAGCTCATGTATGATCTTCCAGTGGTTGGGGCGCAAATACCGGCGATACCGATATACTGCGACAACCAGGCGACTGCGGCGGCGGCATCAAATGACCTTTTCAACGGGAAGAAGAGGACTGTGCGGTTGAAGCACAGGGCAGTACACGATCTTATCAAGAGAGGTGTTATTGCAGTAATTGATGTTCGGAGTCAGGAGAACCTGGCGGATCCGTTCACCAAGGGCCTCAAGTGCCAGCTGGTCGATGACACAGCTTGTAAAATGGGCTTGAAGGCATTCTGATATTGTATTATTGTATTCCTACCATAAAGTTTTATGCTATTAGTTCAAAGATTTATCTACTAGGCATCTAGCTTTTGGTTCAAGGAAGGACCACTAATCGGAAGAATATCAGGAACGGTGGGTACATGTTCTATTGGGCATGGAGAGGTTACAGACCTATAACCATTGTTGTCTACTATTGTTTTCTGCAGAAAACAGGTCCTGTGGGAGGTTGGCTTAAATGCCTTAATGAGTTCTCAGGCATTTGGAATGTCTGGTATGCTTTACAGGAAGCATGGTAGCACAGCACTACAAGGAGTGTGACTCCATGCTATGTGTGGCAGTGACTCCACCATGAGGTTCTCGAAGGAGGTAAAGCCTCGGCTATGTTAGCCAAGTCACAGCGGTATAGCACCGCAAATAGGCAGTTGGCCTAATGTTGTATATTGAATTAAAGAGGGATGTAGTCAGCACTACAAAGAGGAGGTGTTCCTCATGTTACGGGTGGCACGACACCACAATGAGGTAAACCCGGCTAGGGATAAAGCCTCGGCCTTGCAAGCCATGTCGTAGCGGCGTAACACCGCACAGAAGCATAAGGCTTCATGCTGGGTAGTTTGGCACTACAAAGGGGCTAGACCTTATGCTACGGGTAGTATGACACTACGATGAGGTTCCCGGTGATTCGGTGTAAGGTCCTCGGCTTAAGGCCATGTCATAGCGGCGTAGCACCGCAAAGGAAGCGTTGGACGCTTCATGCCATGTCTCTTTAATAAAGAACTCACCTATAGTGTATGGACAAAGAGATATCAGGCCGTATCTTGAGGGTAAACTTGTAGACGCCCAATATTATACACTGAAACCAGGCTGGCACACGGCCTTAAATGTGCAGCCAGAAGCACATGTAACTACATTATGTGACTGGAAAGAATTTCAGCTATGATGCAGAATTCAAGGCTTAGTCCATTCTTGTATTATAGTTTAATTTTTGACTCACGTGGAAAGATTCAAGTCTTAAGTGGCATCTATCCTAAAAGCATAATGGACAGTTACTGTGGGGAACACTCGTACTCATATATATAGAGATATGTGGAGGATTGTTGGGTTTTTAGCCTTTAGTTTTAGTTTTTAGTCCCACATCGGCTAGAAAGGAATGTGTATCTCCATATATATGAGTCTTTGCTCTTTATGGAGATGCACATGTAGTGCACATGGGTGTGTGCCATGTGGGATTAATTATTAATGGTATAAAGGCTTAATCAACAATTAAGAAGCTGTAAGCTTTTTGCTCTTGGAAATTTATTTCCATGGAGCTAAGCTCCGTAGGAGCTTAGCGACTCGGACTCGGACTCGGACTCGGGCTCGGACTCGGGCTCAAGGGCTCATGAGGCGTAATGTGGCGTTTTGTTGGCGCACTTTGCACTTACGTGGGTTCTGTTACTTCAGAAACAGAGAGAGAAGAGTAGAGCCATTGCCAGAGGAGTTTGCCGTCTTCCGAGGAGTCAGAAGAGCAGGAGTGTTCCAAGGTTTTCCGTCAACCTTGCTGGTTCCTGGAAGCTGTTCGCAGAGGGCGAATAAAGCTTTGAGCAACGGTGCTTATTCACCCCAGCAATTCCATCTCTCGCCTGTCACCCTTCTGTTGCCTTTAGCAGTTCTGTCAGTATCTTCTTTTTAGAAGGCACTACTGCCAGTTTGCTACGATCACGAAAATCTCTTTAGATTATTCGTGAATTACGATATCTTTTAGATCTCGTAATTTGCAGAATCCTTCTGGATCTCTGTTGCAAAACCTTCTTTAAGGAATTGCATTTAAAATATTGTCTTTACAACTGTTTCAGTTTCTGTATTTTCTATCGAAAAGCGTGCCCTGGCATTCCCGGCAATAACACTTATCATGATGTTGATTTTGTATATATAGATGTTATTGGTGAAATCATTTCTATTGAGCCAATTGCTCCAATTTTTAGGAATGGGAAGGAATTAAAGAGGATATCATTCGAGATTAGGAATTTGGAGCAAGTATATTAAATAGAAATCTCAAAAATATTATTCATTTTCTACTTCTCAAAAATATATTACACATTTTATATTATCTTTTAAATTAACTATTCTATCTTACTAGGAAAAAAAAAATATGAAATGCACATTGTGGGAAGGATATGCAGAACAACTCGCAGGCTATGTGACAAATGAAAATAATGGGCCCATAGTTATTGTTATTCAATTTGCAAAGATAAAAAGTTGGCAAGGTGTGTACATTAACTTATTATTCTTTTCCATTTTCAATTAAATCTTTATAATGACGTGGTTTGCATGTAGGGAACTTATGCATATAAAATTCGCTATTTTCAACCCAATTTTACATCAATGAAGATATCGATGCAATCATGGATTTTAAACAAAGTATTGGGTCAGCTGAAGGTGTATGTGTGAGACCAACACAAATGTCAAGCCAGCTGTCTCATTCAATCAGTGAAATTTTTTTACAAACATATCATAGAAAAAACATTGGATGAAATAAGGGAGATTAAAGAGGTTGCTCAATATGTTACATTAGCCACAATAATTTGCATACAAACTGATTATAATTGGTTCTATCTATCATGTAAGAGATGTGGTAAAAAGGTTCAAGAAAATAATAAGTGCATAAGTGAAGAAGGGAACACAAAAACGAAGTTTTACTGGATCAAGTGCTCTACTAATGTGTCAGATGTAATCCCCATGTTGGTTTTTTGATATTTTATTTTATTGCTATAATTATTAATGAACACTAATATCATTGTGATTATTTTTATAATTATTAAAAGTTTATTGCTACTAATATTGGTAGGTATAAAGTTCAAATTAGAGTAATTGATGAAACTGGTAGTGCATCTTTTGTTATGTTTGATCGTGAGGTAGTTCAATTGTTGCATAAGTCAGTGTACTATCTAAGGGAGGCACTTGCGAAGGTCAGGATGCTACACTTTAACTTTTAATTGCAATTAATTTCTATGGAGGCTAACTCTAAATAAAAAATACAGAAATCTAATGTAGATTCGTTTCCCGAAGAATTGGATGAACTATTAGAAAGAAAGTTGTTATTCAAAGTAAAAATTTTGGATTACGACATTAAGAACAATTGGCCGGTGTTTACTGTGAAGGATTGTGTGATGATGAAGAGTTGATCAAGTCCTTTGAAAATAGATCCAATTTAGACGAGGTTGGTTGGTTTGACGATACAAATTTTGCGCAATAATCTTACATACTAATTTTTGTTTTTGTTTTGTTTTGTTTTGTTATGGATTTAGGTAAATGATACCAATGTTGATGTTTCTGCTGATGATGGCCCCCAAGAATCATTTAACCTTAAAGACAAGGTTCAAGTAATTATTATGTTCATTATCTTCATTTTTATTTCATTAACATGTTCATTATTATTTTTATTAAGTATATTTAAGTTTTACATCCGCTTTTTTTTTCCTCGCAGGAATCAATTTCCTTCACCGGAGACAATTGTCGTCTTTTTGATACTGGAGAAAGTAACGATAATAGTCCAAAATTGAAGCGCCCAACTGAATCCTATTTGGAAGAGGGTGATTTTGATTGTCATCAACCAAGAAAAAAGTTGTCGTGAAGATGGAGATGGAATAGATTTAAATGATTAGATTCAATGATTTTTTTTTTTAAAGTTGATATTTTTGTAATATTATGACGTACGTTGGTTTGCTTTTAACGTTCAAGTGCCTTAGATTTTTTATTGGAGAACAAACATGTTAGCTTGGTGTTTTGATAAATTTGAACTTTTTTAAGCATTTAAGATTATCATATATGGTTTCTATTTATTTTTTTAATAATTTATTTAAGAGATTATCTGTACTATTATATAATCCAAATACCAGGGGTATTTGGATTATATAATTTCTATACATTCTTAGATAAAGTTATTTTAATTTCATGATTTTTTTTTGAGGAAAAGGAACATTTATAATAAATCAAATAGAAGTGTTCACAATCGGAGAACAGTCCTCAAGAAGGGCCTGGGCAATACAAGGAGGGGGAGAGAGGAGCCTAGCAGTAGATTTATTCAACCTGGCGTGCCCAGCTAAAATATGGGCAACATTATTACCAGATCTTCTAACAAATAATAATTTGATATTTTTTTAATTTCATGATAAGAATGTCATTTACACCATCTACTAATTTTAAAATTCAAAATCTCCCTAACCTACTCATCCCACTCATTTCTGTTTCTCTCTTTCTACACGTAATTTTTTTTTATAACTACTCCTGATGAAGCAGATATTTTTTACTACCTTCATCTTCTCTTTCTAAACAACTTCATCCTCATATGATTATGATAACTCTTCCGAATTAGTCTCATTTGTCGACATTTACTCCTGGCATCTCTGAATTTGTACCATTTGAGTGAAACAAGGTATGATCTCTTCATTTATTTTATTTATTCTTTCTTTTAAGTCGTCATAGTTGAAAATTATCAAATAATTTGAGACATATATCTAAACAACAATATGGATTTATAGATGTAATTTTAATTTCTATCATCTAATAATTCAAATAAATGTTTAAATGAATACTATATTTAAAAATATCAGTAAAACTAAATTTACAAATGATTATTATATTTGATTATAAAACTAAACTAAATTTACAATATGGATGACATCTATATGACAACTGTATATTATTATTAATTTTCATAAAGGAAATTTCTTTTGATATAGTATACAAGAAAGGGATATTATTATATCAAATATCAGGGATGGAGGAGATTATTATATACGTGTACTATGTGTTGAATCAAATATAATATTAATTTTTATTATATTTCACCTGATTTAACCATATTATACTTTCAACCGTACATTATATTAACCAATTTCAAAATCAGGTTCAACACATTATATAATAATATACGGTTGACAATATAATCTTCTTCATTTTTTTATTATTTTTATTTTTTATTACTTTTTTATTTTTATTTTTGACATTTTCTTCTTATACTTCTCCTACAAGTTGGAGAGAACGAACGAATGAGTAGAAGAAGGTTGACAATATAATCAATTCAATTCAACACATTATATTACAGGGAAGGAAATATATATTGAAAACTTAGAAAGGGATTTAAATAAATATTATATTACAAATAGAGGAGAAATTTTACAAAAAGATTTAAATGATTATTTTGAATTTTTTACAATGTGTTGAACTGACGCTCCAAGAGAAGGAAAAATAATGAAGAACATATGGAGAAGAAATTTTGTTTTCTTCCGATTTTTTTCGTATTATTTTTTATGGTTATTTCATAATTAAACCGTATATCTCTCTTTCATAGTTAATTCATATTGTTCGGTGGCTAGACATATATTTATTCATTAACATGGTTTTCATGCTGCTGAGTAATCATACAGACGTCATCCTACTTTATAAGGCATCCATAAATTTGGTTTCACAATTTGGTGAACTATATGTCATGAGAAAATTTTATCCACGTGGATATATTTTTGAAAATTTTCAAAGTCGAAGTTTAAAAAAATTGCAGAAGCGAGGATGATGCACCAACTTAGTTGGCGGATTCTCGAACGACCAGAAATGAACCAATAGGGTTAGAAAGTAGATGCGCAAATTTTTTTTTTTGACATAATTCTTTTATATTAATTTAAAAAATCATGATTAAGATAATTTCACACATATCATTTAAATTTAAAAAAATCGATTAGGATCATTCTTACATGTTATTTAAAAAAACTAATTAGGATATTTTTGGATATTATCTAAAAAATATAATTTTTGATTGGAATAATTCTGTTATATTATCTAAAACAATTTAAATTTATACTTGAACTAACTATGCCATATTATTATTTTTTAAATTTCTTTATTGTGATAACAATAACACTATCTATCTATAATAAATCTACATTAAAAAAAATCTATCTATAAATTGTCTATATTGAAAAAGTAAACCCTGATAGATAAAATATGGCGTGTTATCACAACACACTTTAATGTCGGGCAGTCACAGAACACACATTTTTTAAAATTTAGATTTACATATATTTCATATTTTTTTTTCAATGTTATTTCATTATTAAACCGTATATTTCTCTTTCATGGTTATTTTATATTGTGCGGTGGCTAGACCTATATTTAAACAATGAAATGGATTTATAGATGTAATTTGAAAATTCAACTATCTAATAATTCAAATAAATATTTAAATGGATATTATATTAAAAATAAAAAAAAAATAAACTTAGAAAAGTATTTAAGTGAATCTCATATTTTTGATTTGGAAATGTGTTGTACTGACCTACAAGAGGAGGCAAAAATAATTTAGAACGGAGCGAGGAGAAAATAGAAAGTGATTTTTTTAATCTTATATCAGTATTTTAAAATTTTTTTTTTTTTTCTTATTAAGCCATATGTCTTTTTTCCTGGTTATTTCTTATTGTACGGTGGCTATACAAATATTTAAACAACAAAATTGATT
This sequence comes from Iris pallida, assembly GCA_029216955.1. Taxonomy (NCBI): domain Eukaryota; kingdom Viridiplantae; phylum Streptophyta; class Magnoliopsida; order Asparagales; family Iridaceae; genus Iris; species Iris pallida. Next base: position 7,419,245 of record JANAVB010024597.1, on the reverse strand, counting down.
TATAGATGTAATTTAAAAATTCAATTATCTAATAATTTAAATCGATATTTATACTATTATATAATCCAAATACCAGGGGTATTTGGATGATATACTGCTCGAAGATGCTGATAAATAACGTTTTATTATTATAATTTTGTCATCTAAGTGATTTCTTATTGTTATTGGAAAATTAATATTTATTTTAAGTAAGTTTGGTTGGATGTTTTCTTTGTTAAATAAAATTGTTTCAATATTTCTAACATATAAAATTTCCTATTACAAATAATAATTTTAATAAATTTTTAAATAAACTTGGTTGTATATTATCTTTGATGCATAAAATGATATCACTATTTGTAATACGCGTTGCACACCCATCGCATGTGCCATGACACTAGTATTATTTACCACATTAGCAGTTAACTAAACATGTTAAACATATCCCTCTCCCTTCAAGATTCTCTACTAAAATCAATGCTTGATAAACTCACAAAAGTCTTTTAATGTGTTCATACTTCTATATCAACAATAAAGTCCATTTTTTGGTGAAAACAACAATATAGTTCATCGTGTGACATTAATTTCTACTATATTCAAATGAGAATTTTAGGAAACTATATATCTTTAAAAGGATTATAGAAAATATCTAAAAGATTTTGTTAATTATGGATGTTAATAAATATAAATAATATTGTAACATATTGCAGCAAAAATTCAATGCACTTTCCTTAATAAACTTACAAAAGTCTTTTATAAACTCACAAAAGTCTTTTAATGTTTTCATACTTCTATATCAACAATAAAGTCCATTTTTTGGTGAAAACAACAATAAAGTTCATCGTGTGACATTAATTTCTACTATATTCAAATGAGAATTTTAGGAAACTATATATCTTTAAAAGGATTATAAAAAATATCTAAAAGATTTTGTTAATTATGGATGTTAATAAATATAAATAATATTGTAACATATTACAGCAAAAATTAAATGCACTTTCCTTGATAAACTTACAAAAGTCTTTTAATGTGTTCATACTTCTATATCAACAATAAAGTTCATTTTGTGAAAACAACAATAAAGTTTTTTGTATATTCAAATGAGAATTTTTGGAAACTATATATCTTTAAGAGGATTATAGAAAATATCTAAAAGATTTTGTTAATTATGAATGTTAATAAATATAAATAATATTGTAACTCACTAAATCCTATAACTCACAATATCTTACAATATTATATATATTAACATCCATAACTAACAAAATCTTTAAGATATTTTCTATATTCCTTTTAAAAATATATAGAAAGTTATGGAGTCCACTAAAGTATTTTTTTTTTCTTCCTAAACTCCCACTATTAGCCCCCCAAAATCTCACAATATCTCTTCAAAAAATAATTAAAATATTTAAATTAAAAAAAAGAAAGGTATGGAGTAATCCTTAAGATATTTCTTATGACCTTTAACATCCAAAACTAACAAAATAGCGGATATTTGCTGTAATCCTATAACTCACAATATCTTACAATATTATTTATATTTGTTAACATGCATAACTAATAATTTTTTTAAGATATTTCCTATAATCCTTTTAAAAATATATAGAAAGTTATGGAGTCCGCTGAAGTAGTTTTTCCTCCTAATTTCTAACTATTAACCAGCCCAAAATCTCACAATATCTCTTCAAAAAATAATTAAAATATTTAAATTAAAAAAGAGAAAGTTATTGAGTAATCCTTAAGATATTTTGTATAATCTTTAACATCCATAACTAAAAAAATTAGGAATATTTCCTATAATCTTATAACTCACAATATCTTACAATATTATTTATATTCGTTAACATCCATAACTAACAAAATCTTTAATATATTTCCTATAATCCTTTTAAAAATATATATAAAGTTATGGAGTAATCCTTAAGATATTTCATATAATCTTTAGCATCCATAACTAACAAAATTACGGATATTTCCTATAATCCTATAACTCAGAATATCTTACAATATTATTTATATTTGTTAACATTCATAACTGACAAAATCTGAAAGATATTTCCTATAATCCTTTTACAAATATATAGTTCCCTGAAATTTTTATAACCCTATAAAAAAAAAAAAAAAAAAAAAATGTACATATTGTAAGATACTACAACAAAGATTTTGTTAATTATGGAGTATGCTGAAATAGTTTCTCTTCAAAACTCCCATTGTTAGTCTGCCCAAAATCTCACAATATCTCTTCAAAAAATAATTTAAATTTAAATTAAAAGAGAGAGAGTTTGTTTTTATCCGTAATATTCTATCTTCTATATACTACTAATAAAGCAGAGTACGCTAAAATAGTTTCATTCTGGAGCTACTCCCCAAAATCTCTCACAATTTTTCTTAAATCTTTTTTTTTTTCTTTCAATCTGTGATAGAGTATGTTTCCTTCCATTTGTTCTAATGATCTAAACTCCTTACATGATAATTTGAAATATCAACTATTCATAGCTAATTGTTATTTTGTATTTTTGTTATCCGTAGGAGATGGCTTACAATGTTAATCTTATTAATGATATAACGCCCATGAAGGAAACATGGAAACTCAAGGTACGAATTATTCGACTATGGAAAGTTTCGAGTTTTGACAATCCATCTGAAGAAAATTGCATTGAGATAGTGCTCATGGACGAAAAGGTTGTCGACTTACTTATTCCTTTTTTTATACAATACACGTTGAAGATTTAATTTTTATTCCGATTCAATTATTGGCAAACTATTTTTTATACATCTTTTTTAGGGTTCTAAAATTTCTGCATATGTGAAGAAGGCATTGGTAAAAAAGTTTCCATCCATGCTTTCGGAAGGCGAGTACCGTATATTAACAAATTTTGGCGTTGGGCAGAATTATGGATCATACAAGACAACGCAACATCCATATAAGCTAAACTTTGTCTTATCTATGTCAGTTCGAATGTGTGAGGATTTAGTAATTCCTTTGTATGGTTTTTCTTTTGTTTCATATGATGATGTCAAAGAAAACAAATTCGATGATACCTATTTAATAGGTACACATTTGTATCAGTCTCATTATTGGCATTTATTTAATTGTTTATAAATGTTTATTTGTTGACATACTTATCATGATGTTGATTTTGTATATATAGATGTTATTGGAGAAATCATTTCTGTTGAACCAATTGCTCCAATTTTTAGGAATGGGAAGGAATCAAAGAGGATATCATATTATATAGAAATCTCAAAAATATTATTCCTTCTTTACATATCAAAAATATATTACACATTTTATATTATCTTCTACATTAACTATTCTATCTTACTAGGAAAAAAAAATGAAATGCACATTGTGGGAAGGATATGCAGAACAACTCGCAGGCTATGTGACAAATGAAAATAATGGGCCCATAGTTATTGTTATTCAATTTGCAAAGATAAAAAGTTGGCAAGGTCTCTACATTAACTTATTATTCTTTTCCATTTTCGATTAAATCTTTATAATGACGTGGTTTGCATGTAGGGAACTTATGCATACAAAATTCGCTATTTTCAACCCGGCTTTACATCAATGAAGATATCGATGCAATCATGGATTAAAAAAAGTATTGGGTCATCTGAAGGTGTATGTGTGAGACAAACACAAATGTCAAGCCAGCTGTCTCATTCAATCAGTGAATTTTTTTTACAAACATATCATAGAAAAACATTGGATGAAATAAGGGAGATTAAAGAGGTTGCTCAATATGTTACATTAGCCACAATAATTTGCATACAAACTGATTATAATTGGTTCTATCTATCATGTAAGAGATGTGGTAAAAAGGTTAAAGAAAATAATGAGTGCATAAATGAAGAAGGGAACACAAAAATGAAGTTTTACTGCATCGAGTGCTCTAATAATGTGTGAGATGTAATCCCGAAGTTGGTTTTTGATATTTTATTTTATTGCTATAATTATTAATGAACACTAATATCATTGTGATTATTTTTATAATTATTAAAAGTTTATTGCTACTAATATTGGTAGGTGTAAAGTTCAAGTTAGAGTAATTGATAAAACTGGTAGTGCATCTTTTGTTATGTTTGATCGTGAGGTAGTTCAATTGTTGCATAAGTCATCGTACTATCTAAGGGAGGCACTTGCGAAGGTTAGGATGCTACACTTTAACTTTTAATTGCAATTTTTTTTTTCTACGGAGGCTAACTCTAAATAAAAAATACAGAAATCTAATGTAGATTCGTTTCCCGAAGAATTTGATGAACTATTAGAAAGGAAGTTGTTATTCAAAGTGGAAATTTTGGATTACAACATTAAGAACAATTGGCCGGAGTTTACTGTGAAAGGATTGTGTGATGATGAAGAGTTGATCAAGTTCTTTGAATATAGATCCAATTTAGACGAGGTTGGACGGTTTGACGATACAAATTTTGCGCAATAATCTTACATACTAATTTTTGTTTTGTTATGGTTTAGGTAAATGATACTAATGTTGATGTTTCTGCTGATGATGGCCCCCAAAAATCATTTAACCTTAAAGACAAGGTTCAAGTAATTATTATGTTCATTATGTTCATTTTTATTTCATTAACATGTTCATTATTTTTTATTAAGTATATTTAAGTTTTACATCCGCTTTTTTTTTCCTCGCAAGAATCAATTTCCTTCACCGGAGACAAATGTCGTCTTTTTGATATTGGAGAAAGTAACAATAATAGTCCAAAATTGAAGTGCCCAGCTGAATCCTATTTGGAAGAGGGTGATTTTGATTTGTCATCAACCAAGAAAAAAGTTGTTGTGAAGATGGAGAAGGAATAGATTTAAATGATTAGATTCAATGATATATTTTTTGAAGTTGATATTTTTGTAATATTATGACGTACGTTGGTTTGCTTTTAATGTTCAAGTGCCTTAGATTTTTTATTGGAGAACAAACATGTTAGCTCGGTGTTTTGATAAATTTGAACTTTTTTAAGCATCTAAGATTATCATATATGGTTTCTGTTTATTTTTTTAATAATTTATTTAAGAGATTATATTATTTACCACATTAGCAGTTAACTAAACATGTTAAACATATCCCTCTCCCTTCAAGATTCTCTACTAAAATCAATGCTTGATAAACTCACAAAAGTCTTTTAATGTGTTCATACTTCTATATCAACAATAAAGTCCATTTTTTGGTGAAAACAACAATAATGTTCATTGTGTGACATTAATTTCTACTATATTCAAATGAGAATTTTAGGAAACTATATATCTTTAAAAAGATTATAGGAAATATCTTAAAGATTTTGTTAATTATGGATGTTAATAAATATAAATAATATTGTAACATATTGCAGCAAAATTCAATGCACTTTCCTTGATAAAATCACAAAAGTCTTTTAATGTGTTCATACTTCTATATTAACAATAAAGTTCATTTTGTGAAAACAACAATAAAGTTTTTTGTATATTCAAATGAGAATTTTAGGAAACTATATATCTTTAAAAGGATTATAGAAAATATCTAAAAGATTTTGTTAATTATGAATGTTAATAAATATAAATAATATTGTAACTCACAAAATCCTATAACTCACAATATCTTACAATATTATTTATATTAACATCCATTACTAACAAAATCTTTAAGATATTTTCTATATTCCTTTTAAAAATATATAGAAAGTTATGGAGTCCGCTAAAGTATTTTTTTTCCTCCTAAACTACCACTATTAGCCTGCCCAAAATCTCACAAAATCTCTTCAAAAAATAATTAAAATATTTAAATCCAAAAAGAGAAAGGTATGGAGTAATCCTTAAGATATTTCTTATAATCTTTAACATCCAAAACTAACAAAATAACGTATATTTGCTATAATCCTATAACTCACAATATCTTACAATATTATTTATATTTGTTAACATGCATAACTAACAAAATCTTTAAGATATTTCCTATAATCTTTTTTAAAATATATAGAAAGTTATGGAGTCCACTGAAGTAGTTTTTTTCCCTCCTAAACTCATGTTGGCATATCGATTTTGATATATTGTTCTTTATTAACCTTTGTATGTCTTTAGTCCATATCTTCCACATGAACTTATTAAAAAGACAAGAATAGAAGAAAGTTCATCTCCGTACATTATCCATTAAACCTATCAAGACTATGGAGAAAAGACCTTTCATACTCCGTCAAAGACATTTCTTAAAGACAATCAAGAAGACGATGCGAAAGCCAATTGTTCAGATCTGTACCGTGTCTTCTCAAGAGTCTGTAAGTGTCTAGGAGACTTTGTACGCAATTTCATAGGATGACAAATTTTCTTGGTGTAAATGATGAAAGTCGTTTTTATAAGGAGACGAAAAATCTGCCGGATCATCCGATTGCAAACAACAAGTCTATGAGCAAAAGTTCGGATCATCCGACGGATGTCCGCAGAAATCCTACAGATAATCCGATTAAATCCAGCAAGTTAGTGAGCACAAAGTTCGGATAATCCGCCGGATTTTCACAAAAAATCGAGGATGATCCGATCGTTTCCAGCAGGTTTGTGAGCACAAAGTTCGGATAATCTGTCGGACTTCCGCTGAAATTCGACGGATAATCCGCTTGCCTTGCTGGCAGTTCTAAATTCAAATCCAACGACATCTGTCAGCAGCATTTAATGCATCCAACGGCTCTATTTCTAGCCGTTACTATTGACCGGATAATCCGACGGATTTTCGTTGAAATCCGACGGATAATCCGGTTGATGGCTGAATGCACTTTATGACTTTAGATTTGTATAAAAAGGATTCCCCTCTCTTCATAAAAACTTATCCTTTCAAAGCTTTAAATTTCCAACCACCAAGAAAGCTTCACCATTACTCTCAAGCCTCCATTTGTCATCAAATCAAAAAGTGCTAAAGTATTCAAGTGTTGTAGATCTTCTAGTATGAAACAAGATCATAAGCCCTTTTCTTTTTCTTCTTGACTTTGAAGTTGGCGAGCCTTCGTAAGAAAACTCGTGTGTAAGAAGTTGGCGAGTTCTTCGGATCCAAACTCGTGTTGAAGTTGACGAGTTCTTCGGATCCAAACTCGTGTGTAACTATTTACTCAAATAGTAGATTAAAGCCGGAGAGAGTTCCGGGACTGGAGTGCCCCTTGGGAGGATACCATAATACATCGAGTGTTTGATATTCTCTCTCTCCTTTACTTTCAGTAAAATAGCTTCTAATTGTCAGTAATTATTTTATCACCCCGTTCACCCCCTTCTAGGGTTCTTAAATTGGTATCAGAGCTTTGTTCTCTTAATTTGGACTCACACCCTGAGAGTGATCCATGGCCACTAACCCTAGCACCAACTCATTTCACAATGAGGGACACTCCACAAATAGACCTCCTCTATTTGATGTAACCAACTATAACTACTGAAAAATTAGGATAAGCATTTATCTGAAGTCCATAGATTTCGATTTATGGGATTGTGTGAAAAATGCTCTCCCTACCTCTTCCGTAGTTATTGAGGAAGTTGCTTCTGAGACCCTTAAGGAGAAACTCACCGAGAATGCCAACAAGCTTGCTAGTCGAGATGCTAAGGCTATGAACGCTCTCTACTGCGCTCTCGATAGCAATAAATTCAATAGAATCTCCACTTGCAAGTCTTCACATGATATTTAGAAATTGCTCGAAGTCACTCACGAGGGAACATCACAAGTAAAGGAATCTAAGATTAGCAGGCTCACACAAGAGTATAATTTTTTTAAAATGAAATAAGATGAGTCTATTACTTATATGTTCACTCATTTTGGTGATATCATTAACCCTCTTTCTTCCCTTGGTAAGGAATACCCTACTCATGAAAAGATCAGAAAAACCCTCAGAGAACTGACCAAAGGATGGAATCCAAAAGCAACCACCATCATTGAAGGGAACGACTTGACAACGATGAACCTTGAAACCCTCATGGGGAAGCTTATGACCCATGAACTAGACATAAAAGATCAAAAGGAATCTTCCATGCCCTCAAGGAGAAGGCAAAAGAAAAGGAGAAGTCCCTGGCCCTCAAGGTTACAAAATCTCACTCAAAGAATAGCTCCGATGATGACGAATCGGATGATGATGAAGAAATAGCTCTCACCGCCAAGCATTTTCGAAAGTTCCTCAAGTTCAACAAAACCAACCGATTCAGAAGGGACAATGATGAAGAGCTTGCTTGCTACCAATGCAGGAGAACCGGACACATCAAAAGAGATTGTCCCATAACAAGAAAGGATTCTAGCAAATACGAGAAGTCCAACAAAGGAATCCCATCCTCCAGAAAATATGCCAACACCAGTATTTGGTGTAAAAGTGACGCTAGTGACTCGTACAACGACAAAGAATACAAATACAATGCAAATATTTGTCTCATGGCAACCGATGAGGTACTCGATGACTTCACTTTAAACACTCTTTCTTACGATGATTTGGAAAATGCCATTCTTGAATTACACGAGGAACACAAAGGTGTAAGAAATAAGTACAAGAAATCTCTAAAAGAGGTTGAGGCATATAAACAAGAAATAGAGAGACTCTCTAACATCATTATTGATGTAAAGGGAAAAACTCCCGCCTCTGACACTGATGACATTGAGTCCTTGAGACTAAAGCTAGTAGAATCTGAAGACGTCATTAAGAAAAAAGGACGTTGAAATTCAATCCCTCAAAGATGTTATTATTTTGCTATGCACAAAACACTTGCTGCTAATCAAAGAGAGTATGACACTTCTATTAAGTATAATGATCTTCTTGAGCATGGTAAGAAACTTGTTGATAAGAACACGGTTCGCAAAAGACACACCTACACACCTCACAACACAAATCACAATTCTCAAACATACAAGAACACCACACATATGTCCTTTCCTAACACAATGCACACAAGAAAGGGACCCTTTGTAAAGAAGAACACACCGCATCATGCCTTTTATTATCATCACCATAACACTCATATTAGAGCTCCTCACACTAGAGATTCCTCAAGAGAACCTTCCAAAAGAATGGAGATTTGTCCCACATCATCCCAAGGAGCTTATTATTGGTGATCCTTCTTCACGTGTTAGCACTAGATCCTCCACTCGTGATCTTTGTGCAAATGTGGCTTTTATTTCTCAAATAGAGCCTAAAAATATTAATGGTGCCTTTAATGATGAATTTTGGATGATAGCAATGCAAGAAGAGCTAAATCAATTTGAGCGAAACAAGGTTTGGGAACTTGTCCCTAAACCTCTCAACCACCACATTATTGGAACAAAGTGGGTGTTTCGTAATAAACTTAATGAAGATGGGTTTGTCACTCGTAACAAAGCCCGATTGGTTGCTCAAGGCTATAACCAAGAGGAAGGCATTGACTACGATGAAACCTATGCTCCGGTTGCTCGTCTTGAATCCATTCGCATACTTTGTGCTTTTGCTTGTTTTAATGATTTCAAACTCTTTCAAATGGATGTTAAAAGTGCCTTTCTAATCGGTATTATTAAGGAGGAAGTTTATGTTAAGTAACCTCCTGGCTTTGAAGATTTCAAATTTTCTCATCATATTTTCAAATTACACAAAGCCTTTTATAGCCTCAAACAAGCTCCTCGTGCTTGGTATGAGTGCCTTAGTTCCTTTCTTATTTCCCACAACTTTTCTAAGGGTAAAGTTGACACTACACTTTTTATTAAATCTCTTAGCGACACTCTTTTGTTAGTTCAAATTTATGTTGATGATATCATTTTTGGTTCCACTAACAATGAGCTATGTGTAGAATTTGCCAAAGTAAAGCAGGACGAATTTGAAATGAGCATGATGGAAGAACAATCCTTCTTCTTGGGTCTCCAAATCAAGTAAGGTCCCAAAGGTACCTTCATCAATCAAGCAAAATATACGAAGGATCTTCTCAAATACTTCGAACTTGACTCATCCAAATCAATGAGAACTCTTATGGCAACAACGACAAAACTTAATAATAATGAAGATGGTATCTCGGTCGACATTCGTAAGTATCGAGGTATGATCGGAAGCTTGCTCTATTTAACTACTAGTTGTCCCGATATTATGTTTAGTGTTTGTCTTTGTGCACGATACCAAGCAAATCCAAAAGAATCTCACTTATGTGTCGTTAAGCGAATTTTTCGGTATCTCAAAGGCACCATTAACATGGGCCTTTGGTATCCAAAATCTACATCCTTTGAGCTCATTGGCTACTCGGATGCGGATTTTGCCGGATACAAGATTGACTGAAAAAGTACTAGCGACACATGTCATTTCTTAGGGAAATCCTAGGTGTCATGGTTTAGCAAGAAACAAAACTCCATAGCTCTTTCTACAATCGAAGCCGAATATATAGCGGCTGGGTGTTGTTGTGCACAAATTCTTTGGATGACATAAACACTAGTAGATTATGGTATTTCTTCTAAATGCATTTCTATCAAATGTGACAATACTAGCTCTATTAATCTCACAAAAAATCCCATTTGTCACTTTCGCACCAAACATATCGAGATTAGACACCATTTTCTATGGGACCATCAACTTAAGGAAGACATCTGTCTTCATGAGTTTATTGACACCATCCATCAACTTGTTGACATCTTTACCAAACCTTTTCCTGAAGATCAGTTCACTTTCATTTGTCGTGAAATTGGTCTCCTTGATATCTCCCTTTAAATTTTTTATCCTTGTAACCCGAATTATCCGACGGATTTTTGCTAAAATCCGACGGATAATCCGATCTATTCCAGTAGGTTTTAAAAAGTCCACACAGGATTATCCGCCAGATTTCCACTGTCATCCGCCGAATTTTTTGCTTTAAATGTGCGTGCCTTTTCAAAATGTCACAGTTGCACAACTCTTTTCGATGTGACTCCTCACCTACCTGCATTTATTTCGTCTCTATCCATTCCCGGATTTTTCGTCGAAAATCCGCCTATTTTCGATGAATTTTTCGATTTCTGAGCAGACACAGAAATCGAAGCATTTTTGAACTGATGTGACTCCTCCCCTCCTCCATATCCGTTTCCTTCTTTTTGAACTGATGCTCTTAGTACCCCCCCACCCACCCCTTCATCTTTATATACTTCCTCTCCATTCACTCTTTCCTTTCCTCACTCCTCCTTCATCTCTTTCTTCTTCCTCTCATCCTCCATGGCTTCTCAAAGCAAGCGCGCCCGCCACGACGGCAGTTCATCCTCCGCTCTGCCTTCTTCCGCTGCACTCTTCTGTCCTCCTCCCACTCAAGGCTTCAACCCCATCATCTTCAAGTCTGCCTCTCACTCCCGCCAATGGTTCAACTTCTACCACAAAGCTCCTGTGTGCTCCGGGAAGCCTATCTCGTGGGTCAACTTCAAGATCATCGGGAGTACTTTCGCTTCTCCGACATTGACGAACTTTTCGTACGGCAAGGGGACTACTACCCCAATGCCGTGCGGATGTTCTACTGTAATCTAGTTCCTGCCAAGAATGGTCCAAAGTTTGAGACCTAAGTTGGTGGGGTCAAGATTATAATCACTGCATCCTCCCTGGCCAACATTCTCGGTCTCCAAGAGCGTTCCACCTATCGCTCTCTTCCAAGCACCATCGATCACATCAACTTTTCTCCTAACCTCAGTTACGAAGAGTTTCTTTTCAACATCTGCGGCGTGTCTCTTGTTCAACATCCAGAGGACAAAGATATCAGTCCTTTCTTCTACGACTTCCATCGCATCCTCTGTCACACTCTCACTCCAAAGTCTGGGAACATGGACAACATTACTACTGAGGAGATGATTGCCATGTACTACCTCGTCGCCAAGCAACCTTTCTCTCTGGTGAAATCAATTATCTTCACCATGATCCTGATCGCCGAATCTCCTCATCGATCTCTTCTATTTGGCATGTACATCACCATGATTCTCGAGGCCAACGGCGTTAACTTGACTCACTGTCCCGTTGGCGAGCCTTGTCTTACTTTTCTTGCCAAATCCAAGACTCGTGGCCGTGCTACTCCTGCTATTGCTACTGCTCCTACCTCTCCGCCTACCTCGATTCTCACTCCGGATGTTCGGCGCTACATCGACCGGAAATTCGACCATCTCTCTTTCCACCCAGGAGCGTCTTCAGGCCAACACTCGGGACCTTGGTACCCTCATCCACCACGGCTTCATGGATCAGGCCTACTACCTTCAGCGCTGCTTGAAGAGCACAATCTCTATGTCAATCCCAATACTTCTCATCCTGATTTCCCTGGACCTCGCTTCACTGATCCCAATGTCTACGAGTTCATGTATCCTGATGGCATCGACCCTTATGGTGCCTTCACTTCAGCCTCCGCAGATGATGATGATCAGGAGGGTGGTCCGTCTGGTGCTTCCGATAGTTGAAGGCTCCCGGTGGTCAGCGGTGTCGTCTAGTATATTTTGTGTGGTCATTCGGGGACTTTTAATAAGTTGTTTGTTTGTTGGTCTCTATGTCGGCCTCTGTGGCCTAGTATCTGTTTTTTGTTAACTGTTGCCTGTAGTACCTTCTTTTTATGGCAAGCTCTGAATTACTTTCTTATTATTGTCTCACCTGCACTGCTTTTTGGTTATTTTTCCTCCATCTTTGATTAAGTGACAAAGGGGGAAAAAATTATATGGAAGGGGAAATACTAGATTACAGGGGAGCCTTAATCTAAATTCGTACTCTTTTGTCAATTATCAAAATGGAGGAGTTTGTTGGTATATCGATTTTGATATATTGTTCTTTATTAACCTTTGTACGTCTTTAGTCCATATCTTCCACAAGAACTTATTAAAAAGACAAGAATAGAAGAAAGTTCATCTCCATACATTGTCCATGAAACCTATCAAGACTATGGATAAAAGACCTTTCATACTCCGTCAAAGACATTTCTTAAAGACAATCAAGAAGACGATGTGAAAGCCAATTGTTCAGATCTGTACCGTGTCTTCTCAAGAGTCTGTAAGTGTCTAGGAGACTTTGTATGCACTTTCATAGGATGACAAATTTTCTTGGTGTAAATGATGAAAGTCGTTTTTATAAGGAGACGAAAAATCCGTCGGATTTTCGATATAATTCACCGGATCATCCGATTACAAACAGCAAGTCTGTGAGCAAAAGTTCGGATCATTCGACGGATGTCCGCGGAAATCGTACGAATAATCCGATTAAATCCAGTAAGTTAGTGAGCACAAAGTTCGGATAATCCGTCGGATTTTTGCAGAAATATCGGACGGATGATCCGATCGTTTCCAGCAGGTTTGTGAGCACAAAGTTCGGATAATCCACCGAACTTCTGCTGAAATTCGATGGATAATCTGCTTGCCTTGCTGGTAGTTCTAAATTCAAATCCAACGGCATCTGTCAGCAGCATTTAATGCATCCAACGGCTCTATTTCTAGCCGTTACTATTGACCGGATAATCCGACGGATTTTCGTTGAAATTCGACGGATAATCCGGTTGATGGCTGAATGCACTTTATGACTTTGGATTTGTATAAAAAAGATTCCTCTCTCTTCATAAAAACTTATCCTTTCAAAGCTTTAAATTTCCAACCACCAAGAAAGCTTCACCATTACTCTCAAGCCTCCATTTGTCATCAAATCAAAAAGTGCTAAAGTATTCAAGTATTGTAGATCTTCTAATGTGAAAGAAGATCATAAGTCCTTTTCCTTTTCTTCTTGAGTTTGAAGTTGGCGAGCATTCGTAAGAAAACTCGTGTGTAAGAAGTTGGCGAGTTCTTCGGATCCAAACTCGTGTTGAAGTTGACATGTTCTTCGGATCCAAACTCGTGTGTAACTATTTACTCAAATAGTGGATTAAAGCCGGAGAGAGTTCCGGGACTGGAGTGCCCCTTGGGAGGATACCAGGATACATCGAGTGTTTGATATTCTCTCTCTCCTTTACTTTCAGTAAAATAGCTTCTAATTGTCAGTAATTATTTTTATCACCCTATTCACCCCCTAGGGTTCTTCAACTCCGACTATTAACCAACCCAAAATCTCACAATATCTTTTCAAAAACTAATTAAAATATTTAAATTAGAAGAGAGAAAGTTATAGAGTAATCCTTAAGATATTTTGTATAATCTTTAACATCCATAACTAACAAAATTAGGAATATTTCCTATAATCTTATAACTCACAATATCTTACAATATTATTTATATTTGTTAACAATCATAGCTAACAAAATCTTTAAGATATTTCCTATAATCATTCTAAAAATATATAGAAAGTTATGGAGTAATCCTTAAGATATTTCCTATAATCTTTAGCATCCATAACTAACAAAATTAAGGATATTTCCTATAATCCTATAACTCACAATATCTTACAATATTATTTATATTTCTTAACATGCATAACTAACAAAATCTGAAAGATATTTCCTATAATCCTTTTAAAAATATATAGTTCCCTGAAATTCTTATAACCCTACAAAAAATAAAAAAATAAATGTACATATTGTAAGATACTGCAGCAAAGGGATAGTGCCAAATTTATATTATATTATATCACTTCGCTTGGATAAGAATTTCACTATATAGTACACATCGTGTACGTAGAAATTCTTACCAAATTCTCCTTATAATTGAAAATTGAACTATCAAGATGAAGAGATCACGTAAAACTCAAGGTATATTTTTTTTACCCTAGATTATGAATTGATGTTCTGAGTTTTTGTTATAGATGTCAGACTTATTATGTTCTCTTAATTGAATACTATCAAAAAAATATTTTCTTAAATAAAAATTAATGATTTTTTCTTATTTGATGATTTATAAAATGATGATAGCGCAACTTTTGAACATAGATCTTCTAAAGGCATTAGCATATGCACTCTAAATGGAGGTTTGAATGAACAAAGATCACCACTACTTGATATCTCAAATTGTAAGACACATTTACTTAAATTTAAATTTCTCTCTGAATTATTGTTTAAAATAAAATTATAAATGTTGATTATTCAATGTTTGTAGCTGTTAGACATTTCGCATCTAATTCAAGTGTGACAAACACATCTCCATTTCCTAACAAATCAACAAGAAGTCAATTAGTTCTTTTATCACAAGGAAGACATATCATCCGAGATAGGGTAATTTCTACTCAAAGGGGTATAAAGAAGACAATTTTGACACCCCCTTCATTTTTTGATTCATCTCCGAGAAATGGATCATTGTCAAAAGATGGGAATCACATATGTCACTTACTTAAATTGAAGAGTGGAAAGCATTTCATATGTAACAGATTATTTACTTCAGATGTTAGCACGAAGAATGCGACAGATTCAAATATTCTGGACAAAAAAGGTCAGGCTTTAGTTGAGTATTCTACACAAAAAATGGTAAGATTCACTTGTGTAGGTTAAGGGTAATTTCAATTTCACTTTTTAAATGTGTTACAGGAACACGTGATGTAGCCCGTATGATGCAGCATACAAGTGATACAAATATGATAAATACTTTTGAAAGTACACCAATTTTGCAAAGTGGTAATGCTGACAAATTAGTTGTTTAAGGTCTTTTCTTTAAAATCTATCACAATATCATTCATAAATATTGTTTTTCATTTGGATTTTTAGATCCTGAAATAATGCATGAATTACCTCATGCTCAGTCAACAACAATTATCGAAGGTAACGTAGGTCCATTTTTATGGTAATATGTAGTACTTATGGTGATTAAGTATTTTGATCATCAAATAATTTATTGCAATCTCATGCAGGGGTACATGATGAGTCCCACAAGATGCAATATACAACTATGAGAAACACTATGGAAAGTACAATTACAGAACACAGTGGTAATGCAAATTGATGAGTTGTGTAATGTTATTTCTTTCCAATAGCCTTATCATTTTATATGAATTATAACTTTTTTTTGTTCGTTCACTTAATATTTAGGGCCACAAGTAATGCATGAATTACCTCACTCTCAATCAACAATATTTTATGAAGGTAAATTCGGTACACTTTAATGGTTACTATTGGTACTAATCATTAATTTTAATATCTATGTCACGTATGTGTTTATATCTTACTGGAATATAATTATTATACCTTTTTCTTTACTTTTTTATATGTCAAATACTAGAATTCATATATATTTTATTATTATTTTTGATTAAAAGAGGAACTTTATTAATAACTCAGAATCATGTTTACATAGATGGAGTCTCCTCCTCAATAAACTGGATGATACATCCAGGCACAACTCTGAGATCCTCAGGATCAGTAAGATGAATAACATATTTAGCAAGAGTGTGGGATACTCTATTACTCCCTCTCTTAACAAATGATAACTCAAAAGAACAGGAAGACTTGGTATCCCTCAGCAACCCGACCACCCAGTCCCGGAGCCTCCATGGAGTCTAGGAATGGTCTCCTTTGAATATTCTGTTTGCCACCAACGAGTCTCCTTCAATAATGATTCCAGAGTTCGTAAACTCCCCAGCCAATTTGATACCAAGACAGATTGCGTGGATCTCCACTTGTAAAGCGATATCTCCAGTGAAGAGAGCTTGCCCTTGCTAAGTTTTCGCCGCTATGAAGCGGCCCTTATCATCTCTGGCTACTGCGGCCGCCGCCATTACATGATTTTGTGTTGCTTCGTTGACATTTATTTTGATGTGGCCTTCATCTGGCGGTCTCCAAGAAACTATAGTATTCACCTCCAAACGAAGCTCCTGTAACTCCATGAGCCGGTCACTGCTATTAGTTAGATATGAGTTGTGAATAGCCATAGCCTGCTCCACAATACATTTTGTATTGGGCTGTGCCTGGTTGAAGATGCATTTACCCCTAGCTTTCCGAATAGCCCACAACAGGTTTGCTCCGAGTCTAAATGCTTCTTGTGCGTGAGGATCTTTAATCCAGGTTTCCAATAGTTGAATAATGGATAGCTGATTACTAATTCTGAGCCCCAAAGGGCTTGCAAACCATGCTTCCCGAGCCACATTACAATGCAGAAATAAGTGATCGCTATCTTCCTCGTGAAGTAGACAGAACGGACACGGGTTTAAGGACGAAATTCTTTTGTTGATAGCTGAATTGAGAGGTAGAGCCTTATTTAATAACCTCCAAATGAAAACCTTGATGCGAGGGGATAGCAATTTAATAGTCCACAACTTCTTCCAGAGTAGTCTGTCTGCTGTCGAATTCGAAGAGCATGGGGCTTGTCTGCGGATGCTTTCATATAATGACTTTGTAGAGAAAACCCTATTCTTTGAACCTGTCCAGATGAGAGAGTCATGTTCATCTCTTTCCACCAGTTTAATATCAAGAATCGCCTTAGTCTCCATGGGTTGTGAATAGAGCAGAAATAAGATGGATGTTGTAGAAAATAATAGTTGGTTAATTTTATTGATGGACTACTTCACTACTTATAGGGAGTCTAGCTCCTCTACATACTACATATTCCGATATGGGACTAAAAGTCCCTTATTGACTCTCAACACTCCCCCTCAAGATGGACGATAGATATTGATCATCCCCATCTTGTTACATAGCTTTGACAGACTTAATGAACTAAGACCCTTAGTCAGACAGTCTGCAACTTGTTCTTCTGAGCGGACATGGTCAATCTTCAGTATCCCTTGTTCCAGCTTCTCCTTGATGAAGAATCGATCAATCTCGATGTGCTTCATTCTGTCGTGCTGAACGGGATTGTTAGCTATATTTATTGCAGCTTGACTATCGCTCAGAAGACGCAATGGTGCTCCCTTGTCTAGCTTTAACTCTGACAGCAACGCTTTCACCCACAGCAATTCTGACACTTCCAGAGCCATTGCTCTGTATTCTGCTTCAACTGTCGACCGTGCTACCACAGACTGTTTCTTGCTTCTCCATGAGACCAGATTTCCTCATATAAAAACACAGTATCCCGTGGTAGACCTTCTGTCGTCTATGTAGCTCGCCCAGTCTGCATCACAGTATCCCTCAACTTCTATGCGTCCATTCTTCTTGAACCATAGCCCCCTTCCCGGCGTTCCTTTCAGATACCTCAAGATCTGAAATACTGCTTCCATATGACCCTTTCTTGGATCATGCATGTAGCGACTCACTACACTCACCGCAAATGAGATATCAGGGCGAGTGTGTCCCAGATAAATCAATCTCCCTACAAGTCGTTGATATCTTTCACGATCAACGGGCTCTCCTGCTTCTGCTCCCAACTTGCACTTCTGGTCAATTGGAGTGACCGCTGCTTTGCATCCCAGCATCCCTGTCTCCTTCAGCAGATCTAGTGTGTGTTTTCTCTGTGAGAGAACAATTTCTTGTTCGCCTTCACACACCTCGATACCTAGAAAGTACCTCATCGCTCCTAAATCTTTCACTTCAAACTCCTTCGCTAGTTTTGACTTCAGTTTAGTGATCTCGACTTCATCATCACCTGTGATCACTATATCATCCACATATACAGCAAGTATAGTGATGTGGCCTCTTGCATACTGAAGGAAGACCGTATGATCTGCATTTGTTTGACGATATCCCATGCCTGTAACAGCCTTTCTGAATCTGTCAAACCAGGCTCGAGGAGATTGCTTGAGCCCGTATAGTGACTTCTTCAGTTTACATACCTTTCCTTGCGACGTCCCTCCGTTTGATTCCGTCGCATAGCACCCAGGCGGGAGCTCCATGTATACTTCTTCTTGCAGGTCCCCATAAAGAAAGGCATTCTTCACATCCAACTGGTACAGCTTCCACCCATAGTTCGCTGCAATGGAGACCAGAGTTCTCACGGTGCTCATTTTTGCTACTGGGGCAAACGTCTCATCATAGTCTATTCCATATGACTGTGTGAATCCTTTTGCAACCAACCTCGCCTTGTACCGCTCTACTTTTCCTTCTGGCGTCTCTTTTACTGTGTACACCCATTTGCATCCCACAGCTTTCTTCCCTTTGGGTAATGGAACCAGCTCCCATGTCTTATTTTTCTCCAATGCTCCAAGTTCTTCCATCATTGCAGCTTTCCACCTTGGATCTTTCTTTGCTTCCTGCCAACACTTGGGCAACGAAGTAGAGTCTAACGATGAAATGAAGGCTCGATAATTCGAAGAAATGTTAGAATAAGACAAGAAGTTGGCAATGTCATATTCGTAATCATCAAAACGAGCAGGAGCCTTACCCGCATTGATGCGAGAAGATCTCCTTAAGGGAGCAATAGGTGGTGGAGAGATCATACCATCCGAGTCGGAGAGATCCGTATCAGAATCCGAGTGATTCAGTGCGGGGGCAACATCTTCAGGAGTTGGAGCAGGAGTAGACGAGGGACCTGGTACAGTAGGCACAGGGCATGGCATAGGCACAGTACTGGACTTCTGTTGTCTTCTTCTATAGACTTGGAGCTCCTTTTCCCATGTCTGCTGCTCCTCCTGCGTAACATATGGATCTTCTTCTTCATTTTCTGTATCTGAGTCACTGTGCTCTCCCCCTTTCGTCCAGTTTTCTACAATCGGACACGAAACCGATCCGACGACCACATTTGGGCGTATTATCTCCCCCTCACAGCGAATACCATCTGTGTTAGGTGTGTCACCAAATACGGAACCTTCATCCGATCCATAGTATGGTTCGAGTTCTCTGAAAGTAACGTCCATGCTGACAAACATCTTCCGCTCGACTGGACTCCAACAGGCATAACCCTTCTGAGTCACCGTGTAACCGACAAAGATACATTTAACCGTCCGAGGATCCAGTTTGCCAACGCCTGGCCGATTATCCTGGACAAAGCATACACATCCAAAAACTTTTGGTGGAACAGTGTATGTAGTTGCTCCAGTAAGCATCTCCAATGGTGTCTTCCAGTCCAATACCTGAGATGGCATTCTGTTGATGAGATAAGAGGCCGTCAATATAGCCTGCCCCCATAAGTGTTTCGGGACATTCATAGCCAGCATCATCGTCCGTGCAACTTCCAGCAAGTGTCTGTTCTTTCGTTCCGCCACACCATTTTGAGCCGGAGTATAAGCACATGAAGTTTGATGAAGTATTCCATGAGTGAAAAAATACGCAGCAACTCGCTTATTCGTATACTCCGTCCCATTGTCGGATCGAAAACACTTAATTTTAGCGCCATATTGTGTTTCCACTCGTCGATGAAAGTCCTGAAAGGCCTCATGGACGTTACTTTTATTCTTCAGAAGGTAGACCCATGTCACGCGGGTATAACAATCAATAAAGGTGACAAACCAACGAAAGCCGTTAATCCCGGTTGTAGGACAAGGGCCCCATACGTCTGAATGTATCATGTCAAAAGCAGCTGAACTCCTATTCCCTGTGCTCACATACGAGCTTCTGGTATGTTTTCCCAAAGCACATGCATTACAAAATAACTTCTCTTTATTAGCCCTTTGATATAAGGACGGATACATTCGACCAATAACCGAAAAAGAGGAATGACCCACACGCTGGTGGTGGAGTAGCAAGTCTGCTTCAACACTGCGACATGAAGCTTCTGGTGGTACGTCTGCTACCAATGATGCCAATGCTTTGTCCAGTCCAGTCCTGTCTAAATACCACAGCCCCTTATGCCATGTGCCAGTCCCAAGTCGTCGTCCTGTCCCTTTCTCCTGAAAAGTCACCTGAGGAATGTCAAAGGAAACAGTACAGTTAAGATCAAGTATAATGGCACTAATGGATAGAAGATTGACAGAAAAAGACGGAGCATGAAGGACATTGGTTAGAGTGATGGAAGGGGTGCATGCGACAGTACCTTTACCCATTACAGGGCTGGATGTACCATCAGCGGTCTGAATACTCTCCGGCAATGGTAGGGAAGAATATTCCCGAAATGCACCACGGGACCCCGTGACATGGCGAGATGCCCCAGAGTCCATAATCCATCCTGGCTGATGGATAGATGCAAGAGCACGTGCAGAATCATCGGTGCTGGTTTGGGCAAAGCAAGTGAAGTGATCTCCCGAGGTTGAATACGCCCCAGGACTGTCGGCCGAACCCAGCTTTGTGCCACGCAACTTCTCAAGGAACTCCCGCTCAAGCGGGATTATTTCAGCCAGGCGATGCTCTCCCCCTTCTTCTGCCAGATTTGCTTTGTGTCCGCCCCTCCTACCAGCATATCCTCCTCTTCCACCGCGTCGACCTCCACGACCCCGTCCCCGATCATTAGACTGATTGCGCAAGGGTTTTGGACAAAATCGGATGTAATGTCCGGAGTCACCACAATTGTGGCAAACACCACCCATAGATGGAGGTTGATTGAAGGCAGCAAGGGCAGACTTGTCAACTGAGGCTTGCTCTCCCTGGTAGGATGCCTTGTTGGGCATCAACTTCAGTCGAGCTTCTTCCTGTGTCATAACAGCGATAGCTTCTTCCAAGGTCGGAAGCGTGGGTTGGGATAGAAGGATATTCCGTCTCTGCTCAAAGACAGGGTGTAGTCCATTCAGGAATTTCATCATATATTGCCGGGAAATGTAAGCCAGGAACGTCTGAAAGTACTTCGCGAATGCCGGTTCGATTTGTGCATCGTCCATCCCAAGAGGATCATAATGATCCAGATCAGACCAGTACTTCTTCAACAGGGCCGCGTACTCAGAGATGGTACGTTCTTCTTGGGCCACCCGATCGAGTTCATCTTGCAGTTGAAAGACTCGCATAGGGTTACCGGAGCCGGAGTATATATCTTTTAGAGTTTGCTATATATCAGCAGCAGCCTCCATTGCCTCGACATTGCCCGATACCTGGTCGGTTAAAGAGGCAGTCAACCACCCAGCCACGACGTTGTTGACAATCTCCCACACAGCAAACTCCTTGGTGGAGTGATCGACTGGTGCCTTGGCCTGGCCAGTGACATAGCCAACCAAGCCACGTCCTTTCAGTGTCCGCATCGCCTGCCGCGACCACTTCAAGTAGTTGGACGTTCCTTCCAACTTCGTCTCCAGCTTCTCCAGCTTCCCCATTTTGTAAGGCGACGGATCCACATCAGTATGGATCACACGCGGGGTTACCTCGGTTAATCTCTTGGATAAGATATCATCAACCAAGGCCTTCATCTCTTCGGCCGTCAGTTTGCCACTGATCGAATCCATGGCGGCTTCAACTGTGAACTCAATTCGTCGTCTTCATCGTCGTCGTCGGAGTCTGCAACTGACCCAACGTCGTCGTCTTCGTCGTCTTCGTCGTCGACGTCGTCTTCTTCAACGCCAGAGACTTTACTAATGCGCTACTAACTTGGCCAGCACCGGCACGCGCATGTAAAGTGAACACGTCAGGGCACCAGAGAAGACATGATCAGTCTCTGTATAGATCCCGATGTGAAGAAGGAATAACAAATAAAGCATTTGTTAGTTCCAAACGGCGTAAGCACAGAACAGAGTCGGTGCAAATAAAGATTTGACAGCCTTCTCTATTCGAAATACGCCTTTTTTGTGTGTTAAAAGCTAGGATTAGGGTTTGATGGGGCTGCTAGGTCTAGGGTTAGGGTTTCCATGGCAAAAAGCTAGGGTTAGGGTTAGGATTTGATAGGGCTGCTAGGTCTAGGGTGGGGGGCGTCTGCGGGAGAGGGGGGGGTTGCGGGGTGCTGCGGGAGAGGGGGGGTCGGCAGGGTGCTGCGGGAGAGGGGGGGCGGGGTGATGCGGGAGAGGGGGGGCCGGCAGGGTGCTGCGGGAGAGGGGGGGTCGGCGGGAGAGGGGGGATCGGCGGGGTGCTGCGGGAGAGGGGGGTCGGCGGTTGTGGGTGAGGGGGGGTCGGTGGGGTGCTGCGGGAGAGGGGGGGTCGGCGGTTGTGGGTGAGGGGGGGTCGGCGGGGTGCTGCGAGTCGGCGGGGTCGGCGGTTGTGGGTGAGGGGGGGTGGGTCGGCTGGGTGCTTGGGTGAAGGGAATTTTTTTTGTGGAGAGAGGGAGAGAGAGTTATGGCTCTGATACCATGTAGAAAATAATAGTTGGTTAATTTTATTGATGGACTACTTCACTACTTATAGGGAGTCTAGCTCCTCTACATACTACATATTCCGATGTGGGACTAAAAGTCCCTTATTGACTCTCAACAGATGTTCCATTCATTACCATGAGGTACCATTAAATCTCGTACAGTAGAAATACCCCCCTCTTCTTGCTGACGTGAAGTAATACGATAGCCTGGTAATGAGGGACTCCAAGGATCTTCAAAAATATTCATCCAACCTCCTCCTACTCTCCAACAAATGTAAGGGGCCATAATACTTCTCATCTTCAGTAACCCAGTCCAAGTAGGAGAAGCTTTCCGACATTTATTGATGGTCCAGAAGGACTTATTTTGCAAGTAGACACCTCTCAGAAGCCGAGCCCAAAGACTGTCAGGTTGCGATACAAACCTCCAAAGCAGTTTACCAACTAGCGATTCATTCACCCAGTTAGGATTCCTGAAAGCCAAGCCTCCTTCTTGCTTCGGCCTTGCTATCTTCTCCCACGCTAAGAAGTGCAACTTCTTCAAACCAGTGTCATGACCCCACCAGAACGCTCTATGTTGTCGTGAGATGTCATTTGCGATGGTACGGGGGATCTTGTGAGTAGACATCTGATAAATAGGTAAGGAACCAAGTGTCGATTTGATGAGAGTAGATCGCACTGCATGGGATAGGAGCTTTGCCTTCCATCCCTTCAAACGGGTTTGACACGAACTAATAATCGACTCATATGAGGCTCTCCGACCTTTTGACAGTAACAGGTGATGCCCCAAATATTTGTCATCCTCCCTCATTATCTTTAGTTTAAGTATAGCCGCCATTTCAGTTTGATTTTGAATAGGCATCTTTTTATTGAATATGATGCTTGATTTCGAGTAATTAATGAGCTGACTCGACCAGGATGCAAACGTATCAAGAATTGATTGAATTGCATCCAATGATGAAGCTTTAGTCTGTCCAAAGATAAGGAGATCGTCAGCAAACAAAAGATGTGTAATGTTAGGCGCATACCGGTTTATCCGTATCCCTTCGAAGAGGCCATCACGTTCATAGACGAAGAAAAGTCTGGATAGTACTTCCGTACACAAGATGAATATAATGGGAGACATTGAGCAGCCTTGACGAATCCCTCTGGAAGTTTGAAGAAGCCCTCAGTACGGCCGTTGATAAGGATAGAGAATGAAGATGAAGTAATACATTCCATAATAAGTTTATTTGTATGCCCTTGAATCCCGACACCATGAAGAACACTCTGAATAAACGGCCATGCAAGTCGATCATAAGCCTTGGCCAAGTCTATACTCATCATAAAAGAGTTATTCTTCTTTTTTGGCTGTTTCATAGCATGAATTAGTTCCTGAGCAATCACAACATTATCAGTGATACATCTATTAGGAATAAAAGCATTTTGATTCTGTGATATTAATCCGTCCATCACAGGTCTGAGTCTCTGCGTCAGCAACTTCAAGATTGTTTTGTACGCCACATTACAAAGGGAAATGGGTCTAAAGTCTCCAGGATTCGTCGGCTTCTTGTTCTTTGGTATGAGCACAATATTGTTGTGGTTAATGTGATCGGGAAGATGGCCAGATTGGAAGAAACCCTTCACCATATTTGTGAGCACTGGGCCCATGACTGGCCAATTCCTCTGATATACGATCGCTGGACACCCATCTGGACCAGGCGCCTTAAGGGGCCCCATGCTTTTAAAGCTTCGAACTCTTCATCGGTAGGAATGGCACCAATCTCTTCATTTTTATCCACTACAATCAGATGTTATGAAATGATAAAGGAAGGTTCGATAGGCACCGTATCAACATCACAGAACATCTGATGAAAATGTTTAATAAACATATCAGCTATGATCTCCTGGTCAGACGTCTAATTCCCATCCGGTAGTTGTAGCATATGAATATCATTCTTCCTCCGCCTATTGTTTACTTTGGTATGGAAGTACTTAGTATTCCTATCTCCATCTCTGATCCACTGACATTTCGCTCTTTGACGCCAGTACAAGTCCTCCATGGCAAGCAGGTCGTTTAGTTCCTTCTTCACCCTTGCTTCCTCACTGAGTGATGAATGGGTGATATCAGCATTTTGAATGGTGGGAAGTTTCTTTTGCAATACACTTATTCGAGATTTAATGTTTCCAAATTGAGTTCTACTCCATTTCTGAAGCCCAGAGAGTGTTAGCTGCAGCCGCTGTGTGATATTCCTATTGCCCAGGTTGTCCGAACTCAGCCATAAGGTGGAAAGCTGTTCCTTGAATAATGGATGCTCTATCCAGTGAGCTTCAAAGCAGAGAAGTCTTCTCTTTGGCCGATTTTTGTTGTTGTTGGTATTTAAAAGAATAGGAGAGTGATCGCTATTATACCGGGGTAGTGTGGCCAAAATTGCGAACGAAAATTGTCTACACCATTCTGTCTCGGCCATCGTTCTATCGAGCCGCTCTCTAATATGGTCAGAGGGTCTCCTCCCGTTAGACCAAGTATAAGCTGGCCCTATACATCCCAGATCAATTAGCCCACAATCATTTACCATATCAATGAAAGGAGCGGCAGATCGTGAGACAAAACTTCTACCACCAGTTTTCTCTGCAGCGTGCGTAATAGCATTAAAATCTCCAATGCAGCACCATGGTACTTCAAAGGACTTGGTCATCTCTTTAATAGAATGCCATAGTGCTGACCTGTTTTGAGCTTTGGGACATCCGTACACACCAAGGAGATTCCACGCCTTGCTAATATTATTCTGTTCAATTGAAAGAATGATGATGTTATTCGAAGAATAGGTAATCCTTACATTAATCGAATTGTCCCACCCTAACCATAGCCCACCAGCGTGACCTATAGGGGGAACGACAAATGTGTTCTGATTGTTGGGAAAGAAACGCGAAAACTTTTCCCCAAACCGGAGAGTACCTGCGAGAGGACCGAGCAATACAACGCACGAACCCAAAAACAATCACACAAAAACAATCCATGCAGACACAGAGAATTTTTGACGTGGAAACCCTTGCGGGAAAAAACCACGGGACGATCGGAGTCCAACCCTGAGAAGCCTCCACTAATGAAATAGAAGAATTACACCATCTACAAACTCCTCCCGATCCAAATCGGATCCCCACAACACTCAGAGATAAGAACAAAGATTACAAGGCTACGAAGAGCGAGAACGACGAGTAGAGATTACCCGAACACGATCTCCTTCGAATAGTGACCTTCAATCCTCCGTCTTCTTCTCCGAAGTTGTAATGGCACTCTTGCCTCCTTCCTCTCTCAAACTTGTGTTTCTTGCGATAATGAATTAGGGTTGAGAAAACTTAATTTATCTCCCTAATCCCGCAATAAACCTGGACCGTTGGATTAGATCCAATAATAAAAACTCATCCAGAAATCCGCTTCAGCCCCCGACGACACAGAGTTCGGCCAGAACTCTGTGTCGAGCATCCAGAACCTCACGCCACAATGCTGGAGTGGCCAGACCGAGTTCGGCCCGAACTCGCCATGGGACCGAGTTTGGCCCGAACTCGGATCCCCTGTTCCAGAACCTCCCATCTGGGCAGCAACAGCAGCAACGACTCCGCGTCGCCTACTTCCCGAGCTTCTTCGACACACAAACGGCGCTCGTCGCACTCCGGGGTCTTCTCCACATAGGTTGGGAACCCCACCCACTCCAACAAATCTCCCTCTTCACAACTATGGGGAGGATGTCGTCATCCCGACGACCTGCCAGCAGTACTCAAACTTTCCCCTTGGTAGAATCTTCGTGAACATATCAGCTCCTTTGTCATCTGTATGCACCTTCTCAAGCTCCACGTCCTTCTTCTCAACCACATCCCGTATCCAATGATACCGGGTCTCGATGTGCTTGGACCGGCTATGAAACGTCTGATTCTTCACAAGGTGGATCGCACTCTGACTGTCGCAAAGCAAAGTATACTGCTCTTGTTTCAGTCTCATTTCCTGCAGCAGCTTCTTCATCCACAACAGCTCCTTGCAAGCCTCCGTCGTCGCAATGTACTCTGCCTCTGTCGTCGATAAGGCAACACACTTCTGCAACCGCGACTGCCACGACACCGCTCCTCCCGTAAACATCATCACGTAGCCTGAAGTCGATCGCCTCGTGTCTACATCTCCAGCCATATCAGCGTCGGTATACCCAACCAGCTTCGGCTCGTCACCACCAAAGGAAAGTCTCCAACCAGCAGTGCCGTGAAGATATCGTAGAATCCACTTGACCGCACTCCAATGTACCCTTCCAGGATTTGAAAGATACCTGCTAACCGTACCAACTGCATGAGCAATATCTGGCCTCGTACACACCATAGCATACATCAGGCTTCCCACAGCTGAGGCATATGGAACCCGCTCCATATCTTTCTTTTCGTCCTCGGTAGATGGACACTGTTCCTCAGTGAGCTTAAAGTGAGCCGCGAGGGGGGAACTCACTTTCTTCGACCCGTCCATCCCGAAATACTGAAGTACCCGGTGAATGTACTTCTTTTGGGACAAGTGTAGCAGCTTGGACTCTCTCTCTCGGCTGATCTCCATCCTAAGAATAGTCTTCGCTGTGTCCAAATCCTTCATAGAGAAGGCCGCGCCCAGTTGGCGTTTCAACTCTGCTATCCTAGTGGCATTCCGACCTACTAATAGCATATCATCAACATAGAGCAACAAAATGATGAAATCATCATCGACAAAATACCTCACAAATGCACAATGGTCCGACGTCGTCCGTGCATAACCATGCTCCCCCATAAACGACTCGAACTTCCTGTACCACTGCCTCGGAGCCTGCTTCAGACCATACAAGCTCTTCCTCAACCGGCAGACCAAATGTGACTTGCCCTTCTCACAGAATCCCTCTGG
Organism: Iris pallida; assembly: GCA_029216955.1. NCBI lineage: Eukaryota > Viridiplantae > Streptophyta > Magnoliopsida > Asparagales > Iridaceae > Iris > Iris pallida. The sequence continues at coordinate 7,391,522 of JANAVB010024597.1, read as the reverse complement.
CTGCTCCATGTACAACTCCTCCTCAAGATCACCGTGGAGGAATGCCGTCTTCACGTCCATCTGCTCGACCTCCAAGTCGAGACTGGCTGCTAATGCTAGCACCATCCGAATAAACGAATGCTTGACGACAGGCGAAAAGATCTCATCATAATCCACGCCTTTCCGCTGACCGTAGCCTTTGACTACCAGCCTCGCTTTGTATCGAGGGCGAGTAGCATCTTCCGTCTGCTTCACTCTGAACACCCATCGATTCTTCAAAGCCTTCTTGCCCTTTGGCAACCGCACCAGATCATAAGTGGAATTGGTGTGCAAGGAACTCATCTCCTCCTGCATAGCCACCATCCACTCCTGCCTGTGTTCGTCTTCCATAGCCTCTACGAAACTTTCGGGCTCCCTCCCGTCAGTCAATAGCACATACTCATCCGGTGAGTATCTCGTAGATGGTCGACGATCCCTGTCACTCCTTCTCAGTGGAGCCACTGGTGCTGGCTGTATACCGACAGCCTTCGCCCCTTCAGGAACTACCTCTCCGGCATGCTCATCCTCCTGAGGGACACCCTGACCACCATCAGCAGGCTGATGATCAAGGTTGGGAGCAACTCCATGTACCGTCTCCTTCATAACTGGATCCTCTGCGATGTCCTCTGGAAACTGCTCGAAGCGAAATGACTCTAACTCAGGCAATTCCTCAGCCTCAGAAGGCGTCTCGGAATCCTGAGTGTTGGTCATGGTCTGATCCTCGACGAACACCACGTCCCTGCTTCTGTAGAGCTTTTCTTCCACTGGGTCGTAGAGTCTATAGCCAAACTCATCCCGACCATAGCCGACAAAGACGCATTGCCTCGTCTTCGGCTCAAGTTTGGTCCTCTCGTCCTTCGGTACATGCACGAAGGCCTTACAACCAAACGCTCGTAGGTGATTGTATGACGGCTCTTTGCCGTACCATACTTTGTCAGGCACATCACCCTGCAAAGGAGCACTAGGAGACAAATTAATAATATAAGCAGCTGTGAGAAGAGCCTCACTCCAATAACTGCCCGGCAAGTTTGCTTCTGACAGCAAACACCGCACCCTCTCCAGCAGTGTCCTATTCATGCGCTCCGCTACACCATTGAGCTGAGGTATCTTGGGCGGAGTCTTCTGGTGTCGTATCCTTTGCTCTCTGTAATACGCATCAAAGGGACCGATGTATTCGCCGCCATTGTCGGACCGAACACACAACAACTTCTTGCCCGTCTCCCTTTCAACAGAGGCCTGAAACTTCTTGAAAGTAGGCAGCACCTGATCCTTGGTCTTTAAGGCATAGACCCAAACCTTCCTGGAACAGTCATCAATAAAGGTTACAAAGTAAGAAGCACAACCAAGAGATTTTACCTTCATAGGACCGCAGACATTCCAGTGAATCAACTCGAGCAACGTCGACTTCCTCGAACTTGGGTGACTTTGGAAGGACACCCTATTTTGCTTTCCAGCTAAACAGTGCGTGCACTTCTCCAACTTTGTTGACTTGAGCCCCGGAATCACTTTCCTGTTCACCAAGTAGCTCATCCCCTTCTGGCTGATATGGCCGAGCCGCCTGTGCCACAACTCGGTAGACGCATCACTGACTGCGTTCACCTCCTGTGCCCCCTCAGCGCTCCCCTCCATATAGTAGAGACCGGACTTCTTGCTTCCTCTGGCAATCACCATCGAACCTCTGGAAAGCTTCCACTGACTGTTCCCGAAGAGACTGAAGAATCCCTCGTCATCCAACCTTCCAACCGACACCAGGTTGAAACGGATATCAGGGACATGACGAACATCCTTGAGAACAAGAACCGCACCCGTCTTCGTTCTCAAATGCACATCTCCAACGGCAACCGCCTTCGACACATCTCCGTTGCCCATCTTCAACACGCCGCAGTCGCCTGTCGTATAAGTGGCAAACAGTGCCCTATTGTGAGATACATGTGCTGAAGCCCCTGAGTCCACCAGCCAAGAATTGTCATCGCAGGCGAGGTTAGTAATGACCTCATCACCTACGACGATCACATCGCCTCCATGCATCGAGGCCGCCGCTGTAGTGTTCTCTTCTTGCTTCCCCTTGTCGCCCTTCTTCTCTCTCTTCCAAGCGAAACAATTCCGCTTGATATGGCCCTTCTTACCGCAATGGTAACACTCCGAGTCCTCGTAACGACCCTTGGACTTCCCCCTGCTCTAGTCTCTGCCACCACCTGGACCCCTGCTTTTGCCCCTTCCGCGGCTCTCTGAAACAAATGCCTCTGAGTGGTGGGATGTGGATGAAGTGTCCTGAGAACGTCTCCGCATCTCTTCATTCAGCACCCCGCTCTTGGCAAACTCCAGACTGACCACGCCCTCTGGAGCAGAAGCGATCATAGATACTCGTACGGTCTCCAACGAGTCTGGCAAAGTACACAGCAGCCACAGTCCCTGAACTTCGTCGTCGAATTTGACTCCCATAGAAGATAGCTGGTCAACCACACCCTGGAACTCACTCAAGTGATCCGAAATAGACGTCCCATCCTTGTACCACAGACCCATCATCGTTCGGATCAGGAACAACTTGTTTACCCCGGTCTTCTTCGCATACAAGGATTCCAGCTTATCCCACAACGTCTTCGCGTGCTCAATATTGGCAACGTGGTTGTACACGTTCTCATCAACAAACTGCCGTATGTACCCACACACCTGTATGTGCTCGAACGTCCAGTCCTCCTCGGATTTATCACTGGGCCTCTCGGATGCAAACACGGGTAGATGCAGCTTCTTGACAAATAGCAAATCTTTCATCTTGCTCCGCCAATAGTGATAATTGGTGCCGTTCAGGTTCACCATGCGCACCGGCTTCGCGTCCATCTCTCCTCTCTGGTTTCTCTGTCAACTACTGACACTCCTTCTGAATTCCAGAACCTGGCTCTGATACCACTCTGTTGGGAAAGAAACGCAGAAACCTTTCCCCAAACCGGAGAGTACCTGCGAGAGGACCGAGCAATACAACGACGAACCCAAAAACAATAACACAAAAACAATCCACGCAGACACAGAGAATTTTTGACGTGGAAACCCTTGCGGGAAAAAACCACTGGACGATCGGAGTCCAACCCTGAGAAGCCTCCACTAATGGAATAGAAGAATTACACCCTCTACAAACTCCTCCCGATCCAAATCGGATCCCCACAACACTCAGAGATAAGAACAATGATTACAAGGCTACGAAGAGCGAGAATGACGAGTAGAGATTACCCGAACACGATCTCCTTCGAATAGCGACCTTCAATCCTCCGTCTTCTTCTTCGAAGTTGTAATGGCACTCTTGCCTCCTTCCTCTCTCAAACTTGTGTTTCTTGCGATAATGAATTAGGGTTGAGAAAACTCAATTTATCTCCCTAATCCCGCAACAAACCTGGACCGTTGGATTAGATCCAATGATGAAAACTCATCCAGAAATCCGCTTCAGCCCCCGACGACACAAAGTTCGGCCAGAACTCTGTGTCGAGCATCCAGAACCTCACGCCACAATGCTGGAGTGGCCAGACCGAGTTCGGCCCGAACTCGCCATGGGACCGAGTTTGGCCCGAACTCGGATCTCCTGTTCCAGAACCTCCCATCTGGGCAGCAACAGCAGCAGCGACTCCGTGTCGCCTACTTTCCGAGCTTCTTCGACACACGAACGACGCTCGTCGCACTCCGGGGTCTTCTCCACATAGGTTGGGAACCCCACCCACTCCAACACTGATAACCCAGAGAGGGGAGGATGAGAGATGAGTGGTGAGGAGGGGATATGGTTTCGGAGATGAAAAAGATGTTGGGGCGGGTGGCGCGGAGGAATGAGCGAAGAGTTTGGACTGTCGAGGCATTCCTCAAACCTCGGCAGTTCCAAGCGAAAACTAACATTGCCCTTGCGGCTGTTGGAGGTCAGCCGCCACGACCTTTATTGATAATGGATGAGGAACGGACAAGTCTGTATTCCGCTTCTGTAGAGGGGAAGAGGATATCAGGGATTCTCCTTTCGTCTTCTTCAAGTTTGAAGGAATGTTTTCAGAGTGAATCTGGATGGGCCCCTGTTTATGTGCGAGTCGCTTCTAAGAGGTTTTATGAGAGGTCCGTCCCTCATAATGAATCCCGAAGATGAGTGATGATGATCACCATTCTCCGGATATGAGAAATCTGTCATTTGTAGACTGGCAGGATCATATGTAGACTTGGGAATAACACAAGTATCTGATCGTTTGCACTGGTCTGTTTGTTGTGGTGCTGGATGACAGGTTGGAGGATTAGAGCTAAGGAGATTATCATATTGGTTCCCTAACACTTTAGCAGCAGTATCAGAAGGTGGTTCAGTTGACACCCCAGTGTTTGTATATTGGGGGGTTTAGAAATGATTCTCCATATGTAAAGGTTCATAATTCATAGGCTCGGTTTGTTCGCCTTCTTCTTCTGAGCATTCAACGTGGTTGGATCCTTTTTCATTGCAAGGAAGTTGCTGATTCTTGGTTAACATAGGATCAGACGGCGGATCCGTTTGGATTAACCCACGTTTGTATGGTGGAATGTATTTTGTAAGTTGGAGGTCGTGTGGTGGGTGAAAAGGCTTGTTCTGGATATTAAACGCCTTCTGAAGCACTGGAGAGATAACCACCGAGATTGGTGTTTGCCGGTTAGAGTTACTGTTCGAGCCATCTACAGGGTCCTTCATCATGGCTTCCTTCGAATTGTCATTTGCAGTAACATTCTCCTCTGCAGAACAGCAGCCCGAGCTTTTGTATTCCGCACGGAAGTCTACCTCCTTTTTCCTTGGCCCCAACAAGGATTTGAGTCTCAACCCCTCCTCCTCTGACCAATCCTCTCCCGCAAGAGAGTTAAATCTCTCTTTGTCCTTACAAGCATTAAATGTATGGCCGATTCTCGCACGGAAGGAGCACAACCGCGGTAGCCGCTCATATCTGACAATCACCTCTCCTGTTTCCAGACCATCTATATTGGTGACTATACGCCTCTTAAGAGGTTTGGAGACATCAATGAACACTTTAACACGAGTGTAGGTCTTCCATTTGATTTCATCCGCTAGTGAGCAAGCCCTCGGGGATCCTAGAGCTTCAGCGATCCTTGCTACTGCTGACCGGTTTAAGAATCTTGGAGGGATCCTATATAGTTGGATCCATAAATTTGCATGTGAAAAGTTGTATTCCTCAGGTAATTTTCCTGGATCACATCTCTCGATGGCTTAGAGGTCTTCATTAATACTCTATGGAGCTTCATTAATGATCTGATCCACCATCGCCGGTGATTCAAGTCTGACAATAAAGAAGCCTACTTCGAGATCAAGATCCGAGACTTGCACCATTATAGACATTCTCCACATCTTCGATAGGATAGAAAATATAGCAAAACTTGTATACCGCTGAGCAGAGTAGGGTTTAATCACCAATGAAGCAGCCCAATGATCAGCAATCAAACTATCCCTAGCCGATAGTGAAACGCTTTTGCTGGATCTTGAAGATCAAAGAGCGATGCCATCTTCTCGCCTACCTCCTTGTATGTGGCCATTGATGAGGCGAAGGGGGATGAGAGAAGGAGAGAAGAAAAACTGGTAGGCAGTGACGAAGGGGGAAGCCAAAACCTTAAGGTTTTGGAAAATGAGAGGGCGGCCAGAGCAAACCTTAGGTTTGGTTATTAATAGAATTCTTATATAACTTATGTATATTGACCCATTTTTTATAGATATTATTTCAAAACATATGAATATATAAGCTAATGAACTATAACAATAACATGGTATTGGGATATTGGAGACCCAACATATACATGTCAATTTTGTGGTGCCCATTTTTGGTATGAAGAGAGAGTTAGGAAGAACAGAAAAACTGCGTGCCCTTCATTTTCAAGGTGTTGTATGAATGGAAAAGTTCAGCTTCCCCTCTTAAAAGATCCTCCAGCAAAACACCAAAGGCTTATTTCCAATAAAGATTCATTGAGTCGATATTTTCTGGAAAACATTAGAGCATTCAACATGATGTTTTCATTCACATCAATGGGTGGCAAAGTAGATTCGTCCATTAATCAAGGACGTGGTCCATGTGTTTAGATTGCATGGACAAAACTATCATAGAATTGGTAGTTTGTAGCCTAACTCTGGAGCTCTCCCCAAATTCTCTCAGCTTTATATATATATGACACGGATAATGAGATAACAAACAAAATTCAATCTTTCAAATATATTTTATTCTTTTTTTAACTTACAATTGTTAATTTTATTTGTTATTATAGTGATATTAATTAAAAAAATATTTTTACGTATATTATAGTAATATTAATTAAAAAAAATATTTTTACGTAAACTTTCAGGTCACATGACTCAAGCTCAAGTCGAGTTTCAAATTCATTTGATGTTCAAGTAGTGGAGGAGTAAAAAAAAAGTTAGACGAGCATAATCCTCAAGCAAAGGCTTTTAGAATTGCCAGGGACCGGTATGATGCTGATGAGTGTCCACGTGTTCAGTTAAAGCTTATTGGTAGTAGGAAAAAGGATGGAAGAAGGTATAATCTACCTACTGCATCAGAAGTTGCAGCTCTTATCATAGGAGATATTGATAATTCTTTCGACAAGAGAGACATTATTGTAGAAAATAAATGTGGGGCGTTGCAATGAATTAGTGAGTTGCATCCGTCATATCTGGTACTATAATATCCTTTGTTGTTTCCCTACGAGAAGATGGGTATAAAGTTGACATAGATCTAAACGACACAGGGACATCGAAGAAAAAAGTTAGGATAAGTATGGGAGAATTTTTTGCATATAGGATTCAAGATAGATTGAATGAGGCTGCTACCTTGCTGCTTTCAAGGAAATTATTTCAACAGTTCTTGGTGGATGCATATACAATGATTGAATCTGAAAGATTATCCTATATTCGGGCCAACCAAAAGAACTTAAGGTCTAAAACTTACAAAAATGTACATCAGGCTGTTCAAATGGGAAATACAAATACGTCTTCTGTTGGGAAACAAATTATTAACCATCTTCCTTTACTGGTGGAGCTAGGTATTGTTGGAGTGGATGGGGTTCCCAACCTATGTGGAGAAGACCCCGGAGTGCGACGAGCGCCGTCTATGTGTCAGGGAGGTGACAAGGCCATTCGGAGACGAAGAAGAATCTCGAGAGCTACCAGAGTACTTTCTGGAACAGGGGAGGCAGAGTTCTAGCCGAACTCTGCCCCCTGGTTCCAGAACTGTTCTGTCACGAAAACACAGAGTTCTGGCCGAACTCTGTGTCGACGGGTTGAGGCTGATTTCAGGGTATTTTTATACCGTTGAATCGTGTCCTACGGTCCAGATTTTGCTACTGATAACGGGGTTTATACATGGTTTTTCCTAACCCTAATCACAACACAACATTGAAAAAAAATAGAGAGAAAAGAGGCAAGAGTGCCATTGCAACTTTAGGAAAGAAGGAGGAGGATTGAAGGCCGTTTTCGAAGGAGGATCGTGTTCGGATAATCTCTACTCACCACCTTTGTTCTTCGTAGCCTTGTAAATAATTATTCTTGCTTCCAAGTGTTGTGGAGATCCGTATTGGATCGAAAGAAGTTTGTAGAGGTGTACTCCTTTATTTCATTAGTGAAGGCTTCTCAAGGGTTGGACTCGATTGTCACATGGTTTTTCTCGTAAGGATTTTTCATGTCAAAAATTCTCTGTGTCTGCGTGGATTGTGTTTGGTGTTTAGTTCGTGCGTTGTACTGCTCGGTTCTCTTGCAGGTACTCTCTAATTTGGGAAAAAGTTTTTGTGTTTCTTTTCCAACAAAGTGGTATCAGAACCAGGTTCTGGAATTCAGAAGGGTGTCAGTAGTTGATAGAAAAACCAGAGACGGGAGATGGACGTGAAGCCGGCGCACATGGTGAACCTGAATGGCACCAACTATCATTATTGGCGAAGCAAGATAAAAGATTTGATGTTTGCGTATTTGCTTCCGAGAGACCAGTTGATAAATTCGAGTAGGACTGGATTTTCGAGCACATACAGGTGTACAGATATATCAGGAAGTTCGTTGACGAGAATGCGAACAACTATGTTGCCAATATTGAGCACGCGAAGACGTTATGGGATAAGCTGGAATCTTTGTACGTGAAGAAGACCGGGGTAAATAAGTTATTCCTGATCCGGACGATGATGGGTCTGCGGTACAAAGATGGGCATCTATTACGGATCACTTGAGTGATTTCCAGGACGTGGTTGACCAGCTACCTTCGATGGGAGTCAAATTTGAGGACGAGGTTCAGGGACTATGGCTGCTATGTACATTACCAGACTCGTGGGAGACCGTACAAGTATCGATGATCGCTTCTGCTCTAGAAGGCGTGGTCAGTCTAGAGTTAGCCAAGAGCGGGGTGCTGAATGAAGAGATGTGAAGACGTTCTCAGGGCACTTCATCCACATCCCACCATTCAGAGGCACTAGTTTTAGAGAGCCGCATAAAGGGCAAAAGTAGGGGTCCAGATGGTGGCAGAGACAAGAGCAGGAGGAAGTCCAAGGGTCGGTACGAGGACTCGGAGTGTTACCACTGTGGTAAGAAGGGCCACATCAAGCGAAACTGTTTCGCTTGGAAGGGAAAGAAGAAGGGCGACAAGGGGAAGCAAGATGATAACAATACAGCGACGACCTTAATACATAGAGGCGATATGATCCTCGTAGGAGATGAGGTTATCACAAACCTCGCCCACGATGGTAATTCTTGGCTGGTGGACTCAGGGGCTTCAGTGTACGTATCTCACAACATGGTACTATTTGCCACTTATATGATAGGCGACTGTGGAGTGTTGAAGATGGAAAATGGAGATGTGTCGAAGGCGGTTGCCATTGGAGATGTATATTTGAGGACGAAGACGGGTGCAGTTCTTATTCTCAAGGATGTTTGTCATGTCCCTGATATCCGTTTCAATCTGGTATCGGTTGGAAGGTTGGATCACGAGGGATTCTTCAGTCTCTTCGGGAATAGTTAGTGGAAGCTTTCCAGAGGTTTGATGGTGATTGCCAGATAAAGCAAGAAGTCTGGTCTCTACTATATGGAGGGGAACGCACAGGGGACACATGAGGTGATCGTAGTTTATGACGTGTCTACCGAGTTGTGGCACAGGCGGTTTGGCTATATCAGCAAGAAGGAGATGAGCTACTTGGTGAACATGAAGGTGATTCCAGGGCTCAAGTCTATAAAGTTGGAGAAGTGCACGCACTTCTAAGCTGAGAAGCAAAATAGGTTGTCTTTCCAAAGTCACCCAAGTTCAAGGAAGCCGGCGTTGCTCTAGTTGATTCACTCGGATGTCTGCGGTCCTGTGAAGTAAAATCTATTGGTGGTGCTTCTTACTTTGTAACTTTTATTGATGACTGTTCTAGGAAGGTTTGGGTCTATGTCTTAAAGACCAAGGATCAGGTCCTGTCCACTTTCAAAGAGTTTCAGGCCTCTGTTGAAATATAGACGGACAAGAAGTTATTGTGTGTTCGGTCTGACAACGACGGCAAATACATTGGTCCTTTTAATGCCTATTGCAGAGAGCAAAAGATACGACACCAGAAGACTCCGCCCGAGACACCTCAGCTCAATGGTGTAGCGGAGTGCATGAACAAGACACTGATGGAGAGGGTGCGGTGTTTGCTGTCAGAAGCAAATTTGTCAGGCAGTTATTGGGGTGAGACTCTTCTCACAGCTGCTTATGTTATTAATTTATCTTATAGTGCTCCTTTACAGGGTGATGTGCCTGACAATGTATGGTACGATAAAGAGCCATCGTACAATCACCTGTGAGTGTTTGGTTTTAAGGCCTTCATGCATGTATCGAAGGATGAAAGGTCTAAACTTGAGCCGAAGACGAGGTGGTACGTCTTTGTCGGCTACGGTCGGGATAAGTTTGGCTAAAGACTCTACGACCCAGTGGGAAGAAAGATCTACAAAAGCAGGGATGTGGTATTCATCGAGGATCAGACAATGACCAACACTCAGAATTATGAGACGCCTTTTGAGGCTGAGGAATTGTCTGAGTTAGAGTCATTTTGCTTCGACCAGTTTCCAGAGAACATCGTAGAGGATCCAGTTATGGGGGAGCCAGTACATGGAGTTGCTCCCAACCTTGATCATCAGCCTTCTGATGGTGGTCAGGGTGTCCCGTAAGAGGATGAGCATGCTAGGGAGGCAGTTCCTGAAGGAGAGGAGGCTGTTGGTATATAGCCAGCACCAGTAGCTCCATTGAGAAGGAGCGACAAAGAGCATCGACCATCTACGAGATACTCACCGGATGAGTATGTGCTACTGACTGACGGAGCCTGAAAGTTTCGCAGAGGCTATGGAAGATGAACACAGGCAGGAGTGCATGCAGGCTATGTATGAGGAGATAGGTTCATTACACGCCAATTCTACTTACGAGCTGGTACGGTTGCCAAAGGGCAAAAAGGCTTTGAAAAATCGATGGGTGTTCAGAGTGAAGCAGATGGTTGATGCTACTCGTCCTCGATACAAAGCGAGGCTGGTAGTTAAAGAATACGGTCAGAGGAAAGGTGCAGATTATGATAAGATCTTTTCGCCAGTCGTCAAGCAGTTGTCTATTCGGGTGGTGCTAGCTTTGGCAGCCAGTTTCAACTTGGAGGTCGAGCAAATGGACGTGAAGATGGCATTCCTCTACGATGATCTTGAGGAGGAGCTATACATGAAGCAGCCAGAGGAATTCTGTGAGAAGGACAAGTCATATTTGGTCTGTCCGTTGAGGAAGAGCTTGTATGGTCTGAAACAGGCTCTGAGGCAGTGGTACAGGAAGTTCGAGTTATTTATGGGGGAGCATGGTTATGCACGGACGACGTTGAAACATTGTGTATTTGTGAGGTACTTTGTCGAGGATGATTTCATCATTTTATTGCTATATGTAGATGATATGCTATTAGTGGGTCAGAATACCACTAGGATAGCGGAGTTGAAACGCCAACTGGGAGCGACCTTCTTTATGAAGGATTTGGGCATAGCAAAGACTATTCTTGGGATAGAGATCAGCCGAGAGAGAGAGAGAGAGAGAGAGTCCAAGTTGCTACAACTTGTCCCAAAAGAAGTACATTCACCCGTTACTTCAGTATTTCGGGATGGACGGGTCGAATAAAGTGAGTTGCCCCCTTACGGCTCACTTTAAGTTCACTGAGGAGCAGTGTGCATCTACCGAGGATAAAAGAAATATGGAGCGGGTTCCATATGCCTCAGCTGTAGGAAGTCTTATGTATGCTATGGTGTGTACGAGGCCAGATATCGCTCATGCAGTTGGCACAGTTAGCAGGTATCTTTCAGATCCTGGAAGGGTACATTGGAGTGTGGTTAAGTGGATTCTGTGATACCTTCAGGGCACTGCCAACTGGAGACTTTTTTTGGTGGTGACGAGCCGAAGCTGGTTGGATATACCGATGCTGATATGGTTGGAGATATAGACACGAGGCGATCGATTTTGGGCTATGTGATGATGTTTGCTGGAGGAGCGGTATCTTGATAGTCACGGTTGCAGAAGTGTGTTGCCTTGTCAACGACATAGGCAGAGTACATTACGATAACAGAGGCTTGCAATGAGTTGCTGTGGATGAAAAAGCTGTTGTAGGAAATGGGGCTGAAGCAAGAGCAGTATACTTTACTTTACGACAGTCAGAGTGCTATTCACCTTATGAAGATCGATATTCGGTATCATTGGATACATGATGTGGTTGAGAAGAAGAACGCAGAGCTTAAGAAGGTTCATATAGATGATAACAGAGCAAAAATTTTCACCAAGATTCTACCAAGAGAAAAGTTTGAGTTCTGCAGGCAGATCGTCGGGATGATGACCTCTTCCACATAGTTGTGAAAGGGGAGAAATGTTGGAGTGGGTGGGGTTCCCAACCTATGTGGAGAAGACCCCGGAGTGTGACGAGCACCGGCTGTGTGCAGAGAAGCTCGGGAAGGTGACGAGGCCATTCGGAGACGAAGAAGAACCTCGTGAGCTACCAGAGTACTTTCTGGAACAGGGGAGGCAGAGTTCTGGCCGAACTCTACCCCCTTGGTTCCAGAACTGTTCTGTCACGAAAATACAGAGTTCTGGCCGAACTCGGTGGCGACGGGCTGAGGCTGATTTCAGGATATTTTTATACCGTTGGGTCGTATACTCTGGTCTAGGTTTTGCTGCGGATTAGAAAATTTATACATGGTTTTTTCTAGCCCTAATCACAACACAACTTGAAGGAAAATAGAGGGAAAAGAGGCAAGAGTGCCATTGCAATATTGGGAAAGAAGGAGGATTGAAGGCCGTTTCAAAGGAGGATCGTGTTCGGGTAATCTCTACTCGTCGTCTTGTTCTTCGTAGCCTTGTAATCAATTATTCTTGCTTCCAAGTATTGTGGGGATCCATATTGGACGGGAGAAGTTTGTACAGGGTGTATTCCTTTATTTCATTAGTGAAGGCTTCTCAAGGAGTGGACTCCGATCGTCCTGTGATTTTTTTCGCAAGGGTTTTCCACGTTAAAAATTCTCTATGTCTGCGTGGATTGTGTTTGGTGTTTGGTTCGTGCGTTGTATTGCTCGGTTCTCTTACATTACTCTCTTTTGGGGAAAGGTTTCTGTGCTTCTTTCCCAACAGGTATATGGTCCAGAATTACCTAGATGCAATGGATTATGCAAGTGGTTTGGATATCCTGACCTTTTTATCACTTTCACTTGCAATCCCAAGTGGCCTGAAATTATAAGATTTGTGAAGAAAAAGGTCTAAAACCGGAGGATAGACCAGATATCATTTGTCGAATCTTTAAAATCAAACTCAATCAATGATCAAAGATTTACGAGAGCAAAATATATTTGGTCATGTACAAGCAGATACATGAGTTAAAATTTGTTATTATTGTTACTACACTTTATGTTGTTATTTGTATATAATTTTATCATGTACTAATGATGGATCAAAATTTTTTTATTACAGCGTTGTACACTATGAGTTTCAAAAGCGAGGCTTGCCCCACACTTATCTTACTCTTCATGCACCCAAATGATAAGTTCCCCACAGCTCAAGACATAGACAAAATCATTTCAGTCGAGATTCCCGACAATCTAAGTACGAAGTTGTTACAGACCCAAGTTGTACGAAGTTGTTACAGAGTGTATGATTCATGGACCATGTGGCTTATCACACAAACAATCACCATGTATGAGAAATGGTAAGTATTCAAAACATTTCCCTAGGAAGTTTGCTGACAGAATAACCATCGATGAAGATGGATATCCTGTTTATAGAAGATGCGATGATGGTCGGACAGTTTTTGAAAAATGAGTCCTTTTAGATAATAGATTTGTGGTTCAATAACTTATGAAGTATCAAGCACACATCAATGTTGAGTGGTGCAATCAACACAGGTCTATCAAGTATTTATTAAATACGTAAATAAGGGACATGATAGGGTTACTACAACCATTTCTCACAGCAGGGATGATAGTGACGACACAAGTGAAAACGTTGATGAAATAAATATGTACTATGATTGTAGATATATCTAACCTTGCGAGGCAGCTTGGAGAATTTGGCTTTGGCAACATTATCGTACTTCATCCGTTGAGAGATTGAGTTTCCATCTTCCAGGGGAGCAAAATATTATTTTGATGAGAGTGAGTCGGTTAAGAATGTTATCAACAGATCTGGCATAGAATATTCATAATTTATAGCTTGGATGGAGTGTAACAAGATTGATGCAGAAGCAGAAATCTAACGTATGTCGAGTTCCCTACAAATTATGTGTGGCAACAACAACAAAAAAAAATGGACGAAAAGACAACAACGTTTCGGCATAGGTCGAATTCATCATGTACCTCCTACATGTGGTAAGAGCTATTATTTGAGGATTTTACTAAACGAAGTGAAAGGTGCAACATGTTATAAGGATATTCGTACAACTGATGGAGTTGTGTATCCAACATTTAAGGATGCATGCTATGCATTGGGATTGTTAGATGACGACAAAGAGTATATTGAAGGAATTCTCGAAGCAAGCTTTGGGGCTCTACAAATTATTTGCGTTCACTTTTGCTATGCTTTTGATATCTGAGAGCTTATCAAGACCATAGTTTGTGTGGGAGAAGACATGGCATTTCTTATCTGAAGATATTCTTCATAGGCATAGGAATATCATGCAAATTGATGGTAATGAAATACATTGTAGTTTCATTTCTTTATAAGTTTTTTTAGCATTTCGTTATAAATATACTTACAAATTTATCATGTTTGAGTTATTGAACTTAAAATGAATTTTTGTTGCAATAGATGTATTAAGATGTCTTTTCTAATGATAATATTGTTCAGATTTGCAGCTATCTGATGACCAACTAAAGAACTGTAGAAAATAATGGTTGGATAACTTTTATTGATGGACTACTTCACTACATATAGGGAGTCTAGCTCCTCTACATCTCGATATTCCGATGTGGGACTAAAAGTCCTTATTGATCTCAACACTCCCCCTCAAGATGGGCGATAGATATTGATCATCCCCATCTTGTTACATAGCTCGTCAGACTTAATGAACTAAGACCCTTAGTCAGACAGTCTGCAACTGTTCTTCTGAGCGGACATGGTCAATCTTCAGTATCCCTTGTTCTAGCTTCTCCTTGATGAAGAATCGATCAATCTCGATGTGCTTCGTTCTGTCATGCTGAACTGGATTGTTGGCTATACTTATTGCAGCTTGACTATCGCTGAGAAGACATAATGGTGCCCTTGTCCAGCTTCAACTCTGTCAGCAACGCTTTCATCCATAGCAATCTGACACTCCCAGAGCCATTGCTCTGTATTCTGCTTCAGCTGTCGACCGTGCTACCACTGACTGTTTTTTGCTTCTCCATGAGACCAGATTTTCTCCTACAAAACACAGTATCCCGTGGTAGACCTTATGTCGTCTATGCAGCTCGCCCAGTATGCATCACATTATCCCTCAACTTCTATGCGTCCATTCTTCTTGAACCATAGCCCCTTTTCTGGCATTCCTTTCAGATATCTCAAGATCTGAAATATGCTTTCATATGACCCTTTCTTGGATCATGCATGTAGCGATCACTACACTCACCGCAAATGAGATATCAGGGCGAGTGTGTCCCAGATAAATCAATCTCCTACAAGTCTTTGATATTTTTCACGATCAACAGGCTCCTGCTTCTGCTCCAAACTTACACTTCTGGTCAATTGGAGTGACGGCTGCTTTGCATCCCAGTATCCCTGTCTTCTTCAGCAGATCTAGTGCGTATTTTCTTTGTGATAGAACAATCTCTGTTTGCCTTCACACACTTCGATACCTAGAAAGTACCTCATCGCTCCTAAATCCTCACCTCAAACTCCTTCGCGAGATTTGACTTCATTAGTGATCTCGACTTCATCATCATCTGTGATCATTATATCATCCATACATACAGCAAGTATAGTGATGTGGCCTCTTGCATGCTGGAGGAAGACGTATGATCTGCATTTGTTTGACGGTATCCCATGCCTGTAACAGCCTTTCTGAATCTGTCAAACCAGGTCGAGGAGATTTCTTGAGCCATATAGCGACTTCTTCAGTTTACACACCTTTCCTTGTGTCGTCCCTCCGTCTGATTCCGTCGCATAGCACCCTGGCGGGGAGCTCCATGTATACTTCTTCTTGCAGGTCTGTAAGCCCCTGTTTTTCAAAATTTATTAATTGTTAATTAATTTTTTAATGTCTATTTAGCCTTAAAATAATTATTAGGATTTTTAGGAATTTTTCTAGAATTTTTAAATGATTTTTAAATGAGTTTTAAATAAAAATATAAATTTGCAATTTACTAAAATTTTAATATCATTTTGTAATTTTTAGAATTGTTTTAATATGGTTTTGTAATTTATTAAATTATTACAATATCGGTTTGCAATTTCCTAATTGTTATGTGCAAATTTTATTTGCACATAAATAGTGCGGGATAGGTTACGCAAATTATTATTTGCATTATCTACCTTAGGGACCTACCTGTAATTACCTAAAGTCTAGGGGGTTTCCTGTAAAACCTAATCTACCCACCCCCCGACGACGAGCTGCCCCCCGACTGCCTGACGACCGCCTCGACTGGCCTGCCCCGCCATTTCCGGCCAGCCCGACCGCCTCAACCCCCTTATAAAAACCCCCGCACACTCCCCGACCCAACCACCACTCTCCCCGACCCTCACAGCCGACCACAGCCCCTTTTTCCTCGACGACTCAAAACCCTAGCCCTAACTCCGGCGAGACTCGTCCAGCCCCCACGACGAGCGCCACCGGCCACAACCACCATCATCCGACGCGCCGTGACGAGCCCACCCAGCGCCACCCGAGCGCCACGCCCCGACCACTCCTCTGCCGTCCACGGCCTTCGAAACCCTCCCCAATCAGGACACGTAAGTGCAGCACTGAATCGTGTATAGTCTCTCGAATCCACGTATGTGGTCGCCAGGACACGGGGACCCTAGTCCAGTAACTTGGACACGTAAATCGATGCGTGCGTGTCGTGCATAGCACAGACACGTAGACTCTGTGTCCCAAAACTGTCAGGACACAGAGTGATATTTCGGGCTACTGTTACAATCTAACTTAAACCTAAATAAAAAACTAACCTAAGTCCTAACCCTAACACAGCGAGCGGGCTGACCCCTGGCCAGCTCGACCGAGTCTAAGAACTCGGCTCAGTGGCCCGAGTTCGAATCCCGCCCTTTCCTGTGTGTTATCCTGTTCTTTTCCTTTTTCTTTTTCTTTTTTTGTGTATATATATATTTAATATATATGATACATGTATTGATATATATATATATGATTAATATATACTATATATATATATATCTATGCTATGATATATATATATATATATATATATTATATATATATATATATATATATATATAATATATATATTAGTACTTATTATATCTGTATGTATATATATTTTTATTTTTTATTTTTATTTTCATATATATATATATATATATGTATTATGTACACATATGTATATATGTTATATTTTCATATGTATATTATATTATATAATATACTATTATATATATATTATACATATTTTATATATATATATTATATATATATATATAAATATATATATATTATATAATATATATATATATATATTTATAGTTAAGTATTTCTTATATATATATTATATATATATTTTATATATATATAATATATATATATATATATAATTATATATATATATATGTATATATATATATTTTTTAACATATATATATATATCCATTATGTAAATATCTATATATTTATATGTATATAAATATTGTAGATATACATTTTGTATATGTATTTCACTCTACCTATTGTAAATTATTATTAAGTAAATATATGTCATAATTTTAGGACTACTATGTATAATTTTACCTTATTAAAATATTAATATTTATTTTACACTTTTACCACTTTGTATTTTTGGGTGTATTAAATTACTGCAACCATTTGGTGTCCAAGTCTAGCATGGGTTTTGGGCCCAAATGTATTTTCACACATTCAAGACCTGTACAAGTCATATTGGACTTGATTCATGGCCTTGGGTCCTGTATTTGAACTTTGGTTCAAATTATATACATGGACAAAATACGCAGATAATTAATTATTTAATTTCAATTGTGTGCAATGCTGTTTTTGAATTTCTAAAAATACTTAAATTGTTGTTAAAATTTTGGAAAAATAGTATTTAGATACTATGTTAATTTAGCTAATTTAGTATAACTTTTATAGTATTTAATTTACAGTTTTGCCACTAGTTTGGCATATGAAACCAAAACTCATTTTCTGTATACTTAGAAAACTGATTTTTATAAAATACTTGTACTGGTTAATAAATTCCAGAAAAATTATAATAAATTTTTATAATTAACAAGGATCATTTTGGTACTTTATTTTATGTAAAATTAAGCTTTTTGGCCTATCTCAAAATTATTGGAACACAATGTCCAGTTGATTTATTTATTGAATAATTACGACTTGCAACTTTTTGTGTTATTTGAGTTTTAGCCGTATTGAACCTCACCCCTCACTAATGTAAAGACCCTAGAAAGTTAGTTATAGTGTGTGTCATCCCACATTGGTCTCCTATGCTAAAGTTATCGTTTTGGCTAGGTGCCCAGTCACAAGTCGTGTTGCACCAATTAGTGTCGTAGTGTTTTAGCTTAGTGTAAAAACTAAGTTTATGTATTTATTTCTACAGTGACGAGTTACCAGACATCTATAGCACTTTTATCGCAGCTTGCTTTGCTAGAGACAAGTACTTTCTACAAACTTTACATACTGTACATAAATAAACTACAAATCCAACCATGTAAATGCTGATCCTTGGGGTAGTAAGTTAAAATGTCACATGTTGTACTTTCATTACTACCATGCTTAGAACAGTCTTTATGTATCTCTCACATGATTAGAATATGGGTTATAGGGAAACTGACAGTTGAGTACGTGATCATGCCCCCCTATAGTAGCGAGCGAGGTCGCATTTTATATGCATACCTTGCGCAGGCCATATATCCCGCATTTCTGTACGGATGTACACCTATGCTTGTTAACTTGTACGTATGTACATTTTATTTACATGTACCACAGTACATTGTACACCTATTGACGATCACGTACCTGCTACAGTTTTAAAATTACATATCATCTGTCTTTATGACATATGTTCTTTGCCATGATAGACTATGAGATGCCATATTTCCAGTTATTTCCTCTATTGTTCATTCCATGTTTCATATGCTAGTTTGTTAGATTCAGTACTTGCTCCCGTCCTAACAGGATACGTTGTAGGTGTCCTTACTGAGGAGGAGTTACTCTGCGACTCATATTAGGAGATACTGCCGAGGACCCTTTGCCATACGAGGATGTTCCTCGGGGAGACTCGTCTAGTTTGCATAGCTGCCTGGGATATTTAGTGTAGTCATGTATTAGTCTACGTATTTTGTAACTGGACATGTATCCAGTTTTACATTTCAGATCACTTGTACTTTGGACTTATTCTATATGAGGCGACTTTTGTGTTTGGAGCATTTATGACTTTTATTCACTTATAGAACTGTTAGCACATTTAGTCTATCCTGTTGTCTTTAGAATAGCTTACTACGTTTTATCTCAAGCGTAGGCTGGGCATGACTCGGCCTGGCCCAACAATTTGGGTAGCGGGTCGTGACAAGGTCCCCATGAAGAAGGCATTCTTCACATCCAGCTGGTATAGCTTCCACTCATAGTTCGCTGCAATGGAGACCAGAGTTCTCACAGTGCTCATTTTTCTACTGGGGCAAACGTCTCATAGTCTATGCCATATGACTGTGTGAATCCTTTTGCAACCAACATCGCTTGTACCGCTCTACTTTTCCTTCTGGCGTTTCTTTCACTGTGTACACCCACATTTGCATCCCACAGCTTTCTTCCCTTTGGGTAATGGAACCAGCTCCCATGTCTTATTTTCTCCAGTGCCCCAAGTTCTTCCATCATTACAGCTTTTTACCTTGGATCTTTCTTTGCTTTCTGCCAACACTTGGGCAACGAAGTAGAGTCTAACGATGCAATGAAGGCTCGATAATTCGAAGAAATGTTAGAATAAGACAAGAAGTTGGCAATATCATGTTCGTAATAATCAAAACGAGCAGGAGCCTTACCCGCATTGATACGAGAAGATCTTCTTAAGGAGCAATAGGTGGTGGAGAGATCATACCATCCGAGTCGGAGAGATCCGCATCAGAATCCGAGTGATTCAGTATGGGGGCAACATCTTCAAAAGTTGGAGCAGGAGTAGACGAGGGACTTGGTACAGTAGGCACAGGATACGGCATAGGCACAATACTGGACTTCTGTTGTCTCCTTCTGTAGACTTGGAGCTCCTTTTCCCTTGTCTGCTGCTCCCCCTGCGTAATATATGTATCTTCTTCTTCATTCTCTGTATCTGAGTCACTGTGCTCTCCCCTTTTCGTCCAGTTTTCTACAACCGGACACGGTACACCGATCCGACGACCATATTTGGGCTTATTATCTCCCCCTCACATCTAACACCATCTGTGTTAGGTGTGTCACCAAATGCTGAACCTTCATCCGAACCATAGTATGGTTCGAGTTCTCTGAATGTAACGTCCGTGCTTACAAACATCTTCCGCTCGATTGGACTCCAACCGGCATATCCCTTCTGAGTCGTCGTGTAACTGACAAACACATTTAACTGCTCTAGGATCCAGTTTGCCAACGCCTGGCCTATTATCTTGGACAAAGCACACACATCCAAAAACTTTCGGTGGAACAGTGTATGTAGTTGCCCCAGTAAGCATCTCCAACGGTGTCTTCCAGTCCAATACTTGAGATGGCATTCTGTTGATGATAGAGAGGCCGTCAATATAGCCTGCCCCCATAAGTGTTTCGGGACATTCATAGCCAGCATCATCGTCCGTGCGACTTCCAGCAGGTGTCTGTTCTTTCGTTCAGCCACACCATTTTGTGCCGGAGTATAAGCACATGAAGTTTGATGTAGTATTCCATGAGTGGAAAATACTCAGCAACCCACTTATTAGTATACTCCGTCCCATTGTCAGACCGAAAATACTTAATTTTAGTGCCATATTGTGTTTTCCACCCGGCGATAAAAGTCCTGAAAGGCCTCAAGGACGTCACTTTTATTCTTCATAAGGTAGACCCATGTCACGCGGGTATACAGTCAATAAGAGACGAACCATCGAAAACCGTTAATTTTGGTTGTAGGACAAGGGCCCCATACGTCCGAATGTATCATGTCAAAAGCAGCTGAACTCCTATTCCCGAGCTCACATACGAGCTTCTGGTATGTTTTTCCAACTCACAAGCATTACAAAATAACTTCTCTTTATTAGCCCTTTGATATAAGGACGGATACATTCGATTAATAACTTTAAAAGAGGATGACCGACACGCCGGTGGTGAGTAGCAAGTCGGCTTCAACACTGCGACAGGAAGCTTCTGGTTGTGCGTCTGCTACCAAGGATGCCAATGCGTTGTCCAGTCCAGTCTTGTCTAAATACCACAGCCTCTTATGCCATGTGCCAGTCCCAAGTCGTCGTCCTGTCCCCTTCTCCTGAAAAGTCACCGTAGGAATGTCAAAGGAAATAGTACAGTTAATCAAGTATAATGGCACTAATTGATAGAAGATTGACAGAAAAGACGGAGCATGTAAGACATTGGTGAGATGATGGAAGGGATGCATGCGACAGTGCCTTTACCCATTACAGGGCTGGATGTACCATCAGCAGTCTGAATACTCTCCGACAATGGTAGGTGAGTATAGTCCTGAAACATACCACGGGATCCCGTGACATGACGAGATGCCCCAGAGTCCATAATCCATCCTGGCTGATGGACAGATGCAAGCACGTACAGGATTACCGGTAATGGTTTGGGCAAAGCAAGTGATTGATCCCCCGAGGTAGAAGACTCCCCAAGACTGTCGGCCGAACCCAGCTTTGTGCCTCGCAACTTCTCAAGGAACTCCCGCTCAAGCGGGGTTATTCAGCCAGTTGATTCTCTCCCCCTTCCTCCGCCAGATTTTGCTTTGTGTCCTCCCCTTCTACCAGCATATCCTTCTCTACTACCACGTCGGCCTCCACGACCCCGTCCTCGATCATTAGACTAATTTTGCAAGGGTTTTGGACAAAATCGGATGTAATGTCCGGAGTCACCACAATTATGGCAAGCACCACCCACAGATGGAGGTAGATTGAAGACGGCAATGGCAGACTTTTCAACCTCGGCTTGCTCCCCCTGGTAGGAGCCCTTATTGGGCATCAACTTCAGTCGAGCTTCTTCCTGTGTCACGACGGCTATAGCTTCTTCCAAGGTCGGAAGCGTGGGTTGGGATAGGAGGATATTCCATCGCTGCTCAAACATAGGGTGTAGTCCCTTCAGGAATTTCATCATACGTTGCCACAAAATAAGCCAGAAACATCTGAAAGTACTTTGCGAATGCCGGTTCGACTTATGCATCTTCCATCCCAAGAGGATCATAATGATCCAGATCAGACCAGTACTTCTTCAACAGGGCGGCGTACTCAGAGATGGTACGTTCGTCTTGGGCCACCCTATCGAGTTCATCTTGCAGTTGAAAGACCCATAGGGTTGCCCGATCCGGAGTACATATCTTTTAGAGTCCGCCATATATCAGCAGCAGCCTCCATTGCCTCGACATTGCCTGACACCTGGTCGGTTAATGAGCAGTCAACCACCCAGCCACTACGTTGTTGATAATCTCCCAAACAGCAAACTCCTTTGCGGATGATCGGCTGGCGCCTTGGCTTGGCCAGTGACATAGCCAACCAAGCCACGTCCCTTCAGCGTCCGCATCGCCTGCCGCGACCACTTCAAGTAGTTGGACGTTCCTTCCAACTTCGTCTCCAGCTTCTCCAGCTTTCCCATTTTGTAAGGTGACGGATCCACATCAGTATGGATCACACGTGGGGTTACCTCGGTTAATCTCTTTGATAAGATATCATCAACCAAGGCCTTCATCTCTTCGGCCGTCAGTTTGCCACTGATCGAATCTATGGCTTCTTCAACTGTGAACCCTATTCGTCGTCTTCTTCGTCGTCTTCTTCAACTTCGGAGTCTGCAACTTACCCAACTTCGTCGTCTTCGTCGTCTTCTTCGACGCCAGAGACTTTACGAATGCGCGACTAACTTGGCCAGCACCGGCGCACGTATGTAAAGGGAACATGTCAGGACACCAGAGAAGACATGATCAGTCTCTGTATAGATCCCGATGTGAAGAAGGAATAACAAAGAAAGCATTTGTTAGTTCCAAACGGCGTAAGCGAGGAACAGAGTTGGTGCAAATAAAGCATTTGGCAGCCGTCTGTCTTCGAAATACGTCGTTTTTTTTCAGAAAAAAAGACGGCTAGGATTTTTAGGAGATGTAAAGGCTAGGGTTATACATGGTGGTGGCTAGGGTTAGGGTTTGGGAAGGGGGGCTGCTGGAGGTCGGAAAGGGGGGGGGTGCTGCTGCTGGTGGTCGGAGGGGGGGCTGCTGGTGGTCAGGGGGGGCTACTGGTGGTCGGGGGGGTCGGCGAGGGAGGGTCGACAAGAGGGGGGTGGCCGCTGGTGTAGGTCGGCGAGAGGGGTGTCGACGAGGGGGGGTCGACAAGGGGGGTCGGCAAGGGGGGGCGGGTGGGGGGGAAATTTTTTTTATTTTTTTGTGGAGAGAGAGAGAGGGTTATGGCTCTGATACCATGTAGAAAATAATGGTTGGATAATTTTTATTGATGGAGTACTTCACTACATATAGGGAGTCTAGCTCCTCTACATACTCGATATTCCGATGTGGGACTAAAAGTCCATTATTGATTCTCAACAAGAACTATGCATTAGTTGAAATTGAAAAAATATTACGGAGCAATGAATGCAGTCTTAAAAGGTATGCTGCTATGCCTTTGTAGACTATGTAGTTATGTGTGATGGGTATAATAGACTTATACATGAAGAACTTAACTATGATAAGGCCTCTCTACGTGTGGAGCACAACCAACTCTTTTCCTGCTTAACTGAAGAGCAAAGGGGTGTGTATAACAAAATCATGGAAGCTTTGTCAAAAGGTGAAGTTGGCATTTTTTTTTTCTTTATGGATATGGTGGCACCGGAAAAATGTTTGTTTGGAGAACATTGTCAACAGCTCTTCGTTCACAAGGTGAAATAGTCTTGAATGTTGCTTCAAGTGGCATGCTTCACTCCTTCTTAGTGGGGGAAGGACAGCCCTTTCAAGATTTGTAATACCTATTAACATCAATGAAGACTCCATTTGTGGGATAAACAACAATTCAGATTTAGCTGTTTTACTACATAGAACAAAATTGATTATTTGGAATGAGGCTCCAATGATTCATAAGTATTGCTTTGAAGCTTTGGATAGAACTTTCAGGGATATTCTTCGGTTTTTAAATCCAAGAAGCTTACAACAAACTTTTGGTGGGAAAGTTATTGTGTTTGGAGGGGATTTCCGACAGATACTCCCTGTGATACCAAAGGGTAGTAGGCAAGATATCGTTCATCGGCCATTAACTCTTCTTATTTGTGGAATTATTGTGAAGTGATCAAGTTGACAAAAAATATGAGACTCCAAAGTGATGGCACAGATCTGAAAGAGACGAAGGCATTTTCAGATTGGATCATGAAAGTTGGTGATGGAAATGTAGGAGAGTCAAATGATGGAGAAACAAATTTTGAAATTCCAGAAGATATTTAGATCAAGGAAGGAAGTGACCCGATTGGTTCCATAATAAGCTCTACAATCCTTCTTTAGTTGAAAACCTATAGAATCCTAAGTACTTACATGAGAGAGCTATTCTTGCTCCCACTCATGATGCTGTTGATATTATCAATGAGTAACTATTATCAATGGTTCCGGGAGAAAAAAAGTGTATTTAAGTTCAGATAGTATATGCAAATCTGATAGAATTGTAAACACCCAAGATGATATTTTTTCTCCAGAGTACCTCAATAGTATCCGGATCTGGACTTCCCAATCATAAGTTCAAGCTGAAGATTGGAGTTCCAGTTATGCTTCTTAGAAACATTGATCAACCATCTGGGTTATGCAATGGTACAAGGTTGCAAGTTTGTCAATTGGGTAATCATGTCAATGAGGCCAAAATACTATCTGGAAACAATATAGGGCACAAAGTTTTCATCCCTAGAATTTTGATCTGCCCATCTGATGCCAGGTTGCCATTTAAGATGCAACGGAGAAAATTTCCTTTGGATATTTGTTTTGCTATGACAATAAATAAGTCAAGGACAGTCACTTTCACATGTTGGATTGTATCTACCAAGACCAGTTTTTAGCCATGGCCAGCTTTACGTTGCAGTCTCTAGGGTGACACAGAAAAAGGTCTGAAGATTTTGATATGTGATCATAAAGGTAAAACCAGCAATGAGACAACAAATGTAGTCTACAAGGAGGTATTTAGAAATATATAATAATGTACTTTGATAATGTAGCACTTTGACTCTAATTACTTTACCATAATATTTTAAATACTTTATAATAGAAATGATGTAGTTACGGTATGACTTTTTGGGATTTATATTGACAGGTATTGTGCTGCATGTCTGGAAAAAATCAGTCGCTTGCGAATTAATTTAGCAAGTTGCAGCGGGTTGCTGGCCCTCGAAAGGCTAAAAGTAAAAATATCAACATGATGTTGGTATTTCAATAATATAGTTATATATATTCTAAAATAAAAGTTTCAGAGTTGGGGTCATAAGGTTGTTCTATCCGTAGATATTTCTACGTATGCATTGTTATCCTACCAACTATCATAGACCCAAGTTCTATGTTTAGAATTATTATTATTGATTAACAATATCTTTATTTGCAACTATTGATAAGATATTCTAGAAAAACTATATGGAAACTGATTGTACTACTACCAACACCATCCTTAAGATTAGGATCTTTTCCTCCAACAAGAATACTAGTGTGAAAGTAGTATCCATAATAGCTAGCTGGTCATGCTCATATTGTTGAAGGCTCTGACAGAGTACACTTAATTTTAACCGAGAGAACCCACCCACTTATTCAAATGTCTTATTCTCTCTAAATTCAGAAGAACCATTTTGAGAGTAAAAGAACAAATAGAAATCATATTAAAACTCTGAACAAATAAAATAAGAAATAATTTTGTGTAACCACTAGTTTAATAGAACTAGAAGTTCGATTAAGAGAATCAGAAGTTCATCTAAGAACCAGAAGTTCGTCTAAATGGATTCTCCTACTATTCAGTAGGGATATACGTCACTCACATTAGGGATGTCAAGTCACATACTATCATGAGCCAGAAGCTCAATCCTCTATCATGAGCCAGAAGCTCGATCCTATAAGGATCCATTGTGAGCCACAAGTCGAATGATACTTTAACTTTTAAATTGTGACATGATCGTCAAGACACCAAAAACAATGATGATGAGAATTATCAATACTAATTCGTGTGATAATCTCTTATCAAATTGTAGCATACACCCTTGATCTCAACGATAAGTTTGTTTCTAAACCATCAATCCTGAAGATTGTATTTGGATAACTAAAACATAGTTTCGACTTGCATTTTTTGGCTTATGTTGGTATTATTCGGAACTGTAGTATTGACATCTATGTTTTGTGAATTATAATGTTACAATTTTCTATGTTTATCTCCTTAGATTATTAAATATTCTTGATATGAGATTTTTTTGGTCATATGTCACGTTTATAAGACATAATTTCTGCCGTTAGGGGGAGAGAGGAAGAAGATATATTATCGTTCTAGAAGAACGTTGTAAAGCATTGTTCTAGAAGAATGTCTTGCACCATCGTTCTAGAAGAACATTCTAAAGCATCATTCCAGAAGAACGTATCATGGCATATTCTATTTTATCTAATCTTGACCAAATTAGGAGAAATTATCCTTTCTTTTTCACTGTAAATAAAATTTTAGATGCTTAATCGATGTTTTTAGTTATGCTGCATATATAGCTATACTGACTATAAATCTATTTTCTAATAGAAGTAGCAAAAGAACCAAATAAAGACAGCAATTGAATAAATTTTTTTGTAAGAACGTGTAAGACCTAATGGTTCTAAATATTTAGCTCTCCAGAAGAGAGGCCAAATAATACTACAGGTCCGTGTGTGTGTGTGTCCGGCCAGCCCCCCTCCACATACCCCCCCCGCACCCCGCGGCCAGCCCCCGCCCCCATCGTACCCCCCCCAACGCTGCCCG